>CM035130.1:98633562-99233562 GCA_020205605.1 Panax ginseng
GTTGTTAAATATCAGGAGTTATAATATTAATGATGAATGTTATTAAAAATCGGGTTGAGTTCGAGTTAAATTTGGAGACGCGATGTGATATTTGAGTCCTAAACGATGAAATTAGTAGAAATAGACTATAAACACAAAATTTGCTGGGGTCGATTTTTTCGTCAAAAAGTCAACAAATTGACTTTTTTGAAAAAAGTCAAACTTCAAAATTTCAAAATGAAATTTTTGAAAAAATAGTTCCATTGTGTTGGAATTATTAGTGTTAGTGAAAATCGACATTTATTTCGATAATATTTGATGTCTTGGGATGCTCCGAGAGCAAAAAGTTCCTTTGCCACCTTCATGTCATGCAGAGGCGACATTACCGTGGGAATCTTTAAAGCGCATCAACCC
This sequence comes from Panax ginseng, assembly GCA_020205605.1. NCBI lineage: Eukaryota > Viridiplantae > Streptophyta > Magnoliopsida > Apiales > Araliaceae > Panax > Panax ginseng. The sequence goes on from CM035130.1 coordinate 98,633,956, forward strand.
GCCAGACCGAAGATGTCTTGGGAGAAGTTCCAAGAACTGCTCAACGACAAGTACTTTCCCGAAAAGTATTCGCTATATGATATATTATTAAATCAATAATCGAGACGACAGAAGTTATTTATATTATTAAATCGCAATATTTACTATGTCTAAAGTTCTCACAAGGAGAGGTTTGGTCATCTAATCATGCGCCGCCAATAAGGAGAAATCCTTATCTAAAAGTCCCTCTTTCCGGAACGACCGTCATTAAATATCAGAGTTATAATATTAATGATGAATGTTATTAAAAATCAAGTCGAGTTCGAGTTAAATTTGGAGACGCTGGATGTGATATTTGAGTCCTAAACGATGAAATTAGTAGAAATAGACTATAAACACAAAATTTGTTGGGGTCGATTTTTGGTCAAAAAAGTCAATAGCTGACTTTTTTGGAAAAGTCAAACTTCAAAATTTCAAAATGAAATTTTTGAAAAAAATAGTTCCATCAGGTTGGAATTATTAGTGTTAGTGAAAATCGACATTTATTTCGATAATATTTGATGTCTCGGATGCTCCGAGGAGCAAAAGGTTCCTTTCGCCACCTTCATGTCATGGCAGAGGCATTATCGGTGGGAATCTTTAAAGCGCATCAACCGCGCCGATCAAGATGTCTTGGGAGAAGTTCCAAGAACTGCTCAACGACAAGTACTTTCCGAAAGTATTCGCTATATGATATATTATTAAATCAATAATTGAGACGACAGAGTTATTTATATTATTAAATCGCAATATTTACTATGTCTAGAAGTTCTTTCAAGGAGAGGTTTCGTCATCTAATCATGCGCCCAATAAGGAGAAATCCTTATCTGAAAGTCCCCTCTTCCCGGGAACGACTTCGTTGTTAAATATTGTGAGTTATAATATTAATGATGAATGTTATTAAAAATCAAGTTGAGTTCTGAGTTAAATTTGGAGACGCTGATGTGATATTTGAGTCCTAACGATGAAATTAGTAGAAATAGACTATAAACACAAAATTTGTCAGGGTCGATTTTTGGTCAAAAAGTCAACAAATTGACTTTTTTGGAAAAAAACTTGTCAAACTTTGAAATTTCAAAATGAAATTTTTGAAAAAAATAGTTCCATCAGGTTGGAATTATTAGTGTTAGTGAAAATCGACATTTATTTCGATAATATTTGATGTCTCGGGATGCTCCGAGGAGCAAAGGTTCCTTTGCCACCTTCATGTCATGCGTGAGGCAGCGATTATCGGTGGGAATCTTTAAAGCGCATCAACCTCGCCGACCCAAGATGTCTTGGGAGAAGTTCCAAGAACTGCTCAACGACAAGTACTTTCCCGAAAGTATTCGCTATATGATATATTATTAAATCAATAATTTGAGACGATGAGAGTTATTTATATTATTGAATCGCAATATTTACTATGTCTAGAAGTTCTCACAAGGAGAGGTTTGGTCATCTAATCATACCCAATAAGGAGAAATCTTATCGAAAAGTCCCTCTTCCCGGAACGACCGGGTTGTTAAATATCAGAGTTATAATATTAATGATGAATGTTATTAAAATCGGGTTGAGTTCGAGAGTTAAATTTGGAGACGCGATGTGATATTTGAGTCCTAAACGATGAAATTAGTAGAAATAGACTATAAACACAAAATTTGTTGGGGTCGATTTTTGGTCAAAAAGTCAATAGCTTGACTTTTTTGGAAAAAGTCAAACTTTGAAATTTCAAAATGAAATTTTTGATAAAAATAGTTCCATCAGGTTGGAATTATTAGTGTTAGTGAAAATCGACATTTATTTCGATAATATTTGATGTTCGGGATGCTCCGAGGAGCAAAAGGTTCCTTTCACCACCTTCATGTCATGCAGAGGCAGATTATCGGTGGGAATCTTTAAAGCGCACTCAACCCGCCGACCAAGATGTCTTGGGAGAAGTTCCAAGAACTGCTCAACGACAAGTACTTTCCGAAAGTATTCGCTATATGATATATTATTAAATCAATAATTGAGACGACAAAGTTATTTATATTATTGAATCGCAATATTTACTATGTCTAGAAGTTCTCACAAGGAGAGGTTTCGTCATCTAATCATGCGCCAATAAGGAGAAATCCTTATCGAAAAGTCCCTTTTCCCGGAACGACTTCGTTGTTAAATATCGTGAGTTATAATATTAATGATGAATGTTATTAAAAATCAAAGTTGAGTTCGAGTTAAATTTGGAGACGCTGATGTGATATTTGAGTCCTAACGATGAAATTAGTAGAAATAGACTATAAACACAAAATTTGTCAAGGTCGACTTTTTGGTCAAAAAGTCAACAGCTGACTTTTTTGGAAAAGTCAACTTCAAAATTTCAAAATGAAATTTTGAAAAAATAGTTCCATTGTGTTGGAATTATTAGTGTTAGTGAAAATCGACATTTATTTCGATAATATTTGATGTCTCGGGATGCTCCGAGAGCAAAAGGTTCCTTTGCACCTTCATGTCATGCGCATGCAGGCGAGGCGACATTACCGGTGGGAATCTTTAAAGCGCACTCAACCTCGCCGCACCAAGATGTCTTGGGAGAAGTTCCAAGAACTGCTCAACGACAAGTACTTTCCGAAAAGTATTCGCTATATATGATATATTATTAAATCAATAATTGAGACGACAGAAGTTATTTATATTATTAAATCGCAATATTTACTATGTCTAGAAGTTCTGCCAAGGAGAGGTTTGTCATCTAATCAAGCGCGCCAATAAGGAGAAATCTTATCTGAAAGTCCCTCTTTCCCGGGAACGACCGTTGTTAAATATCAGAGTTATAATATTAATGATGAATGTTATTAAAAATCAAGTTGAGTTCGAGTTAAATTTGGAGACGCGGATGTGATATTTGAGTCCTAAACGATGAAATTAGTAGAAATAGACTATAAACACAAAATTTGTCAGGGTCGACTTTTTCGTCAAAAAGTCAATAGCTGACTTTTTGGAAAAAGTCAACTTTGAAATTTCAAAAATGAAATTTTGAAAAAAAAATAGTTCCATCAGGTTGGAATTATTAGTGTTAGTGAAAATCGACATTTATTTCGATAATATTTGATGTCTTGGGATGCTCCGAGGAGCAAAAAGGTTCCTTTGCCACCTTCATGTCAAGCAGAGGCGATTATCGGTGGGAATCTTTAAAGCGCACTCAACCTCGCCGCACCAAGATGTCTTGGGAGAAGTTCCAAGAACTGCTCAACGACAAGTACTTTCCCGAAGTATTCGCTATATGATATATTATTAAATCAATAATCGAGACGACAGAAGTTATTTATATTATTGAATCGCAATATTTACTATGTCTAGAAGTTCTATCAAGGAGAGGTTTGGTCATCTAATCATGCTACCAATAAGGAGAAATCTTATCTGAAAGTCCCCTTTCCGGAACGACCCGTTGTTAAATATCAGGAGTTATAATATTAATGATGAATGTTATTAAAAATCAAGTTGAGTTCTGAGTTAAATTTGGAGACGCTGATGTGATATTTGAGTCCTAAACGATGAAATTAGTAGAAATAGACTATAAACACAAAATTTGTTGGGGTCGACTTTTTTGTCAAAAAGTCAATAGCTTGACTTTTTTTTGAAAAAGTCAAACTTCAAAATTTCAAAAATGAAATTTTTGAAAAAATAGTTCCATCAGGTTGGAATTATTAGTGTTAGTGAAAATCGACATTTATTTCGATAATATTTGATGTCTCGGGATGCTCCGAGGAGCAAAAGGTTCCTTTGCCACCTTCATGTCATGCAGAGGCAGTGACATCGGTGGGAATCTTTAAAGCGCATCTCAACCCGCCGCATCAAGATGTCTTGGGAGAAGTTCCAAGAACTGCTCAACGACAAGTACTTTCCCGAAAGTATTCGCTATATATGATATATTATTAAATCAATAATCGAGACGACAAAGTTATTTATATTATTAAATCGCAATATTTACTATGTCTAGAAGTTCTTCAAGGAGAGGTTTGGTCATCTAATCAAGGCTACCAATAAGGAGAAATCTCCTTATCGAAAAGTCCCCTTTCCGGGAACGACCGTTGTTAAATATCAGTGAGTTATAATATTAATGATGAATGTTATTAAAAATCGGGTTGAGTTCGAGTTAAATTTGGAGACGCGATGTGATATTTGAGTCCTAAACGATGAAATTAGTAGAAATAATTATAAACACAAAATTTGTCGGGGTCGACTTTTTTCGTCAAAAAAGTCAACAGCTTGACTTTTTTTGAAAAAGTCAAACTTTGAAATTTCAAAATGAAATTTTGAAAAAAATAGTTCCATCAGGTTGGAATTATTAGTGTTAGTGAAAATCGACATTTATTTCGATAATATTTGATGTCTTGGGATGCTCCGAGGAGCAAAAGGTTCCCTTCACCACCTTCATGTCATGCAAGTGAGGCGATTATCGGTGGGAATCTTTAAAGCGCACTCAACCTCGCCGCATCAAGATGTCTTGGGAGAAGTTCCAAGAACTGCTCAACGACAAGTACTTTCCCGAAAGTATTCGCTATATGATATATTATTAAATCAATAATTGAGACGATGAGTTATTTATATTATTAAATCGCAATATTTACTATGTCTAGAAGTTCTCACAAGGAGAGGTTTGGTCATCTAATCAAGCGCTAATAATAAGGAGAAATCTTTATCGAAAAGTCCCTCTTCCGGAAACGACCTCGTTGTTAAATATATGTGAGTTATAATATTAATGATGAATGTTATTAAAAATCGGGTTGAGTTCGAGTTAAATTTGGAGACGCGATGTGATATTTGAGTCCTAAACGATGAAATTAGTAGAAATAGACTATAAACACAAAATTTGTTGGGGTCGATTTTTTTGTCAAAAAGTCAATAGTTGACTTTTTTGGAAAAAAGTCAAACTTTGAAATTTCAAAAATGAAATTTTGAAAAAAATAGTTCCATCAGGTTGGAATTATTAGTGTTAGTGAAAATCGACATTTATTTCGATAATATTTGATGTCTTGGGATGCTCCGAGAGCAAAAGTTCCTTTCACCACCTTCATGTCATGCGCAGAGGCAGATTATCGGTGGGAATCTTTAAAGCGCATCTCAACCTCCGCCAGATCAAGATGTCTTGGGAGAAGTTCCAAGAACTGCTCAACGACAAGTACTTTCCCGAAAGTATTCGCTATATGATATATATATGATATATTATTAAATCAATAATTGAGACGACAGAGTTATTTATATTATTAAATCGCAATATTTACTATGTCTAGAAGTTCTGATCAAGGAGAGGTTTGGTCATCTAATCAAGGCCGCCAATAAGGAGAAATCCTTATCGAAAAGTCCCCTTCCCCGGAAACGACCGTTGTTAAATATCAGTGAGTTATAATATTAATGATGAATGTTATTAAAAAAAACGTTGAGTTCGTGAGTTAAATTTGGAGACGCTGAAAATGTGATATTTGAGTCCTAACGATGAAATTAGTAGAAAGACTATAAACACAAAATTTGTTGGGTCGATTTTTTGTCAAAAAGTCAACAGCTGACTTTTTTGGAAAAAGTCAAACTTTGAAATTTCAAAATGAAATTTTTGAAAAAAATAGTTCCATCAGGTTGGAATTATTAGTGTTAGTGAAAATCGACATTTATTTCGATAATATTTGATGTCTCGGGATGCTCCGAGGAGCAAAAGGTTCCCTTCGCCACCTTCATGTCATGTGCAAGCAGAGGCGATTATCGGTGGGAATCTTTAAAGCGCACAACCCGCCGATCAAGATGTCTTGGGAGAAGTTCCAAGAACTGCTCAACGACAAGTACTTTCCCCAAAAGTATTCATATATGATATATTATTAAATCAATAATTGAGACGACAGAAAGTTATTTATATTATTAAATCGCAATATTTACTATGTCTAGAAGTTCACAAGGAGAGGTTTGGTCATCTAATCATGCGCCAATAAGGAGAAATCTTATCTAAAAGTCCCTCTTCCGGGAACGACTTCGTTGTTAAATATCGTGAGTTATAATATTAATGATGAATGTTATTAAAAATCAAGTCGAGTTCTGGAGTTAAATTTGGAGACGCGATGTGATATTTGAGTCCTAAACGATGAAATTAGTAGAAATAGACTATAAACACAAAATTTGTTCGGGTCGATTTTTTTGTCAAAAAGTCAATAAATGACTTTTTTGAAAAAAGTCAAACTTTGAAATTTCAAAATGAAATTTTTGAAAAAATAGTTCCATCAGGTTGGAATTATTAGTGTTAGTGAAAATCGACATTTATTTCGATAATATTTGATGTCTCGGGATGCTCCGAGAGCAAAAGGTTCCTTTGCCACCTTCATGTCATGTGCAGAGGAGGCGATTACCGTGGGAATCTTTAAAGCGCACTCAACCTCGCCGCACCAAGATGTCTTGGGAGAAGTTCCAAGAACTGCTCAACGACAAGTACTTTCCCGAAAGTATTCGGCATATATGATATATTATTAAATCAATAATTGAGACGACAGAGTTATTTATATTATTAAATCGCAATATTTACTATGTCTAGAAGTTCTTTCAAGGAGAGGTTCGGTCATCTAATCATGCGCCAATAAGGAGAAATCTTATCGAAAAAGTCCCCTCTTCCCGGAACGACCTCGGTTGTTAAATATCGTGAGTTATAATATTAATGATGAATGTTATTAAAAATCAAAGTCGAGTTCGAGTTAAATTTGGAGACGCGATGTGATATTTGAGTCCTAACGATGAAATTAGTAGAAATAGACTATAAACACAAAATTTGTTGGGGTCGATTTTTTTTGGTCAAAAAGTCAACAGCTGACTTTTTTTTTGAAAAAGTCAACTTTTGAAATTTCAAAAATGAAATTTTTGAAAAAAATAGTTCCATCAGGTTGGAATTATTAGTGTTAGTGAAAATCGACATTTATTTCGATAATATTTGATGTCTTCGGGATGCTCCGAGAGCAAAAGGTTCCTTTGCCACCTTCATGTCATGTGCAGAGGCGACATTACGGTGGGAATCTTTAAAGCGACATCAACCCGCCGACCAAGATGTCTTGGGAGAAGTTCCAAGAACTGCTCAACGACAAGTACTTTCCCGAAAGTATTCGCTATATGATATATTATTAAATCAATAATTGAGACGACAGAGTTATTTATATTATTAAATCGCAATATTTACTATGTCTAGAAGTTCTTTCAAGGAGAGGTTTGGTCATCTAATCATGCTACCAATAAGGAGAAATCCTTATCTGAAAGTCCCCTTTCCCGGGAACGACCTTCGTTGTTAAATATCGTGAGTTATAATATTAATGATGAATGTTATTAAAAATCAAGTCGAGTTCTGAGTTAAATTTGGAGACGCGATGTGATATTTGAGTCCTAAACGATGAAATTAGTAGAAATAGACTATAAACACAAAATTTGTTGGGGTCGATTTTTTTGGTCAAAAAAAAGTCAACAGCTGACTTTTTTGGAAAAAGTCAACTTCAAAATTTCAAAAATGAAATTTTTGAAAAAAATAGTTCCATCAGGTTGGAATTATTAGTGTTAGTGAAAATCGACATTTATTTCGATAATATTTGATGTCTCGGGATGCTCCGAGAGCAAAGGTTCCTTCGCCACCTTCATGTCATGCAAGAGGCGTATTATCGGGGGAATCTTTAAAGCGCACTCAACCTCGCCGACCAAGATGTCTTGGGAGAAGTTCCAAGAACTGCTCAACGACAAGTACTTTCCCGAAAGTATTCGCTATATGATATATTATTAAATCAATAATTGAGACGACAGAGTTATTTATATTATTAAATCGCAATATTTACTATGTCTAGAAGTTCTTTCTCAAGGAGAGGTTTGGTCATCTAATCATGCGCGCCAATAAGGAGAAATCTTTATCTGAAAGTCCCCTTTTCCCGGAACGACCTGTTGTTAAATATCGTGAGTTATAATATTAATGATGAATGTTATTAAAAATCAAGTCGAGTTCGAGTTAAATTTGGAGACGCGATGTGATATTTGAGTCCTAAACGATGAAATTAGTAGAAATAGACTATAAACACAAAATTTGTCAGGTCGATTTTTTTTGTCAAAAAGTCAACAGCTGACTTTTTTGGAAAAAGTCAAACTTCAAAATTTCAAAATGAAATTTTTGAAAAAATAGTTCCATTGTGTTGGAATTATTAGTGTTAGTGAAAATCGACATTTATTTCGATAATATTTGATGTCTCGGGATGCTCCGAGGAGCAAAAGGTTCCTTTTCATACACCTTCATGTCATGCATGCAGGCAGATTACATCGGTGGGAATCTTTAAAGCGCATCAACCCGCGCCGACCAAGATGTCTTGGGAGAAGTTCCAAGAACTGCTCAACGACAAGTACTTTCCCGAAAGTATTCGCTATATGATATATTATTAAATCAATAATTGAGACGACAGAGTTATTTATATTATTAAATCGCAATATTTACTATGTCTAGAAGTTCTTACAAGGAGAGGTTTGGTCATCTAATCATGCTACCAATAAGGAGAAATCCTTATCTGAAAGTCCCCTTTCCGGGAACGACCTCGTTGTTAAATATCGTGAGTTATAATATTAATGATGAATGTTATTAAAAATCAAGTTGAGTTCGAAAGTTAAATTTGGAGACGCGATGTGATATTTGAGTCCTAAACGATGAAATTAGTAGAAATAGACTATAAAACACAAAATTTGTTGGGGTCGATTTTTTTTCGTCAAAAAGTCAATAGCTGACTTTTTTGGAAAAGTCAAACTTCAAAATTTCAAAATGAAATTTTTGAAAAAAATAGTTCCATTGTGTTGGAATTATTAGTGTTAGTGAAAATCGATTTATTTATTTCGATAATATTTGATGTCTTCGGATGCTCCGAGAGCAAAAGGTTCCTTTGCACCTTCATGTCATGTGCAGAGGCAGCATTATCGTGGGGAATCTTTAAAGCGCATCAACCCGCCGCATCAAGATGTCTTGGGAGAAGTTTCAAGAACTGCTCAACGACAAGTACTTTCCTCGAAAGTATTCGCTATATGATATATTATTAAATCAATAATTGAGACGACAGAGTTATTTATATTATTAAATCGCAATATTTACTATGTCTAGAAGTTCTTTCAAGGAGAGGTTTGGTCATCTAATCATGCGCCCCATAAGGAGAAATCTTTATCTGAAAGTCCCCTCTTCCCGAAACGACCGTCATAAAATATCGTGAGTTATAATATTAATGATGAATGTTATTAAAAATCAAGTTGAGTTCGAGTTAAATTTGAGAGACGATGTGATATTTGAGTCCTAACGATGAAATTAGTAGAAATAGACTATAAACACAAAATTTGTTGGGGTCGATTTTTGGTCAAAAAGTCAACAGCTTGACTTTTTTTGAAAAAGTCAAACTTTGAAATTTCAAAAATGAAATTTTTGAAAAATAGTTCCATCAGGTTGGAATTATTAGTGTTAGTGAAAATCGACATTTATTTCGATAATATTTGATGTCTTCGGATGCTCCGAGAGCAAAAGGTTCCTTTTTGCACACCTTCATGTCATGCGCAGAGGCAGACATCGGTGGGAATCTTTAAAGCGCATCAAACCCGCCGCATCAAGATGTCTTGGGAGAAGTTCCAAGAACTGCTCAACGACAAGTACTTTCCCCCGAAGTATTCGCTATATATATTATTAAATCAATAATCGAGACGACAGAGTTATTTATTTATATTATTAAATCGCAATATTTACTATGTCTAGAAGTTCTTTCAAGGAGAGGTTTGGTCATCTAATCATGCGCCAATAAGGAGAAATCTTATATCGAAAAGTCCCCTTTCCGGGAACGACCGGTTGTTAAATATCAGAGTTATAATATTAATGATGAATGTTATTAAAAATCGGGTTGAGTTCGAGTTAAATTTGGAGACGCGATGTGATATTTGAGTCCTAAACGATGAAATTAGTAGAAATAGACTATAAAACACAAAATTTGTCATTGGGTCGATTTTTTTTTGTCAAAAAGTCAACAGCTTGACTTTTTTTGGAAAAAAGTCAAACTTCAAAATTTCAAAAATGAAATTTTTGAAAAAAATAGTTCCATCAGGTTGGAATTATTAGTGTTAGTGAAAATCGACATTTATTTCGATAATATTTGATGTCTCGGATGCTCCGAGAGCAAAAGGTTCCTTCACACCTTCATGTCATGCGCAGAGGCAGATTATCGGTGGGAATCTTTAAAGCGCACTCAACCGCCGCACCAAGATGTCTTGGGAGAAGTTCCAAGAACTGCTCAACGACAAGTACTTTCCCGAAAAGTATTCGCTATATATGATATATTATTAAATCAATAATTGAGACGACAAAGTTATTTATATTATTAAATCGCAATATTTACTATGTCTAGAAGTTCTTCAAGGAGAGGTTTGGTCATCTAATCAAGCGCCAATAATAAGGAGAAATCTTATCTGAAAAGTCCCCTTTCCCGGGAACGACCGTTGTTAAATATCGTGAGTTATAATATTAATGATGAATGTTATTAAAAATCAAGTTGAGTTCGAGTTAAATTTGGAGACGCGATGTGATATTTGAGTCCTAAACGATGAAATTAGTAGAAATAGACTATAAACACAAAATTTGTTGGGTCGACTTTTTTGTCAAAAAGTCAATAGCTTGACTTTTTTTGGAAAAAGTCAAACTTTGAAATTTCAAAAATGAAATTTTTGAAAAAATAGTTCCATTGTGTTGGAATTATTAGTGTTAGTGAAAATCGACATTTATTTCGATAATATTTGATGTCTCGGGATGCTCCGAGGAGCAAAAGGTTCCCTTTCACCACCTTCATGTCATGCGAGCAGAGGCGATTACATCGGTGGGAATCTTTAAAGCGCACTCAACCCGCCGCATCAAGATGTCTTGGGAGAAGTTCCAAGAACTGCTCAACGACAAGTACTTTCCGAAAGTATTCGCTATATGATATATTATTAAATCAATAATTGAGACGACAGAGTTATTTATATTATTGAATCGCAATATTTACTATGTCTAGAAGTTCTCACAAGGAGAGGTTTGGTCATCTAATCATGCGCCAATAAGGAGAAATCTCATCTGAAAGTCCCTTTCCGGGAACGACACTTCGTCATTAAATATCGTGAGTTATAATATTAATGATGAATGTTATTAAAAATCAAGTTGAGTTCGAGTTAAATTTGAGACGCGATGTGATATTTGAGTCCTAACGATGAAATTAGTAGAAATAGACTATAAACACAAAATTTGTCAGTGGGTCGATTTTTTTTGTCAAAAGTCAACAAATGACTTTTTTGGAAAAAGTCAAATTTCTTCAAATTTCAAAAATGAAATTTTGAAAAAAATAGTTCCATTGTGGTTGGAATTATTAGTGTTAGTGAAAATCGACATTTATTTCGATAATATTTGATGTCTCGGGATGCTCCGAGGAGCAAAAGGTTCCTTTTTCCACCTTCATGTCATGTGCAGAGGGCAGATTACATCGGTGGGAATCTTTAAAGCGCACTCAACCTCGCCGCACCAAGATGTCTTGGGAGAAGTTCCAAGAACTGCTCAACGACAAGTACTTTCCCGAAAGTATTCATATATGATATATTATTAAATCAATAATTGAGACGACAGAGTTATTTATATTATTAAATCGCAATATTTACTATGTCTAGAAGTTCTTCACAAGGAGAGGTTTGGTCATCTAATCATGCTACCAATAAGGAGAAAATCTTTATCTGAAAGTCCCCTTTTCCCGGAAACGACCGTCATTAAATATCAGAGTTATAATATTAATGATGAATGTTATTAAAAATCAAGTTGAGTTCGAAAGTTAAATTTGGAGACGCTGATGTGATATTTGAGTCCTAACGATGAAATTAGTAGAAATAGACTATAAACACAAAATTTGTTGGGGTCGACTTTTTTTGGTCAAAAAGTCAACAGCTGACTTTTTTGGAAAAAGTCAAACTTTGAAATTTCAAAAATGAAAATGAAATTTTGAAAAAATAGTTCCATCAGGTTGGAATTATTAGTGTTAGTGAAAATCGACATTTATTTCGATAATATTTGATGTCTCGGATGCTCCGAGGAGCAAAAGGTTCCCTTTCACCACCTTCATGTCATGCGTGAGGCAGGCACATTATCGTGGGAATCTTTAAAGCGCACTCAACTCCGCCAGACCAAGATGTCTTGGGAGAAGTTCCAAGAACTGCTCAACGACAAGTACTTTCCCGAAAGTATTCGCTATATGATATATTATTAAATCAATAATTGAGACGACAGAGTTATTTATATTATTATTAAATCGCAATATTTACTATGTCTAGAAGTTCTGCAAGGAGAGGTTTGGTCATCTAATCATGCGCCACCAATAAGGAGAAATCTTTATCTGAAAAGTCCCTTTCCGGGAACGACCTTCGTTGTTAAATATCAGAGTTATAATATTAATGATGAATGTTATTAAAAATCAAGTCGAGTTCGAGTTAAATTTGGAGACGCGATGTGATATTTGAGTCCTAACGATGAAATTAGTAGAAATAGACTATAAACACAAAATTTGTTGGGGGTTGACTTTTTCGTCAAAAAGTCAATAGCTGACTTTTTTTTGAAAAAAGTCAAACTTTGAAATTTCAAAAATGAAATTTTTTGAAAAAAATAGTTCCATTGTGGTTGGAATTATTAGTGTTAGTGAAAATCGACATTTATTTCGATAATATTTGATGTCTCGGGATGCTCCGAGAGCAAAAGGTTCCTTTTGCCACCTTCATGTCATGCGCAGAGGCATTTACATCGTGGGAATCTTTAAAGCGCACTCAACCCGCCGCATCAAGATGTCTTGGGAGAAGTTCCAAGAACTGCTCAACGACAAGTACTTTCCCGAAAAGTATTCGCTATATGATATATTATTAAATCAATAATTGAGACGACAGTTATTATTTATATTATTAAATCGCAATATTTACTATGTCTAGAAGTTCTCACAAGGAGAGGTTTGGTCATCTAATCATACCAATAATAAGGAGAAATCTTATCTGAAAAGTCCCTCTTTCCGGAACGACCGTTGTTAAATATTGTGAGTTATAATATTAATGATGAATGTTATTAAAAATCAAGTTGAGTTCGGAGTTAAATTTGGAGACGCGATGTGATATTTGAGTCCTAAACGATGAAATTAGTAGAAATAGACTATAAACACAAAATTTGTTGGGTCGATTTTCGTCATTTTTTGTCAAAAAAAGTCAACAGCTGACTTTTTTTGAAAAAGTCAAACTTTGAAATTTCAAAATGAAATTTTTGAAAAAAATAGTTCCATTGTGGTTGGAATTATTAGTGTTAGTGAAAAAATCGACATTTATTTCGATAATATTTGATGTCTCGGATGCTCCGAGGAGCAAAAGGTTCCTTTGCCACTTCATGTCATGCATGAGGCAGATTACCGGTGGGAATCTTTAAAGCGCACTCAACCCGCCGCACCAAGATGTCTTGGGAGAAGTTCCAAGAACTGCTCAGACGACAAGTACTTTCCCGAAAGTATTCGCTATATGATATATTATTAAATCAATAATTGACGACGAGAAAGTTATTTATATTATTAAATCGCAATATTTACTATGTCTAGAAGTTCTTTCAAGGAGAGGTTTGGTCATCTAATCATGCTACCAATAAGGAGAGAAATCTCTATCTAAAAGTCCCCTTTCCCGGGAACGACCGTTGTTGTTAAAATATCGTGAGTTATAATATTAATGATGAATGTTATTAAAAATCAAGTCGAGTTCGTGAGTTAAATTTGGAGACGCGATGTGATATTTGAGTCCTAACGATGAAATTAGTAGAAATAGATAAACTATAAACACAAAATTTGTCAGTTGACTTTTTTTCGTCAAAAAGTCAACAATTGACTTTTTTTTTTGAAAAAAAGTCAAACTTTGAAATTTCAAAATGAAATTTTGAAAAAAATAGTTCCATCAGGTTGGAATTATTAGTGTTAGTGAAAATCGACATTTATTTCGATAATATTTGATGTCTCGGGATGCTCCGAGGAGCAAAAGGTTCCTTTCACCTTCTTCATGTCATGCATGTGAGGCAGATTATCGGTGGGAATCTTTAAAGCGCACTCAACCTCGCCGACCAAGATGTCTTGGGAGAAGTTCCAAGAACTGCTCAACGACAAGTACTTTCCCGAAAGTATTCGGCTATATGATATATATATTAAATCAATAATTGAGACGACAAAGTTATTTATATTATTAAATCGCAATATTTACTATGTCTAGAAGTTCTCACAAGGAGAGGTTTGGTCATCTAATCATGCTACAATAAGGAGAAATCTTATCTGAAAGTCCCCTTTCCCGGAACGACCGTTGTTAAATATCAGTGAGTTATAATATTAATGATGAATGTTATTAAAAATCAAAGTTGAGTTCGAGTTAAATTTGGAGACGCGATGTGATATTTGAGTCCTAACGATGAAATTAGTAGAAATAGACTATAAACACAAAATTTGTTGGGGTCGATTTTTTTGACTTTTTTCAAAAAGTCAACAATGACTTTTTTGAAAAAAGTCAAACTTCAAATTTCAAAAATGAAATTTTTGAAAAAAATAGTTCCATCAGGTTGGAATTATTAGTGTTAAGAAAAATCGACATTTATTTCGATAATATTTGATGTCTTGGGATGCTCCGAGGAGCAAAAGGTTCCTTTGCACCTTCATGTCATGCGCGCAGAGGCAGACATCGGTGGGAATCTTTAAAGCGCACTCAACCCGCCGCACCAAGATGTCTTGGGAGAAGTTCCAAGAACTGTTCAACGACAAGTACTTTCCCGAAAGTATTCGTTATATGATATATTATTAAATCAATAATTGAGACGACAGAGTTATTTATATTATTAAATCGCAATATTTACTATGTCTAGAAGTTCTTTCAAGGAGAGGTTTGGTCATCTAATCATGCGCCAATAAGGAGAAAATCTTTTATCTGAAAAGTCCCCTTTCCCGGGAACGACCTCGTTGTTAAATATCGTGAGTTATAATATTAATGATGAATGTTATTAAAATCAAGTCGAGTTCGAGTTAAATTTGGAGACGCTGATGTGATATTTGAGTCCTAAACGATGAAATTAGTAGAAATAGACTATAAACACAAAATTTGTTGGGGTCGATTTTTTCAAAAAGTCAATAGCTGACTTTTTTTGGAAAAAGTCAAACTTTGAAATTTCAAAAATGAAATTTTGAAAAAAATAGTTCCATCAGTGTTGGAATTATTAGTGTTAGTGAAAATCGACATTTATTTCGATAATATTTGATGTCTCGGGATGCTCCGAGGAGCAAAAGGTTCCTTTCACACCTTCATGTCATGCATGCAGAGGCGTATTATCGGTGGGAATCTTTAAAGCGCACTCAACCCGCCGCATCAAGATGTCTTGGGAGAAGTTCCAAGAACTGCTCAACGACAAGTACTTTCCCCGAAAGTATTCGCTATATGATATATTATTAAATCAATAATTGAGACGACAAAGTTATTTATATTATTAAATCGCAATATTTACTATGTCTAGAAGTTCTTTCAAGGAGAGGTTTGGTCATCTAATCATGCGCGCCAATAAGGAGAAAATCCTTATCTGAAAGTCCCTCTTTCCCGGAACGACCGTTGTTAAATATCGTGAGTTATA
This sequence comes from Panax ginseng, assembly GCA_020205605.1. Classification (NCBI taxonomy): domain Eukaryota; kingdom Viridiplantae; phylum Streptophyta; class Magnoliopsida; order Apiales; family Araliaceae; genus Panax; species Panax ginseng. Next base: position 98,649,638 of record CM035130.1, read on the forward strand.
ATATTAATGATGAATGTTATTAAAAATCAAGTTGAGTTCGAGTTAAATTTGGAGACGCGATGTGATATTTGAGTCCTAAACGATGAAATTAGTAGAAAATAGACTATAAACACAAAATTTGTTGGGGTCGATTTTTTTCAAAAAGTCAATAATTATGACTTTTTTTCGAAAAAGTCAAACTTTTTTTTGAAATTTCAAAAAAAATGAAATTTTGAAAAAATAGTTCCATTGTGTTGGAATTATTAGTGTTAGTGAAAATCGACATTTATTTCGATAATATTTGATGTCTCGGGATGCTCCGAGAGCAAAAGGTTCCTTTTCACACCTTCATGTCATGCGCAGAGGCGGCATTACATCGTGGGAATCTTTAAAGCGCATCTCACCCGCCGCATCAAGATGTCTTGGGAGAAGTTCCAAGAACTGCTCAACGACAAGTACTTTTCCCAAAGTATTCGCTATATGATATATTATTAAATCAATAATTGAGACGACAGAGTTATTTATATTATTAAATCGCAATATTTACTATGTCTGTAGTTCTTTCAAGGAGAGGTTTGGTCATCTAATCATGCTACCAATAAGGAGAAATCCTTATCTGAAAAGTCCCCTCTTCCCGAAACGACCGACCCGTTGTTAAATATCAGAGTTATAATATTAATGATGAATGTTATTAAAAATCAAAGTTGAGTTCGAGTTAAATTTGGAGACGCTGATGATATTTGAGTCCTAACGATGAAATTAGTAGAAAAATAGACTATAAACACAAAATTTGTTGGGTCGATTTTTGTCAAAAAGTCAATAGTTGACTTTTTTTGAAAAAGTCAAACTTCAAAATTTCAAAATGAAATTTTTGAAAAAATAGTTCCATCAGGTTGGAATTATTAGTGTTAGTGAAAATCGACATTTATTTCGATAATATTTGATGTCTCGATGCTCCGAGGAGCAAAAGGTTCCTTTTTGCCACCTTCATGTCATGCAGCAGGCAGGCATTACCGGTGGGAATCTTTAAAGCGCACTCAACCCGCCGCACCAAGATGTCTTGGGAGAAGTTCCAAGAACTGCTCAACGACAAGTACTTTCCCGAAAGTATTCGGCTATATGATATATTATTAAATCAATAATCGAGACGACAGAGTTATTTATATTATTAAATCGCAATATTTACTATGTCTAGAAGTTCTTTCAAGGAGAGGTTTGGTCATCTAATCATGCGCGCCAATAAGGAGAAATCCTTATCTGAAAGTCCCCTCTTCCCGGAACGACCGTTCGTTGTTAAATATCGTGAGTTATAATATTAATGATGAATGTTATTAAAAATCAAGTTGAGTTCGGAGTTAAATTTGGAGACGCGATGTGATATTTGAGTCCTAAACGATGAAATTAGTAGAAATAGACTATAAACACAAAATTTGTCAGGGTCGACTTTTTTTGGTCAAAAAGTCAACAGCTGACTTTTTTTTGAAAAGTCAAACTTTGAAATTTCAAAATGAAATTTTTGAAAAAAATAGTTCCATCAGGTTGGAATTATTAGTGTTAGTGAAAATCGACATTTATTTCGATAATATTTGATGTCTTGGATGCTCCGAGGAGCAAAAGGTTCCTTTTCGCCACCTTCATGTCATGTGCAGAGGCAGATTATCGGTGGGAATCTTTAAAGCGACACTCAACCCGCCGCACCAAGATGTCTTGGGAGAAGTTCCAAGAACTGCTCAACGACAAGTACTTTCCCGAAAGTATTCGCTATATGATATATTATTAAATCAATAATTGAGACGACAGAGTTATTTATATTATTAAATCGCAATATTTACTATGTCTAGAAGTTCTCACAAGGAGAGGTTTGGTCATCTAATCATGCTACCCAATAAGGAGAAATCCTTATCTGAAAAGTCCCTCTTTCCGGGAACGACCGTTGTTAAATATCAGAGTTATAATATTAATGATGAATGTTATTAAAAATCAAAGTCGAGTTCGAGTTAAATTTGGAGACGCGATGTGATATTTGAGTCCTAAACGATGAAATTAGTAGAAATAGACTATAAACACAAAATTTGTCAGGTCGATTTTTTCAAAAAAAGTCAACAGCTGACTTTTTTGAAAAAAGTCAAACTTTGAAATTTCAAAAATGAAATTTTTGAAAAAAATAGTTCCATCAGGTTGGAATTATTAGTGTTAGTGAAAAAAATCGACATTTATTTCGATAATATTTGATGTCTCGGGATGCTCCGAGGAGCAAAAGGTTCCTTTCACCACCTTCATGTCATGCAGTGCAGAGGCGTATTATCGGTGGGAATCTTTAAAGCGCACTCAACCCGCCGCACCAAGATGTCTTGGGAGAAGTTCCAAGAACTGCTCAACGACAAGTACTTTCCCGAAAAGTATTCGCTATATGATATATTATTAAATCAATAATTGAGACGACAGAGTTATTTATATTATTAAATCGCAATATTTACTATGTCTAAAGTTCTCACAAGGAGAGGTTTGGTCATCTAATCATGCGCCAATAAGGAGAAATCTTTATCTGAAAGTCCCCTTTCCCGAAACGACCGTTGTTAAATATCGTGAGTTATAATATTAATGATGAATGTTATTAAAAATCAAGTTGAGTTCGAGAGTTAAATTTGGAGACGCGATGTGATATTTGAGTCCTAACGATGAAATTAGTAGAAATAGACTATAAACACAAAATTTGTTGGGTCGATTTTTTCAAAAAAAAGTCAATAGCTGACTTTTTTGAAAAAGTCAAACTTTGAAATTTCAAAAAATGAAATTTTTGAAAAAAATAGTTCCATTGTGGTTGGAATTATTAGTGTTAGTGAAAATCGACATTTATTTCGATAATATTTGATGTCTTGGGATGCTCCGAGGAGCAAAAGGTTCCTTTGCCACCTTCATGTCATGCATGCAGGCATTTATCGGTGGGAATCTTTAAAGCGCATCAACCGCCGCATCAAGATGTCTTGGGAGAAGTTCCAAGAACTGCTCAACGACAAGTACTTTCCGAAAGTATTCGCTATATGATATATTATTAAATCAATAATTGAGACGACAAAGTTATTTATATTATTAAATCGCAATATTTACTATGTCTAGAAGTTCTCACAAGGAGAGGTTTGGTCATCTAATCATGCGCCAATAAGGAGAAATCTTTATCTAAAAGTCCCTTTCCCGGAACGACCGTTGTTAAATATCAGAGTTATAATATTAATGATGAATGTTATTAAAAATCAAGTTGAGTTCGAGAGTTAAATTTGGAGACGCGATGTGATATTTGAGTCCTAACGATGAAATTAGTAGAAATAGACTATAAACACAAAATTTTGTTAATCGATTTTTTTGTCAAAAGTCAACAAATGACTTTTTTGAAAAAGTCAAACTTCAAATTTCAAAAATGAAATTTTTGAAAAAAAATAGTTCCATCAGGTTGGAATTATTAGTGTTAGTGAAAATCGACATTTATTTCGATAATATTTGATGTCTCGGGATGCTCCGAGGAGCAAAGGTTCCTTTGCCACCTTCATGTCATGCGCAGAGGCGATTATCGTGGGAATCTTTTAAGCGCACTCAACCTCGCCGCACCAAGATGTCTTGGGAGAAGTTCCAAGAACTGCTCAACGACAAGTACTTTCCGAAAGTATTCGCTATATGATATATTATTAAATCAATAATTGAGACGACAGAAGTTATTTATATTATTGAATCGCAATATTTACTATGTCTAGAAGTTCTCACAAGGAGAGGTTTGGTCATCTAATCATACGCCCAATAAGGAGAAATCTTATCTGAAAAGTCCCTCTTCCGGAACGACCCGTCATTAAATATCGTGAGTTATAATATTAATGATGAATGTTATTAAAAATCAAGTTGAGTTCGAGTTAAATTTGGAGACGCGATGTGATATTTGAGTCCTAACGATGAAATTAGTAGAAATAGACTATAAACACAAAATTTGTTGGGGTCGACTTTTTGTCAAAAAAGTCAACAGCTGACTTTTTTGGAAAAAGTCAAACTTCAAATTTCAAAATGAAATTTTGAAAAAAATAGTTCCATTGTGTTGGAATTATTAGTGTTAGTGAAAATCGACATTTATTTCGATAATATTTGATGTCTTGGGATGCTCCGAGAGCAAAAGGTTCCTTTCGCCACCTTCATGTCATGCGCAGAGGCAGATTATCGGTGGGAATCTTTAAAGCGCATCAACCTCGCCGCATCAAGATGTCTTGGGAGAAGTTCCAAGAACTGCTCAAACGACAAGTACTTTCCCGAAAGTATTCGCTATATGATATATTATTAAATCAATAATTGAGACGACAAAGTTATTTATATTATTAAATCGCAATATTTACTATGTCTAAAGTTCTTTCAAGGAGAGGTTTGTCATCTAATCATGCGCGCCAATAAGGAGAAATCCTTATCTGAAAAGTCCCTTTCCCGGAACGACCGTTGTTAAATATCGTGAGTTATAATATTAATGATGAATGTTATTAAAAATCAAAGTTGAGTTCGGAGTTAAATTTGGAGACGCTGATGTGATATTTGAGTCCTAAACGAAAAATTAGTAGAAATAGACTATAAACACAAAATTTGTTGGGTCGATTTTTTTGTCAAAAAGTCAATAATTGACTTTTTTTTGAAAAAGTCAAACTTCAAATTTCAAAAATGAAATTTTTGAAAAAATAGTTCCATTGTGTTGGAATTATTAGTGTTAGTGAAAATCGACATTTATTTCGATAATATTTGATGTCTTGGGATGCTCCGAGGAGCAAAAGGTTCCTTTCACACCTTCATGTCATGCGCGAGGCAGATTATCGGTGGAATCTTTAAAGCGCACCTCAACCCGCCGCATCAAGATGTCTTGGGAGAAGTTCCAAGAACTGCTCAACGACAAGTACTTTCCCGAAAGTATTCGCTATATGATATATTATTAAATCAATAATTGAGACGACAAAAGTTATTTATATTATTGAATCGCAATATTTACTATGTCTAGAAGTTCTCAAAGGAGAGGTTTGGTCATCTAATCATGCTACCAATAAGGAGAAATCTTATCTGAAAAGTCCCCTCTTTCCGGAAACGACCGCGTTGTTAAATATCGTGAGTTATAATATTAATGATGAATGTTATTAAAAATCAAGTTGAGTTCGAGTTAAATTTGGAGACGCGATGTGATATTTGAGTCCTAACGATGAAATTAGTAGAAATAGACTATAAACACAAAATTTGTTGGGTCGATTTTTTCGTCAAAAGTCAATAAATGACTTTTTTGGAAAAAGTCAAACTTCAAAATTTCAAAATGAAATTTTTGAAAAAAATAGTTCCATTGTGTTGGAATTATTAGTGTTAGTGAAAATCGACATTTATTTCGATAATATTTGATGTCTTGGGATGCTCCGAGAGCAAAAGGTTCCTTTTCACACCTTCATGTCATGCGAGTGAGGCGCATTATCGTGGGAATCTTTAAAGCGCACTCAACCCGCCCGACCAAGATGTCTTGGGAGAAGTTCCAAGAACTGTTCAACGACAAGTACTTTCCCGAAAGTATTCGTCATATGATATATTATTAAATCAATAATTGAGACGATAAAGTTATTTATATTATTAAATCGCAATATTTACTATGTCTAGAAGTTCTCACAAGGAGAGGTTTGGTCATCTAATCATGCTACCAATAAGGAGAAATCTTTATCTGAAAGTCCCCTCTTCCCCGAAACGACCTCGTTGTTAAATATCGTGAGTTATAATATTAATGATGAATGTTATTAAAAATCAAGTTGAGTTCTGAGTTAAATTTGGAGACGCGATGTGATATTTGAGTCCTAACGATGAAATTAGTAGAAATAGAATATAAACACAAAATTTGTCAGGGTCGATTTTTTGGTCAAAAAAAAGTAATAGCTTGACTTTTTTTTTGAAAAGTCAAACTTCAAATTTCAAAAATGAAATTTTTGAAAAAAATAGTTCCATCAGTGTTGGAATTATTAGTGTTAGTGAAAATCGACATTTATTTCGATAATATTTGATGTCTTGGGATGCTCCGAGGAGCAAAAGGTTCCCTTTCACCACCTTCATGTCATGCGAGAGGCAGCGATTATCGGTGGGAATCTTTAAAGCGCACTCAACCTCGCCGATCAAGATGTCTTGGGAGAAGTTCCAAGAACTGCTCAACGACAAGTACTTTCCCGAAAGTATTCGGCTATATGATATATTATTAAATCAATAATCGAGACGACAGAGTTATTTATATTATTAAATCGCAATATTTACTATGTCTAGAAGTTCTTTCACAAGAGAGGTTTGGTCATCTAATCATGCGCCAATAAGGAGAAATCTTTATCGAAAAGTCCCCTCTTCCCGGGAACGACCTCGTTGTTAAATATCAGGAGTTATAATATTAATGATGAATGTTATTAAAAAATCGGGTTGAGTTCGAGTTAAATTTGGAGACGCTGATGTGATATTTGAGTCCTAAACGATGAAATTAGTAGAAATAGAATTATAAACACAAAATTTGTTGGGGTCGATTTTTTGGTCAAAAAGTCAGCTTGACTTTTTTTTTGAAAAAGTCAAACTTTGAAATTTCAAAAATGAAATTTTGAAAAAAATAGTTCCATTGTGTTGGAATTATTAGTGTTAGTGAAAATCGACATTTATTTCGATAATATTTGATGTCTTGGGATGCTCCGAGAGCAAAAGGTTCCTTTGCCACCTTCATGTCATGTGCAGAGGCGACATTACCGGTGGAATCTTTAAAGCGCATCTCACCCGCCGACCAAGATGTCTTGGGAGAAGTTCCAAGAACTGCTCAACGACAAGTACTTTCCCGAAAGTATTCGCTATATGATATATTATTAAATCAATAATTGAGACGACAAAGTTATTTATTTATATTATTGAATCGCAATATTTACTATGTCTAGAAGTTCTCACAAGGAGAGGTTTGGTCATCTAATCATGCGCCAATAAGGAGAAATCTTTATCTGAAAGTCCCCTCTTTCCGGAAACGACTTCGTTGTTAAATATCGTGAGTTATAATATTAATGATGAATGTTATTAAAAATCAAGTTGAGTTCGAGTTAAATTTGAGACGCGATGTGATATTTGAGTCCCTAACGATGAAATTAGTAGAAATAGACTATAAACACAAAATTTGTTGGGGTCGATTTTTTCGTCAAAAAAAGTCAACAGCTGACTTTTTTTGGAAAAAGTCAAACTTCAAATTTCAAAAATGAAATTTTTGAAAAAAAAGTTCCATTGTGTTGGAATTATTAGTGTTAGTGAAAATCGACATTTATTTCGATAATATTTGATGTCTCGGGATGCTCCGAGAGAGCAAAGGTTCCTTTGCCACCTTCATGTCATGCAAGTGTAGGGCAGACATCGGGTGGGAATCTTTAAAGCGCACTCAACCGCCGCACCAAGATGTCTTGGGAGAAGTTCCAAGAACTGCTCAACGACAAGTACTTTCCGAAAGTATTCGCTATATATGATATATTATTAAATCAATAATTGAGACGACAGAGTTATTTATATTATTAAATCGCAATATTTACTATGTCTAAAGTTCTTCAAGGAGAGGTTTGGTCATCTAATCATGCCAATAAGGAGAGAAATCTTATCTGAAAGTCCCTCTTCCTCGGGAACGACCGGTTGTTAAATATCAGAGTTATAATATTAATGATGAATGTTATTAAAAATCAAGTTGAGTTCGAGTTAAATTTGGAGACGCGATGTGATATTTGAGTCCTAAACGATGAAATTAGTAGAAATATACTATAAACACAAAATTTGTTGGGGTCGATTTTTTGTCAAAAAGTCAATAAATGACTTTTTTTTTGGAAAAAGTCAAACTTTGAAATTTCAAAATGAAATTTTTGAAAAAATAGTTCCATTGTGTTGGAATTATTAGTGTTAGTGAAAATCGACATTTATTTCGATAATATTTGATGTCTTGGGATGCTCCGAGAGCAAAAGGTTCCTTTTGCCACCTTCATGTCATGCGCGAGGCGCATTACATCGGGGGAATCTTTAAAGCGCACTCAACCCGCCGCACCAAGATGTCTTGGGAGAAGTTCCAAGAACTGCTCAACGACAAGTACTTTCCCCGAAGTATTCGCTATATGATATATTATTAAATCAATAATTGAGACGACAGAGTTATTTATATTATTAAATCGCAATATTTACTATGTCTAGAAGTTCTTCAAGGAGAGGTTTGGTCATCTAATCATGCTACCAATAAGGAGAAATCTTTATCTGAAAGTCCCCTCTTCCCGGAAACGACTCGTTGTTAAATATCAGAGTTATAATATTAATGATGAATGTTATTAAAAATCAAGTTGAGTTCGAGAGTTAAATTTGGAGACGCGATGTGATATTTGAGTCCTAAACGATGAAATTAGTAGAAATAGACTATAAACACAAAATTTGTTGGGGTCGACTTTTTGGTCAAAAAGTCAACAGCTGACTTTTTGGAAAAGTCAAACTTCAAAATTTCAAAAATGAAATTTTTGAAAAAAATAGTTCCATTGTGTTGGAATTATTAGTGTTAGTGAAAATTGACATTTATTTCGATAATATTTGATGTCTTGGGATGCTCCGAGGAGCAAAGGTTCCCTTTGCCACCTTCATGTCATGCAGAGGCAGCATTACTGGTGGGAATCTTTAAAGCGTACTCAACCTGCCGCACTGAAGATGTCTTGGGAGAAGTTCCAAGAACTGTTCAACGACAAGTACTTTCCTGAAAGTATTCGTCATATAGTATATTATTAAATCAATAATTGAGACGACAGAGTTATTTATATTATTGAATTGCAATATTTACTATGTTTATAAGTTCTGTCAAGGAGAGGTTTGGTCATCTAATTGCGCGCCAATAAGGAGAAATCCTTATCGAAAAGTCCCCTCTTTCCTGGGAACGACCTGGTTGTTAAATATTATGAGTTATAATATTAATGATGAATGTTATTAAAAATCAAGTTGAGTTCTGAGTTAAATTTGGAGACGCGATGTGATATTTGAGTCCTAACGATGAAATTAGTAGAAATAGACTATAAACACAAAATTTGTTGGGGTCGATTTTTTCAAAAAAGTCAACAAAGCTTGACTTTTTTGAAAAAAGTCAAACTTCAAATTTCAAAAATGAAATTTTGAAAAAATAGTTCCATCAGTGTTGGAATTATTAGTGTTAGTGAAAATCGACATTTATTTCGATAATATTTGATGTCTTGGGATGCTCCGAGGAGCAAAAGGTTCCTTTGCCACCTTCATGTCATGCGCGAGGCAGCGATTATCGGTGGGAATCTTTAAAGCGCATCAACCCGCCAAGACCAAGATGTCTTGGGAGAAGTTCCAAGAACTGCTCAACGACAAGTACTTTCCCGAAAAGTATTCGCTATATGATATATTATTAAATCAATAATTGAGACGACAAAGTTATTTATATTATTAAATCGCAATATTTACTATGTCTAAAGTTCTTCAAGGAGAGGTTTGGTCATCTAATCATGCTACCAATAAGGAGAAATCCTTATCGAAAAAGTCCCTCTTCCCCGGAACGACTTCGTTGTTAAATATCATGAGTTATAATATTAATGATGAATGTTATTAAAAATCAAGTTGAGTTCGAGTTAAATTTGGAGACGCGATGTGATATTTGAGTCCTAACGATGAAATTAGTAGAAATAATACTATAAACACAAAATTTGTTGGGGTCGACTTTTTTTCGTCAAAAAGTCAATAGTTGACTTTTTTTGAAAAAAAGTCAAACTTTGAAATTTCAAAATGAAATTTTTGAAAAAATAGTTCCATTGTGTTGGAATTATTAGTGTTAGTGAAAATCGACATTTATTTCGATAATATTTGATGTCTCGGGATGCTCCGAGGAGCAAAAGGTTCCTTTCACACCTTCATGTCATGCGAGGCGTATTATCGGTGGGAATCTTTAAAGCGCACTCAACCTCGCCGCACCAAGATGTCTTGGGAGAAGTTCCAAGAACTGCTCAACGACAAGTACTTTCCCGAAAGTATTCGCTATATGATATATTATTAAATCAATAATTGAGACGACAGAGTTATTTATATTATTAAATCGCAATATTTACTATGTCTAGAAGTTCTACAAGGAGAGGTTTGGTCATCTAATCATGCGCCCAATAAGGAGAAAATCCTTATCTAAAGTCCCTCTTTCCGGGAACGACCGTTGTTAAATATCGTGAGTTATAATATTAATGATGAATGTTATTAAAAATCAAAGTTGAGTTCGAGTTAAATTTGGAGACGCGATGTGATATTTGAGTCCTAAACGATGAAATTAGTAGAAAATAGACTATAAACACAAAATTTGTTGGGGATTTTTGTCGACTTTTTGGTCAAAAAAAGTCAATAATGACTTTTTTGAAAAAGTCAAACTTTGAAATTTCAAAATGAAATTTTGAAAAAAATAGTTCCATTGTGTTTTGAATTATTAGTGTTAGTGAAAATCGACATTTATTTCGATAATATTTGATGTCTCGGATGCTCCGAGGAGCAAAAGGTTCCTTTCGCCACCTTCATGTCATGCGCAGGCAGATTACATCGGGGGAATCTTTAAAGCGCACTCAACTCGCCGACCAAGATGTCTTGGGAGAAGTTCCAAGAACTGCTCAACGACAAGTACTTTCCCGAAAGTATTCGCTATATGATATATTATTAAATCAATAATTGAGACGACAGAGTTATTTATATTATTAAATCGCAATATTTACTATGTCTAGAAGTTCTTCAAGGAGAGGTTTGGTCATCTAATCATGCTACCAATAAGGAGAAATCCTTATCTAAAAGTCCCTCTTTCCGGGAACGACCGTTGTTAAATATCAGAGTTATAATATTAATGATGAATGTTATTAAAAATCAAGTTGAGTTCGAGAGTTAAATTTGGAGACGCGATGTGATATTTGAGTCCTAAACGATGAAATTAGTAGAAAATAGACTATAAACACAAAATTTGTCTGGGTTGATTTTTTCAAAAAAAAGTCAATAGTTGACTTTTTTGGAAAAAGTCAAACTTTGAAATTTCAAAAATGAAATTTTTGATAAAAATAGTTCCATTGTGTTGGAATTATTAGTGTTAGTGAAAATCGACATTTATTTCGATAATATTTGATGTCTTGGGATGCTCCGAGGAGCAAAAGGTTCCCTTTGCCACCTTCATGTTGCGGGCAGAGGCAGATTACTGGTGGGAATCTTTAAAGCGTACTCAACCTGGCCGCATGAAGATGTCTTGGGAGAAGTTCCAAGAACTGTTCAACGACAAGTACTTTCCCGAAAGTATTCATCATATGATATATTATTAAATCAATAATTGAGACGACAGAGTTATTTATATTATTAAATCGCAATATTTACTATGTCTAGAAGTTCTGTCAAGGAGAGGTTTGGTCATCTAATCATGCATACCCAATAAGGAGAAATCTTATCTAAAAGTCCCTCTTCCGGAACGACTTCGTTGTTAAATATTGTGAGTTATAATATTAATGATGAATGTTATTAAAAATCAAGTTGAGTTCGAGTTAAGTTAAATTTGGAGACGCGATGTGATATTTTTGAGTCCTAAACGATGAAATTAGTAGAAATAGACTATAAACACAAAATTTGTTGGGGACTTTTTTGTCAAAAGTCAACAGCTGACTTTTTTTTTTTGAAAAAGTCAAACTTTGAAATTTCAAAAATGAAATTTTTGAAAAAAATAGTTCCATTGTGTTGGAATTATTAGTGTTAGTGAAAATCGACATTTATTTCGATAATATTTGATGTCTCGGATGCTCCGAGGAGCAAAAGGTTCCTTTTGCCACCTTCATGTCATGCGCAGCAGAGGCATATTATCGGTGGGAATCTTTAAAGCGCACTCAACCGCCGCCGACCAAGATGTCTTGGGAGAAGTTCCAAGAACTGCTCAACGACAAGTACTTTCCCCAAAGTATTCGCTATATGATATATTATTAAATCAATAATTGAGACGACAGAGTTATTTATATTATTAAATCGCAATATTTACTATGTCTAGAAGTTCTCACAAGGAGAGGTTTGGTCATCTAATCATGCTACCAATAAGGAGAAATCTTATCTGAAAAGTCCCTCTTTCCGGAACGACCGTTGTTAAATATCAGTGAGTTATAATATTAATGATGAATGTTATTAAAAATCAAGTTGAGTTCGAGTTAAATTTGGAGACGCTGATGTGATATTTGAGTCCTAACGATGAAATTAGTAGAAATAGACTATAAACACAAAATTTGTTGGGTTGACTTTTTGGTCAAAAAGTCAACAGCTGAATTTTTTGGAAAAAGTCAAACTTTGAAATTTCAAAAATGAAATTTTTGAAAAAAATAGTTCCATTGTGTTGGAATAATTAGTGTTAGTGAAAATCAACATTTATTTCGATAATATTTGATGTTTTGGGATGCTCCGAGGAGCAAAAGGTTCCCTTTGCCACCTTCATGTCATGCGAGAGAGAGGGCACATTACGGGGGAATCTTTAAAGCGCATCAACCCGCCGCAGACCAAGATGTCTTGGGAGAAGTTCCAAGAACTGTTCAACGACAAGTACTTTCCTGAAAGTATTCGTCATATGATATATTATTAAATCAATAATTTAGACGACAGAGTTATTTATATTATTGAATTGCAATATTTACTATGTTTAGAAGTTCTCACAAGGAGAGGTTTGGTCATCTAATCATGCGCTACCAATAAGGAGAAATCCTTATCTAAAGTCCCTCTTTCCGGAACGACCGGTTGTTAAATATTGTGAGTTATAATATTAATTAATGATGAATGTTATTAAAAATCAAGTTGAGTTCGGAGTTAAATTTGGAGACGCGGATGTGATATTTGAGTCCGGAACAATGAAATTAGTAGCAATAGACTATTAACACAAAATTTGCTGGGGTTGACTTTTTGGTCAAAAAAGTCAATAGTTGACTTTTTTGGAAAATTCAAACTTTGAAATTTCAAAAAATGAAATTTTGGATAAAAATAGTTCCATTGTGTTGGAATTATTAGTGTTAGTGAAAATCGACATTTATTTCGATAATATTTGATGTCTTGGGATGCTCCGAGGAGCAAAAGGTTCCCTTTGCCACCTTCATGTTGCGGGCAGAGGCAGATTACTGGTGGGAATCTTTAAAGCGTACTCAACCTGCCGCACTGAAGATGTCTTGGGAGAAGTTCCAAGAACTGTTCAACGACAAGTACTTTCCCGAAAGTATTCGTCATATGATATATTATTAAATCAATAATTGAGACGACAGAGTTATTTATATTATTGAATTGCAATATTTACTATGTCTAGAAGTTCTATCAAGGAGAGGTTTGGTCATCTAATTGCGCGCCAATAAGGAGAAATCCTTATCGGAAAGTCCCTCTTTCCTGGGAACGACCTGGTTGTTAAATATTGTGAGTTATAATATTAATGATGAATGTTATTAAAAATCAAAGTTGAGTTCGGAGTTAAATTTGGAGACGCGGATGTGATATTTGAGTCCGAACGATGAAATTAGTAGAAATAGACTATAAACACAAAAAATTGTTGGGGTCGACTTTTTTTCGTCAAAAAGTCAACAGCTTGACTTTTTTGGAAAAAGTCAAACTTCAAAATTTCAAAAATGAAATTTTGAAAAAATAGTTCCATTGTGTTGGAATTATTAGTGTTAGTGAAAATCGACATTTATTTCGATAATATTTGATGTCTTGGGATGCTCCGAGAGCAAAAGGTTCCTTTTGCCACCTTCATGTCATGCAGTGCAGAGGCATTTACATCGGTGGGAATCTTTAAAGCGCACTCAACCTCGCCGCACCAAGATGTCTTGGGAGAAGTTCCAAGAACTGCTCAACGACAAGTACTTTCCCGAAAGTATTCGCTATATATGATATATTATTAAATCAATAATTGAGACGACAGTTAGTTATTTATATTATTAAATCGCAATATTTACTATGTCTAGAAGTTCTCACAAGGAGAGGTTTGGTCATCTAATTGCGCGCCAATAAGGAGAAATCTTATCGAAAAGTCCCTCTTTCCCGAACGACCGGTGTTGTTAAATATTGTGAGTTATAATATTAATGATGAATGTTATTAAAAATCAAGTTGAGTTCGAGTTAAATTTGGAGACGCGATGTGATATTTGAGTCCTAACGATGAAATTAGTAGAAATAGACTATAAACACAAAATTTGTTGGGGTTGATTTTTGGTCAAAAAGTCAACAGTTTGACTTTTTTGAAAAAGTCAAACTTCAAAATTTCAAAATGAAATTTTTGAAAAAATAGTTCCATTGTGTTGGAATTATTAGTGTTAGTGAAAATCGACATTTATTTCGATAATATTTGATGTCTTGGGATGCTCCGAGGAGCAAAAGGTTCCTTTGCCACCTTCATGTCATGTGCGACAGAGGCGATTATCGGTGGGAATCTTTAAAGCGCACTCAACCCGCCAGATCAAGATGTCTTGGGAGAAGTTCCAAGAACTGCTCAACGACAAGTACTTTCCCCGAAAGTATTCGCTATATGATATATTATTAAATCAATAATTGAGACGACAAGTTATTTATATTATTAAATCGCAATATTTACTATGTCTAGAAGTTCTGTCAAGGAGAGGTTTGGTCATCTAATTGCGCGCCAATAAGGAGAAATCCTTATCGGAAAGTCACCTCTTTCCTGGGAACGACCTGGTTGTTAAATATTGTGAGTTATAATATTAATGATGAATGTTATTAAAAATCGGGTTGAGTTCGGAGTTAAATTTGGAGACGCGGATGTGATATTTGAGTCCTAACGATGAAATTAGTAGAAATAGACTATAAACACAAAATTTGTCAGGTCGACTTTTTGGTCAAAAAGTCAATAGCTTGACTTTTTTTTTGAAAAAGTCAAACTTTGAAATTTCAAAAATGAAATTTTTGAAAAAAAATAGTTCCATTGTGTTGGAATTATTAGTGTTAGTGAAAATTCGACATTTATTTCGATAATATTTGATGTCTCGGGATGCTCCGAGGAGCAAAAGGTTCCTTTTCACACCTTCATGTCATGCGCAGGCAGATTATCGTGGGGGATCTTTAAAGCGCACTCAACCCGCCGCACCAAGATGTCTTGGGAGAAGTTCCAAGAACTGCTCAACGACAAGTACTTTCCCGAAAAGTATTCGCTATATGATATATTATTAAATCAATAATTGAGACGACACGAGTTATTTATATTATTAAATCGCAATATTTACTATGTCTAGAAGTTCTCAAAGGAGAGTTTTGTCATCATCTAATCATGCGCCAATAAGGAGAAATCTTATCGAAAAAGTCCCTCTTTCCGGGAACGACTGGTTGTTAAATATTGTGAGTTATAATATTAATGATGAATGTTATTAAAAATCAAGTTGAGTTCGAGTTAAATTTGGAGACGCGGATGTGATATTTGAGTCCGGAACGATGAAATTAGTAGAAATAGACTATAAACACAAAATTTGATAGGGTTGACTTTTTGGTCAAAAAATCAACAGTTGACTTTTTAAAAAAAGTCAAACTTCGAAATTTCAAAAATGAAATTTTTGAAAAAAAATAGTTCCATTGTGTTGGAATTATTAGTGTTAGTGAAAATTGACATTTATTTCGATAATAATTGATGTCTTGGGATGCTCCGAGGAGCAAAAGGTTCCTTTTGCCACCTTCATGTTGCGGGCGAGGCAGATTACCGGTGGGAATCTTTAAAGCGGACTCAACCCGCCCGAACTGAAGATGTCTTGGGAGAAGTTCCAAGAACTGCAACAACGACAAGTACTTTCCCGAAAGTATTCGCTATATGATATATTATTATTAAATCAATAATTGAGACGACAGAGTTATTTATATTATTGAATTGCAATATTTACTATGTCTAGAAGTTCTGTCAAGGAGAGATTTGGTCATCTAATTGCGCGCCAATAAGGAGAAATCCTTATCGGAAACTCCCCTCTTTCCCGAACGACCACTCGTTGTTAAATATTGTGAGTTATAATATTAATGATGAATGTTATTAAAAATCAAGTTGAGTTCGGAGTTAAATTTGGAGACGCGATGTGATATTTGAGTCCTAACGATGAAATTAGTAGAAATAGACTATAAACACAAAATTTGTTGGGGTTCGACTTTTTGTCAAAAAAAGTCAACAGTTGACTTTTTTTGAAAAAGTCAAACTTTGAAATTTCAAAAATGAAATTTTTGAAAAAAATAGTTCCATTGTGTTGGAATTATTAGTGTTAGTGAAAATCGACATTTATTTCGATATATTTGATGTCTTGGGATGCTCCGAGAGAGCAAAAGGTTCCTTTTGCCACCTTCATGTTGCGCGGAGGCGACATCGTGGGAATCTTTAAAGCGTCTCAACTCCGCCGATCAAGATGTCTTGGGAGAAGTTCCAAGAACTGCTCAACGACAAGTACTTTCCGAAAGTATTCGCTATATGATATATTATTAAATCAATAATTGAGACGACAGAGTTATTTATATTATTAAATCGCAATATTTACTATGTCTAGAAGTTCTCACAAGGAGAGGTTTGGTCATCTAATCATGCGCCAATAAGGAGAAATCCTTATCGAAAAGTCCCCTCTTTCCTGGGAACGACCTGGTTGTTAAATATTGTGAGTTATAATATTAATGATGAATGTTATTAAAAATCGAAGTTGAGTTCGGAGTTAAATTTGGAGACGCGGATGTGATATTTGAGTCCGGAACGATGAAATTAGTAGAAATAGACTATAAACACAAAATTTGTTGGGGTTGACTTTTTGGTCAAAAAGTCAACAGTTGACTTTTTTGGAAAAAGTCAAACTTCAAAATTTCAAAAATGAAATTTTTGAAAAAAATAGTTCCATTGTGTTGGAATTATTAGTGTTAGTGAAAATCGACATTTATTTCGATAATATTTGATGTCTTGGGATGCTCCGAGGAGCAAAAGGTTCCCTTTGCCACCTTCATGTTGCGGACAGAGGCAGATTACTGGTGGGAATCTTTAAAGCGTACTCAACCTGCCGCACTGAAGATGTCTTGGGAGAAGTTCCAAGAACTGTTCAACGACAAGTACTTTCCGAAAGTATTCGTCATATGATATATTATTAAATCAATAATTGAGACGACAGAGTTATTTATATTATTGAATTGCAATATTTACTATGTCTAGAAGTTCTGTCAAGGAGAGGTTTGGTCATCTAATTGCGCGCCAATAAGGAGAAATCCTTATCGAAAAGTCCCTCTTTCCCGGAACGACTCGTCATAAGTATTGTGAGTATTGTGAGTTATAATATTAATGATGAATGTTATTAAAAATCGAAGTTGAGTTCGGAGTTAAATTTGGAGACGCGGATGTGATATTTGAGTCCGGAACGATGAAATTAGTAGAAATAGACTATAAACACAAAATTTGCTGGGGTTGACTTTTTGGTCAAAAAAGTCAACAATTGACTTTTTTGGAAAAAGTCAAACTTTGAAATTTCAAAAATGAAATTTTTGAAAAAAATAGTTCCATTGTGTTGGAATTATTAGTGTTAGTGAAAATTGACATTTATTTCGATAATATTTGATGTCTTGGGATGCTCCGAGGAGCAAAAGGTTCCCTTTGCCACCTTCATGTTGCGGACAGAGGCAAATTACTGGTGGGAATCTTTAAAGCGTACTCAACCTGCCGCACTGAAGATGTCTTGGGAGAAGTTCCAAGAACTGTTCAACGACAAGTACTTTCCCGAGTATTCGCTATATATGATATATTATTAAATCAATAATTGAGACATAGAGTTATTTATATTATTGAATTGCAATATTTACTATGTCTAGAAGTTCAGTCAAGGAGAGGTTTGGTCATCTAATTGCACGCAATAAGGAGAAATCCTTATCGGAAAGTCCCTCTTTCCTGGGAACGACTTAGTTGTTAAATATTGTGAGTTATAATATTAATGATGAATGTTATTAAAAATCGAAGTTGAGTTCGGAGTTAAATTTGAAGACGCGGATGTGATATTTGAGTCCGAACGATGAAATTAGTAGAAATAGACTATAAACACAAAATTTGTTGGGGTTGACTTTTTTGGTCAAAAAAGTCAATAGTTGACTTTTTTGGAAAAGTCAAACTTCAAATTTCAAAAATGAAATTTTTGAAAAAAATAGTTCCATTGTGTTGGAATTATTAGTGTTAGTGAAAATTGACATTTATTTCGATAATATTTGATGTCTTGGGATGCTCCGAGGAGCAAAAGGTTCCCTTTGCCACCTTCATGTCATTGCAGAGGCGAGGAGGCATTACTTGGTGGGAATCTTTAAAGCGCACTCAACTCCGCCGCATCAAGATGTCTTGGGAGAAGTTCCAAGAACTGTTCAACGACAAGTACTTTCCTGAAAGTATTCGTCATATAGTATATTATTAAATCAATAATTGAGACGACAGAGTTATTTATATTATTGAATTGCAATATTTACTATGTCTAGAAGTTCTGTCAAGGAGAGGTTTGGTCATCTAATTGCGCGCCAATAAGGAGAAATCCTTATCGAAAAGTCCCCTCTTTCCTGGGAACGACCTGGTTGTTAAATATTGTGAGTTATAATATTAATGATGAATGTTATTAAAAATCGAAGTTGAGTTCGGAGTTAAATTTGGAGACGCGGATGTGATATTTGAGTCCGAAACGATGAAATTAGTAGAAATAGACTATAAACACAAAATTTGTTGGGGTTGACTTTTTGGTCAAAAAAGTTAATAGTTGACTTTTTTGGAAAAAGTCAAACTTTGAAATTTCAAAAATGAAATTTTTGAAAAAAATAGTTCCATTGTGTTGGAATTATTAGTGTTAGTGAAAATTGACATTTATTTCGATAATATTTGATGTCTTGGGATGCTCCGAGGAGCAAAAGGTTCCCTTTGCCACCTTCATGTTGCGAGCAGAGGCAGATTACTGGTGGGAATCTTTAAAGCGTACTCAACTCGCCGCCGCAGAAAGATGTCTTGGGAGAAGTTCCAAGAATGCTCAACGACAAGTACTTTCTCGAAAGTATTCGGTCATATATGATATATTATTAAATCAATAATTGAGACGACGAAGTTATTTATATTATTGAATTGCAATATTTACTATGTCTAGAAGTTACATCAAGGAGAGGTTTGGTCATCTAATTGCGCTACCAATAAGGAGAAATCCTTATCGGAAAGTCCTCTCTTTCTTGGGAACGACCTGGTTGTTAAATATTGTGAGTTATAATATTAATGATGAATGTTATTAAAAATCGAAGTTGAGTTCGGAGTTAAATTTGGAGACGCGGATGTGATATTTGAGTCCGGAACGATGAAATTAGTAGAAATAGACTATAAACACAAAATTTGCTAGGGTTGACTTTTTGGTCAAAAAATCAATAGTTGACTTTTTTAGAAAAAGTCAAACTTTGAAATTTCAAAAATTAAATTTTTGAACAAAAATAGTTCCATTGTGTTGGAATTATTAGTGTTAGTGAAAAAATTGACATTTATTTCGATAATATTTGATGTCTTGGGATGCTCAGAGAGAGCAAAGGTTCCCTTTGCCACCTTCATGTTATTGCGAGGCGATTCTTTGGTGGGAATCTTTAAAGCGTACTCAACCTGCCGCACTGAAGATGTCTTGGGAGAAGTTCCAAGAACTGTTCAACGACAAGTACTTTTCCGAAAGTATTCGTCATATGATATATTATTAAATCAATAATTGAGACGACAAAGTTATTTATATTATTGAATTGCAATATTTACTATGTCTAGAAGTTCTGTCAAAGAGAGGTTTGGTCATCTAATTGCGCGCCAATAAGGAGAAATCCTTATCGAAAAGTCCCCTCTTTCCTGGGAACGACCTGGTTGTTAAATATTGTGAGTTATAATATTAATGATGAATGTTACTAAAAATCGAAGTTGAGTTCGGAGTTAAATTTGAGAGACGCGATGTGATATTTGAGTCCGGAACGATGAAATTAGTCGAAATAGACTATAAACACAAAATTTGCTAGGGTTGACTTTTTTGGAAAAAGTCAAACTTTGAAATTTCAAAAATGAAATTTTTGATAAAAATAGTTCCATTGTGTTGGAATTATTAGTGTTAGTGAAAATTGACATTTATTTCGATAATATTTGATGTCTTGGGATGCTCCGAGGAGCAAAAGGTTCCCTTTGCCACCTTCATGTTGCTGGCAGAGGCAGATTACTGGTGGGAATCTTTAAAGCGTACTCAACCTGCCGCACTGAAGATGTCTTGGGAGAAGTTCCAAGAACTGTTCAACGACAAGTACTTTCCCGAAAGTATTCGTCATATGATATATTATTAAATCAATAATTGAGACGATAGAGTTATTTATATTATTGAATTGCAATATTTATTATGTCTAGAAGTTCATCAAGGAGAGGTTTGGTCATCTAATTGCGACCCAATAAGGAGAAATCCTTATCGAAAAGTCCCTCTTTCCTGGGAACGACTTAGTTGTTAAATATTGTGAGTTATAATATTAATGATGAATGTTATTAAAAATCGAAGTTGAGTTCAGAGTTAAATTTGGAGACGCGGATGTGATATTTGATTCCGGAACGATGAAATTAGTAGAAATAGACTATAAACACAAAATTTGCTGGGGTTGACTTTTTGGTCAAAAAAGTCAACAGTTGACTTTTTTGGAAAAAGTCAAACTTTGAGATTTCAAAAATGAAATTTTGAAAAAATAGTTCCATTGTGTTGGAATTATTAGTGTTAGTGAAAATTGACATTTTTATTTCGATAATATTTGATGTCTTGGGATGCTCCGAGGAGCAAAAGTTCCTTTGCCACCTTCATGTTGCTTTGAGGCGAGGCGATTCTTGGTGGGAATCTTTAAAGCGTACTCAACTTTCGCCAGCTTGAAGATGTCTTGGGAGAAGTTCCAAGAACTGCTCAACGACAAGTACTTTCCGAAAGTATTAAATATATGATATATTATTAAATCAATAATTGAGACGACAAAGTTATTTATATTATTAAATTGCAATATTTACTATGTCTAGAAGTTCATCGAGGAGAGGTTTGGTCATCTAATTGCGCCAATATAAGGAGAAATCCTTATCGAAAAGTCCCTCTTTCACAGGAACGACACAGGTTGTTAAATATTGTGAGTTATAATATTAATGATGAATGTTATTAAAAATCGAAGTTGAGTTCGGAGTTAAATTTGGAGACGCGGATGTGATATTTGAGTCCAGAACGATGAAATTAGTAGAAATAGACTATAAACACAAAATTTGATGGGGTTGACTTTTTGGTCAAAAAAGTAAATTGACAGTTGACTTTTTTGGAAAAAGTCAAACTTTGAAATTTCAAAAATGAAATTTTTGAAAAAAATAGTTCCATTGTGTTGGAATTATTAGTGTTAGTGAAAATTGACATTTATTTCGATAATATTTGATGTCTTGGGATGCTCCGAGGAGCAAAAGGTTCCCTTTGCCACCTTCATGTTGCGGACAGAGGCAGATTACTGGTGGGAATCTTTAAAGCGTACTCAACCTGCCGCACTGAAGATGTCTTGGGAGAAGTTCCAAGAACTGTTCAACGACAAGTACTTTCCGAAAGTATTCGTCATATGATATATTATTAAATCAATAATTGAGACGACAGAGTTATTTATATTATTGAATTGCAATATTTACTATGTCTAGAAGTTCTATCAAGGAGAGGTTTGGTCATCTAATTGCTTGCCAATAAGGAGAAATCCTTATCGAAAAGTCCCTCTTTCACAGGGAACGACACGTTGTTAAATATTGTGAGTTATAATATTAATGATGAATGTTATTAAAAATCGAAGTTGAGTTCGGAGTTAAATTTGGAGACGCGGATGTGATATTTGAGTCCGGAACGATGAAATTAGTAGAAATAGACTATAAACACAAAATTTGCTGGGGTTGACTTTTTTGGAAAAAGTCAAACTTTGAAATTTCAAAAATGAAATTTTTGAAAAAAATAGTTCCATTGTGTTGGAATTATTAGTGTTAGTGAAAATTGACATTTATTTCGATAATATTTGATGTTTTGGGATGCTCAGGAGAGCAAAGGTTCCTTTGCCACCTTCGTATTTATTAGAAGCGAGGAGGCGATTCTTTGGTGGGAATCTTTAAAGCGTACTCAACTTTGCCGCATGAAGAAGATGTCTTGGGAGAAGTTCAAGAAGCATTCAACGACAAGTACTTTCAAAAAGTATTAAATCATATGATATATTATTAAATCAATAATTGAGACGACGAGTTATTTATATTATTGAATTGCAATATTTACTATGTCTAGAAGTTACATCGAGGAGAGGTTTGGTCATCTAATTGCGGCGCTGATAAGGAGAAATCCTTATCGAAAAGTCCCTCTTCTCACAGGAGCGACACAGTTTGTTAAATATTGTGAGTTATAATATTAATGATGAATGTTATTAAAAATCGAAGTAGAGTTCGGAGTTAAATTTGGAGACGCGGATGTGATATTTGAGTCCGGAATGATGAAATTAGTAGAAATAGACTATAAACACAAAATTTGCTGGAGTTGACTTTTTGGTTAAAAAAGTCAACAGTTGACTTTTTGGAAAAAGTCAAACTTTGAAATTTCAAAAATGAAATTTTTGATAAAAAAATAGTTCCATTGTGTTGGAATTATTAGTGTTAGTGAAAATCGACATTTATTTCGATAATATTTGATGTCTTGGGATGCTCAGGAGCAAAAGTTCCTTTGCCACCTTCGTATTTGCGAGGCGGAGGCGATTCTTGGTGGGAATCTTTAAAGCGTACTCAACTGCCGCCTTGAAGATGATGTCTTGGGAGAAGTTCAAGAAGCATTCAACGACAAGTACTTTCCGAAAGTATTAGATCATATGATATATTATTAAATCAATAATTGAGACGATGAAGTTATTTATATTATTAAATTGCAATATTTACTATGTCTAGAAGTTACATCGAGGAGAGGTTTGGTCATCTAATTGCGCGCGCGATAAGGAGAAATCCTTATCGAAAAGTCCCTCTTTCACAGGAGCGACACAGTTTGTTAAATATTGTGAGTTATAATATTAATGATGAATGTTATTAAAAATCGAAGTTGAGTTAGGAGTTAAATTTGGAGACGGGATGTGATATTTGAGTCAAGGAACGATGAAATTAGTAGAAATAGACTATAAACACAAAATTTGATTGGGGTTGACTTTTTGGTCAAAAAAATCAATAGTTGACTTTTTTTGGAAAAAGTCAAACTTTGAAATTTCAAAAATGAAATTTTTGAAAAAATAGTTCCATTGTGTTGGAATTATTAGTGTTAGTGAAAATTGACATTTATTTCGATAATATTTGATGTCTTGGGATGCTCAGGAGCAAAAGGTTCCACTTTGCCACCTTCATGTATTGCGAGACGAGAGGCATTCTTGGTGGGAATCTTTAAAGCGTACTCAACTGCCGCTTGCTTGAAGATGATGTCTTGGGAGAAGTTCCAAGAAGCTGTTCAACAACAACAAGTACTTTCCAAAGTATTAAATCATATGATATATTATTAAATCAATAATTGAGACGACGAGTTATTTATATTATTGAATTGCAATATTTACTATGTCTAGAAGTTACATCAGGAGAGGTTTGGTCATCTAATTGCGCGCATGATAAGGAGAAATCCTTATCGAAAAGTCCCTCTTTCACAGGAGCGACACAGTTGTTAAATATTGTGAGTTATAATATTAATGATGAATGTTATTAAAAAACGAAGTTGAGTTCGGAGTTAAATTTGGAGCCGCGGATGTGATATTTGAGTCGGGACGATGAAATTAGTAGAAATAGACTATAAACACAAAATTTGATTGGGGTTGACTTTTGGTCAAAAAAAAATTGATGATTGACTTTTTTTGGAAAAAATCAAACTTTGAAATTTCAAAATGAAATTTTTGAAAAAATAGTTCCATTGTGTTGGAATTATTAGTGTTAGTGAAAATTGACATTTATTTCGATAATATTTGATGTCTTGGGATGCTCAGAGGAGCAAAAGGTTCCACTTTTGCCACCTTCGTATTTATTGCAGAGGAGGCGATTCTTGGTGGGAATCTTTAAAAGCGTACTCAACTGCCGCCGCCTTTGAAGATGTCTTGGGAGAAGTTCGAAGAACTGTTCAACGACAAGTACTTTCAAAAAAGTATTAGTCATATGATATATTATTAAATCAATAATTGAGGCGACGAGTTATTTATATTATTGAATTGCAATATTTACTATATCTAGAAGTTACATCGAGGAGAGGTTTGGTCATCTAATTGCTTGGCAATAAGGAGAAAATCCTTATCGGAAAAAGTCCCTCTTTCACAGGAGCGACACAGTTGTTAAATATTGTGAGTTATAATATTAATGATGAATGTTATTAAAAATCGAAGTTGAGTTAGGAGTTAAATTTGGAGGCGCGGATGTGATATTTGAGTCCTAAGCGATGAAATTAATAGAAATAGACTATAAACACAAAATTTGATTGGGTTGACTTTTTGGTCAAAAAAATCAATAGTTGACTTTTTTTGGAAAAAGTCAAACTTTGAAATTTCAAAAATGAAATTTTTGAAAAAATAGTTCCATTGTGTTGGAATTATTAGTGTTAGTGAAAATTGACATTTATTTCGATAATATTTGATGTCTTGGGATGCTCAGGAGCAAAAGGTTCCTTTGCCACCCACCTTCGTGTTGCATGAGATGGAGGCGATTCTTGGTGGGGGAATCTTTAAAGCGTACTCAACTGCCGCCTTTGAAGATGTCTTGGGAGAAGTTCAAAACTGTTCAACGACAAGTACTTTCAAAAGTATTAGTCATATGATATATTATTAAATCAATAATTGAGGCGACAAAGTTATTTATATTATTGAATTGCAATATTTACTATGTCTAGAAGTTACATCAAGGAGAGGTTTGGTCATCTAATTGCGCGCTGATAAGGAGAAATCCTTATCGAAAAGTCCCTCTTTCACAGGAGCGACACGGTTGTTAAATATTGTGAGTTATAATATTAATGATGAATGTTATTAAAAATCGAAGTTGAGTTAGGAGTTAAATTTGGAGCCGCGGATGTGATATTTGAGTCAAGACGATGAAATTAGTAGAAATAGACTATAAACACAAAATTTGTTGGGGTTGACTTTTTGGTCAAAAAAAATTTTTGTCAATAGTTTGACTTTTGGAAAAAATTCAAACTTTGAAATTTCAAAATGAAATTTTTGAAAAAAATAGTTCCATTGTGTTGGAATTATTAGTGTTAGTGAAAATTGACATTTATTTCGATAATATTTGATGTCTTGGGATGCTCAGGGAGCAAAAGGTTCCTTTGCCACCTTCATATTATTGCGAGACGAGGAGCGATTCTTTGTGGGAATCTTTAAAGCGTACTCAACTTTTTGATGAAGATGTCTTGGGAGAAGTTCAAGAAGCTGTTCAACGACAAGTACTTTCCGAAAAGTATTAGTCATATGATATATTATTAAATCAATAATTGAGACGACGAGTTATTTATATTATTGAATTGCAATATTTACTATGTCTAGAAGTTACATCGAGGAGAGGTTTGGTCATCTAATTGCTTGCGATAAGGAGAAATCCTTATCGAAAAGTCCCTCTTTCACAGGAGCGACACAGTTGTTAAATATTGTGAGTTATAATATTAATGATGAATGTTATTAAAAATCGAAGTTGAGTTAGGAGTTAAATTTGGAGCGGATGTGATATTTGAGTCAAAGAGCGATGAAATTAGTAGAAATAGACTATAAACACAAAATTTGTTGGGGTTGACTTTTTGGTCAAAAAAGTCAATAGTTGACTTTTTTGGAAAAAGTCAAACTTTGAAATTTCAAAAATGAAATTTTTGAAAAAAATAGTTCCATTGTGTTGGAATTATTAGTGTTAGTGAAAATTGACATTTATTTCGATAATATTTGATGTCTTGGGATGCTCAGGAGCAAAGGTTCCACTGCCACCTTCGTATTGCGAGCGGAGATGATTCTTGGTGGGAATCTTTAAAGCGTACTCAACTGCTTGCTTTGAAGATGTCTTGGGAGAAGTTCAAGAAGCTGTTCAACGACAAGTACTTTCAGAAAGTATTAGTCATATGATATATTATTAAATCAATAATTGAGACGACGAGTTATTTATATTATTGAATTGCAATATTTACTATGTCTAGAAGTTACATCGAGGAGAGGTTTGGTCATCTAATTGCGGCGCGATGATAAGGAGAAATCTTATCGGAAAGTCCCTCTTTCACGGGAGCGACACAGTTGTTAAATATTGTGAGTTATAATATTAATGATGAATGTTATTAAAAATCGAAGTTGAGTTCGGAGTTAAATTTGGAGACGCGGATGTGATATTTGAGTCCGGAACGATGAAATTAGTCGAAATAGACTATAAACACAAAATTTGCTAGGGTTGACTTTTTGGTCAAAAAAGTTAATAGTTGACTTTTTTGGAAAAAGTCAAACTTTGAGATTTCAAAAATGAAATTTTTGATAAAAATAGTTCCATTGTGTTGGAATTATTAGTGTTAGTGAAAATCGACATTTATTTCGATAATATTTGATGTCTTGGGATGCTCCGAGGAGCAAAAGATTCCCTTTGCCACCTTCATGTTGCGAGAGGGCGATTCTTGGTGGGAATCTTTAAAAGCGTACTCAACTCGCCTTGCCTGAAGAAGATGTCTTGGGAGAAGTTCAAGAAGCTGTTCAACGCACAAGTACTTTCCAAAGTATTAGTCATATGATATATTATTAAATCAATAATTGAGACGACGAGTTATTTATATTATTAAATTGCAATATTTACTATGTCTAGAAGTTACATCGAGGAGAGGTTTGGTCATCTAATTGCGGCGCCCAATAAGGAGAAATCCTTATCGAAAAGTCCCCTCTTTCACAGGAGCGACACAGTTTGTTAAATATTGTGAGTTATAATATTAATGATGAATGTTATTAAAAATCGAAGTTGAGTTAGGAGTTAAATTTGGAGGCGGATGGATGTGATATTTGAGTCAAAGCGATGAAATTAGTAAAATAGACTATAAACACAAAATTTGTTGGGGTTGACTTTTTGGTCAAAAAATCAATAGTTGACTTTTTTTGGAAAAAGTCAAACTTTGAAATTTCAAAATGAAATTTTGAAAAAATAGTTCCATTGTGTTGGAATTATTAGTGTTAGTGAAAATTGACATTTATTTCGATAATATTTGATGTCTTGGGATGCTCAGGAGCAAAAGGTTCCTTTGCCACCTTCGTATTTTGAGACGGAGGCGATTCTTGGTGGGAATCTTTAAAGCGTACTCAACTGCTTGCTGCCTTGAAGATGTCTTGGGAGAAGTTCAAGAAGCTGTTCAACGACAAGTACTTTCACGAAAGTATTAGTCATATGATATATTATTAAATCAATAATTGAGACGAGACAGTTATTTATATTATTGAATTGCAATATTTACTATATCTAGAAGTTACATCGAGGAGAGGTTTGGTCATCTAATTGCGCGCGCCATAAGGAGAAATCCTTATCGGAAAAGTCCCTCTTTCACAGGAGCGACACAGTTGTTAAATATTGTGAGTTATAATATTAATGATGAATGTTATTAAAAATCGAAGTTGAGTTAGGAGTTAAATTTGGAGACGCAGCGGATGTGATATTTGAGTCGGGAGCGATGAAATTAGTAGAAATAGACTATAAACACAAAATTTGATTGGGGTTGACTTTTTGGTCAAAAAAATCGATAGTTGACTTTTTTGAAAAAGTCAAACTTTGAAATTTCAAAAATGAAATTTTTGAAAAAAATAGTTCCATTGTGTTGGAATTATTAGTGTTAGTGAAAATTGACATTTATTTCGATAATATTTGATGTCTTGGGATGCTCAGGAGCAAAAGGTTCCTTGCCACCTTAATTATTTGCGAGAGGAGATTATTCTTGGTGGGAATCTTTAAAAGCGTACTCAACTGCTTGCCTGACCGAAGATGTCTTGGGAGAAGTTCAAAGCTGTTCAACGACAAGTACTTTCAGAAAGTATTAGATCGTATGATATATTATTAAATCAATAATTGAGGCGACGAGTTATTTATATTATTGAATTGCAATATTTACTATGTCTAGAAGTTACATCGAGGAGAGGTTTGGTCATCTAATTGCGGCGCCAATAAGGAGAAATCCTTATCGGAAAGTCCCTCTTTCACAGGAGACGACACGGTTGTTAAATATTGTGAGTTATAATATTAATGATGAATGTTATTAAAAATCGAAGTTGAGTTAGGAGTTAAATTTGGAGGCGGATGTGATATTTGAGTCAAACGATGAAATTAGTAGAAATAGACTATAAACACAAAATTTGATTGGGGTTGACTTTTTGGTCAAAAAAAGTCAACAGATTGACTTTTGAAAAAAGTCAAACTTTGAAATTTCAAAAATGAAATTTTTGAAAAAAATAGTTCCATTGTGTTGGAATTATTAGTGTTAGTGAAAATTGACATTTATTTCGATAATATTTGATGTCTTGGGATGCTCAGGAAGCAAAAGGTTCCACTTTGCCACCTTAAAAAAATAGTTCTTTGAGCGGAAAATGCGATTCTTGGTGGGAATCTTTAAAGCGTACTCAACTGCCGTGCTTGAAGATGTCTTGGGAGAAGTTCAAGAAGCTGTTCAACGACAAGTACTTTCAAAAAGTATTAGATCATATGATATATTATTAAATCAATAATTGAGGCGATGAAGTTATTTATATTATTAAATTGCAATATTTACTATATCTAGAAGTTACATCGAGGAGAGGTTTGGTCATCTAATTGCTTGCGCCATAAGGAGAAATCCTTATCGAAAAGTCCCTCTTTCACAGGGAGCGACACAGTTGTTAAATATTGTGAGTTATAATATTAATGATGAATGTTATTAAAAATCGAAGTTGAGTTAGGAGTTAAATTTGGAGCGGATGTGATATTTGAGTCACAAAGCGATGAAATTAGTAGAAATAGACTATAAACACAAAATTTGATGGGGTTGACTTTTTGGTCGAAAAAAAATCAATAGTTGACTTTTTTTGAAAAAAGTCAACTTTGAAATTTCAAAAATGAAATTTTTGAAAAAAATAGTTCCATTGTGTTGGAATTATTAGTGTTAGTGAAAATTGACATTTATTTCGATAATATTTGATGTCTTGGGATGCTCAGGGGAGCAAAGGTTCCCTTTGCCACCTTATTATTGCTTGAGATGGAGAGGCGATTCTTGGTGGGAATCTTTAAAAGCGTACTCAACTTTGCCGCTGAAGATGTCTTGGGAGAAGTTCAAAGAAGCATTCAACGACAAGTACTTTCAAAAGTATTAAATCATATGATATATTATTAAATCAATAATTGAGACGACGAGTTATTTATATTATTGAATTGCAATATTTACTATGTCTAGAAGTTACATCGAGGAGAGTTTGGTCATCTAATTGCGGCATGATAAGGAGAAATCCTTATCGGAAAGTCCCCTCTTTCACAGGAGCGACACAGTTGTTAAATATTGTGAGTTATAATATTAATGATGAATGTTATTAAAAATCGAAGTTGAGTTAGGAGTTAAATTTGGAGCCGGGATGTGATATTTGAGTCGAAGCGATGAAATTAGTAGAAATAGACTATAAACACAAAATTTGTTGGGGTTGACTTTTTGGTCAAAAAAGTTGATAGTTGACTTTTTGGAAAAAGTCAAACTTTGAAATTTCAAAAATGAAATTTTTGAAAAAATAGTTCCATTGTGTTGGAATTATTAGTGTTAGTGAAAATTGACATTTATTTCGATAATATTTGATGTCTTGGGATGCTCAGGAAGCGAAAGGTTCCTTTGCCACCTTACCTTATATTTGCGGACGGAGGCGATTCTTGGTGGGAATCTTTAAAAGCGTACTCAACTCACTTGCCCTTGCTGAAGATGTCTTGGGAGAAGTTCAAGAAGCTGTTCAACGACAAGTACTTTCAAAAAAGTATTAGTCATATGATATATTATTAAATCAATAATTGAGGCGACGAGTTATTTATATTATTGAATTGCAATATTTACTATATCTAGAAGTTACATCGAGGAGAGGTTTGGTCATCTAATTGCTTGCGCATGATAAGGAGAAATCCTTATCGAAAAGTCCCTCTTTCACAGGAGCGACACAGTTGTTAAATATTGTGAGTTATAATATTAATGATGAATGTTATTAAAAATCGAAGTTGAGTTAGGAGTTAAATTTGGAGGCCTTGGGATGTGATATTTGAGTCAAAGCGATGAAATTAGTAGAAATAGACTATAAACACAAAATTTGATTTAGGGTTGACTTTTTTTCAAAAAAAAATCAATAGTTGACTTTTTTGAAAAAGTCAAACTTTGAAATTTCAAAAATGAAATTTTTGAAAAAATAGTTCCATTGTGTTGGAATTATTAGTGTTAGTGAAAATTGACATTTATTTCGATAATATTTGATGTCTTGGGATGCTCAGGAAGCAAAAGGTTCCTTTGCCACCTTATTATTTATGAGCGGAGGCGATTCTTGGTGGGAATCTTTAAAAGCGTACTCGACTGCCTTGCTTGAAGATGTCTTGGGAGAAGTTCAAGAAGCATTCAACGACAAGTACTTTTCAAAAAGTATTAGTCGTATGATATATTATTAAATCAATAATTGAGACGACGAGTTATTTATATTATTGAATTGCAATATTTACTATATCTAGAAGTTACATCGAGGAGAGGTTTGGTCATCTAATTGCGCCAATAAGGAGAAATCCTTATCGAAAAGTCCCTCTTTCACAGGAGCGACACAGTTGTTAAATATTGTGAGTTATAATATTAATGATGAATGTTATTAAAAATCGAAGTTGAGTTAGGAGTTAAATTTGGAGACGCGGATGTGATATTTGAGTCAAAAACGATGAAATTAGTAGAAATAGACTATAAACACAAAATTTGATTGGGGTTGACTTTTTGGTCAAAAAAATCAACGATTGACTTTTTTTGAAAAAAGTCAAACTTTGAAATTTCAAAAATGAAATTTTGAAAAAATAGTTCCATTGTGTTGGAATTATTAGTGTTAGTGAAAATTGACATTTATTTCGATAATATTTGATGTCTTGGGATGCTCAGGAGCAGCAAAAGTTCCTTTTGCCACCTTCATATTGCTGAGCGAGGAGGATTCTTGGTGGGAATCTTTAAAAGCGTACTCGACTGCTTGCCTTGAAGAAGATGTCTTGGGAGAAGTTCAAGAAGCTGTTCAACGACAAGTACTTTCAAAAAAGTATTAAATCATATGATATATTATTAAATCAATAATTGAGACGACGAGTTATTTATATTATTGAATTGCAATATTTACTATGTCTAGAAGTTACATCGAGGAGAGGTTTGGTCATCTAATTACTTGCGCCAATAAGGAGAAATCCTTATCGGAAAGTCCCTCTTTCACAGGAGCGACACAGTTGTTAAATATTGTGAGTTATAATATTAATGATGAATGTTATTAAAAATCGAAGTTGAGTTAGGAGTTAAATTTGGAGAGCGGATGTGATATTTGAGTCAAATTGACGATGAAATTAGTAGAAATAGACTATAAACACAAAATTTGTTGGGGTTGACTTTTTGGTGAAAAAAATCAACGATTGACTTTTTGGAAAAAGTCAAACTTTGAAATTTCAAAATGAAATTTTTGAAAAAATAGTTCCATTGTGTTGGAATTATTAGTGTTAGTGAAAATTGACATTTATTTCGATAATATTTGATGTCTTGGGATGCTCAGGAGCAAAAGTTCCTTTTGCCACCTTAATTATTGCGGAATGATTTCTTGGTGGGAATCTTTAAAGCGTACTCAACTGCTTGCTTGAAGATGTCTTGGGAGAAGTTCAAAGCATTCAACGACAAGTACTTTCCGAAAGTATTAGTCATATGATATATTATTAAATCAATAATTGAGACGACGAGTTATTTATATTATTGAATTGCAATATTTACTATGTCTAGAAGTTACATCGAGGAGAGGTTTGGTCATCTAATTGCTTGGCGCCATGATAAGGAAATCCTTATCGGAAAGTCCCTCTTTCACAGGAGCGACACAGTTGTTAAATATTGTGAGTTATAATATTAATGATGAATGTTATTAAAAATCGAAGTTGAGTTAGGAGTTAAATTTGGAGGCGGATGTGATATTTGAGTCAGGAGCGATGAAATTAGTAGAAATAGACTATAAACACAAAATTTGTTGGGGTTGACTTTTTGTCAAAAAAATCGAATTGACTTTTTTGGAAAAAGTCAAACTTTGAAATTTCAAAAATGAAATTTTGAAAAAAATAGTTCCATTGTGTTGGAATTATTAGTGTTAGTGAAAATTGACATTTATTTCGATAATATTTGATGTCTTGGGATGCTCAGGAAGCAAAAGGTTCCTTTGCCACCTTCGTATTTGATTGCGGGAAGATGATTCTTGGTGGGAATCTTTAAAAGCGTACTCAACTGCTGCCGCTTGAAGATGTCTTGGGAGAAGTTCAAGAAGCATTCAACGACAAGTACTTTCAAAAGTATTAGTCATATGATATATTATTAAATCAATAATTGAGGCGACAAAGTTATTTATATTATTGAATTGCAATATTTACTATATATCTAGAAGTTACATCGAGGAGAGGTTTGGTCATCTAATTGCGGCATGATAAGGAGAAATCCTTATCGAAAAGTCCCTCTTTCACAGGAGCGACTTGGTTGTTAAATATTGTGAGTTATAATATTAATGATGAATGTTATTAAAAATCGAAGTTGAGTTAGGAGTTAAATTTGGAGCGGATGTGATATTTGAGTCGAAACGATGAAATTAGTAGAAATAGACTATAAACACAAAATTTGATGGGGTTGACTTTTTGGTGAAAAAAAAATCGACAGAGTTGACTTTTTGGAAAAAAATGTCAAACTTTGAAATTTCAAAAATGAAATTTTTGAAAAAAATAGTTCCATTGTGTTGGAATTATTAGTGTTAGTGAAAATTGACATTTATTTCGATAATATTTGATGTCTTGGGATGCTCAGGAAGCAAAAGTTCCTTTGCCACCTTAAGTATTTTGAGGGATGATTCTTGGTGGGAATCTTTAAAGCGTACTCAACTGCCTTGCTTGAAGATGTCTTGGGAGAAGTTCAAAAGCATTCAACGACAAGTACTTTCAAAAAGTATTAAATCATATGATATATTATTAAATCAATAATTGAGACGACAGAGTTATTTATATTATTGAATTGCAATATTTACTATATCTAGAAGTTCTGTCAAGGAGAGGTTTGGTCATCTAATTGCGCGCCAATAAGGAGAAATCCTTATCGAAAAGTCCCCTCTTTCCTGGGAACGACCTAGTTGTTAAATATTGTGAGTTATAATATTAATGATGAATGTTATTAAAAATCGAAGTTGAGTTCGGAGTTAAATTTGGAGACGCGGATGTGATATTTGAGTCCGGAACGATGAAATTAGTAGAAATAGACTATAAACACAAAATTTGATGGGGTTGACTTTTTGGTCAAAAAAGTCAATAGTTGACTTTTTTGGAAAAAGTCAAACTTTGAAATTTCAAAAATGAAATTTTTGAAAAAAATAGTTCCATTGTGTTGGAATTATTAGTGTTAGTGAAAATTGACATTTATTTCGATAATATTTGATGTCTTGGGATGCTCCGAGGAGCAAAAGGTTCCACTGCCACCTTCATGTATTGCGGCGGATGATGATTCTTGGTGGGAATCTTTAAAAGCGTACTCAACTGCTGCTGCCTTGAAGATGTCTTGGGAGAAGTTCAAAGCATTTCAACGACAAGTACTTTCAAAAGTATTAGTCATATGATATATTATTAAATCAATAATTGAGGCGACAAAGTTATTTATATTATTAAATTGCAATATTTACTATGTATATAAGTTACATCGAGGAGAGGTTTGGTCATCTAATTGCGGCGATAAGGAGAAAATCCTTATCGAAAAGTCCCTCTTTCACAGGAGCGACACAGTTTGTTAAATATTGTGAGTTATAATATTAATGATGAATGTTATTAAAAATCGAAGTTGAGTTAGGAGTTAAATTTGGAGGCGGATGTGATATTTGAGTCAAAGCGATGAAATTAGTAGAAATAGACTATAAACACAAAATTTGATTGGGGTTGACTTTTTGGTGAAAAAATCAACGATTGACTTTTTTGAAAAAAGTCAAACTTTGAAATTTCAAAAATGAAATTTTTGAAAAAAATAGTTCCATTGTGTTGGAATTATTAGTGTTAGTGAAAATTGACATTTATTTCGATAATATTTGATGTCTTGGGATGCTCAGGAGGCAAAAGGTTC
The DNA here is from genome assembly GCA_020205605.1 of Panax ginseng. Classification (NCBI taxonomy): domain Eukaryota; kingdom Viridiplantae; phylum Streptophyta; class Magnoliopsida; order Apiales; family Araliaceae; genus Panax; species Panax ginseng. Next base: position 98,684,008 of record CM035130.1, read on the forward strand.
CTTTGCCACCTTAAGTATTCTTGAGGCGGCGGATTCTTTGGTGGGAATCTTTAAAGCGTACTCAACTGCCGCATTTTGAAGATGTCTTGGGAGAAGTTCAAGAAGCTGTTCAACGACAAGTACTTTCTGAAAGTATTAGATAAATATGATATATTATTAAATCAATAATTGAGACGACGAGTTATTTATATTATTGAATTGCAATATTTACTATGTCTAGAAGTTACATCGAGGAGAGGTTTGGTCATCTAATTGCGCGCATGATAAGGAGAAATCCTTATCGAAAAGTCCCTCTTTCACAGGAGCGACACGGTTGTTAAATATTGTGAGTTATAATATTAATGATGAATGTTATTAAAAATCGAAGTTGAGTTAGGAGTTAAATTTGGAGGCGGGATGTGATATTTGAGTCAAAGCGATGAAATTAGTAGAAATAGACTATAAACACAAAATTTGATTGGGGTTGACTTTTTGGTCAAAAAAAATCGATGAGTTGACTTTTTGGAAAAAGTCAAACTTTGAAATTTCAAAAATGAAATTTTTGAAAAAATAGTTCCATTGTGTTGGAATTATTAGTGTTAGTGAAAATTGACATTTATTTCGATAATATTTGATGTCTTGGGATGCTCAGAGGCAAAAGGTTCCTTTTCCACCTTAATTATTTGGGCGGAGGCGATTCTTGGTGGGAATCTTTAAAAGCGTACTCAACTTTTGCCTTGCTTGAAGATGTCTTGGGAGAAGTTCAAGAAGCTGTTCAACGACAAGTACTTTCCGAAAAGTATTAGATCATATGATATATTATTAAATCAATAATTGAGACGACGAGTTATTTATATTATTGAATTGCAATATTTACTATGTCTAGAGTTACATACAAGAGGAGAGGTTTGGTCATCTAATTGCGGCGATAAGGAGAAATCCTTATCGAAAAGTCCCCTCTTTCACAGGAGCGACACAGGTTGTTAAATATTGTGAGTTATAATATTAATGATGAATGTTATTAAAAATCGAAGTTGAGTTAGGAGTTAAATTTGGAGACCTTGGATGTGATATTTGAGTCGGAGCGATGAAATTAGTAGAAATAGACTATAAACACAAAATTTTGTTTGGGGTTGACTTTTTGGTCAAAAAAAGTCACGTTGACTTTTTTGGAAAAAGTCAAACTTTGAAATTTCAAAAATGAAATTTTTGAAAAAATAGTTCCATTGTGTTGGAATTATTAGTGTTAGTGAAAATTGACATTTATTTCGATAATATTTGATGTCTTGGGATGCTCAGGGAGCAAAAGGTTCCTTTGCCACCTTAATATTTATTTGAAATGAGGCGATTCTTGGTGGGAATCTTTAAAGCGTACTCAACTTTGCCAGACTTGAAGATGTCTTGGGAGAAGTTCGAAGAACATTCAACGACAAGTACTTTTCCGAAAGTATTAGATCATATGATATATTATTAAATCAATAATTGAGACGACAAAGTTATTTATATTATTAAATTGCAATATTTACTATGTCTAGAGAAGTTACATCGAGGAGAGGTTTGGTCATCTAATTGCGGCATGATAAGGAGAAATCCTTATCGAAAAGTCCCTCTTTCACAGGAGCGACACTGTTGTTAAATATTGTGAGTTATAATATTAATGATGAATGTTATTAAAAATCGAAGTTGAGTTCGGAGTTAAATTTGGAGACGGCGATGTGATATTTGAGTCGGAATGATGAAATTAGTAGAAATAGACTATAAACACAAAATTTGTGGGGTTGACTTTTTGGTCAAAAAAAAGTCAACGATTGACTTTTGAAAAAAGTCAAACTTTTGAAATTTCAAAATGAAATTTTTGAAAAAATAGTTCCATTGTGTTGGAATTATTAGTGTTAGTGAAAATCGACATTTATTTCGATAATATTTGATGTCTTGGGATGCTCAGGAGCAAAAGGTTCCTTTGCCACCTTCGTATTGCGAGGCGAGGCGATTCTTGGTGGGAATCTTTAAAGCGTACTCAACTGCTTGCCTTGAAAGATGTCTTGGGAGAAGTTCAAAGAAGCTGTTCAACGACAAGTACTTTCAAAGAAAGTATTAAATCATATGATATATTATTAAATCAATAATTGAGGCGACAAGTTATTTATATTATTGAATTGCAATATTTACTATGTCTAGAAGTTACATCGAGGAGAGGTTTGGTCATCTAATTGCTTGGCAATAAGGAGAAATCCTTATCGAAAAGTCCCTCTTTCACAGGAGCGACTTGGTTGTTAAATATTGTGAGTTATAATATTAATGATGAATGTTATTAAAAATCGAAGTTGAGTTAGGAGTTAAATTTGGAGCGGATGTGATATTTGAGTCAAAAGCGATGAAATTAGTAGAAATAGACTATAAACACAAAATTTGATGGGGTTGACTTTTTGGTCAAAAAAAGTCAATAGTTGACTTTTTGGAAAAAGTCAAACTTTGAAATTTCAAAATGAAATTTTTGAAAAAAAATAGTTCCATTGTGTTGGAATTATTAGTGTTAGTGAAAATTGACATTTATTTCGATAATATTTGATGTCTTGGGATGCTCAGGAGCAAAAGGTTCCTTGCCACCTTCGTATTGCAGGAGAGGCGGTGCGATTCTTGGTGGGAATCTTTAAAGCGTACTCAACTGCTTATGCTTGAAGATGTCTTGGGAGAAGTTCGAAGCTGTTCAACGACAAGTACTTTCCCGAAAGTATTAGTCGTATGATATATTATTAAATCAATAATTGAGACGACAAGAGTTATTTATATTATTGAATTGCAATATTTACTATGTCTAGAAGTTACATCGAGGAGAGGTTTGGTCATCTAATTGCGGCGCTGATAAGGAGAAATCCTTATCGAAAAGTCCCTCTTTCACAGGAGCGACACGGTTGTTAAATATTGTGAGTTATAATATTAATGATGAATGTTATTAAAAATCGAAGTTGAGTTCGGAGTTAAATTTGGAGCGCGGATGTGATATTTGAGTCCCGGACGATGAAATTAGTAGAAATAGACTATAAACACAAAATTTGGGTGGGTTGACTTTTTGGTCAAAAAAATCAATAGTTGACTTTTGAAAAAGTCAAACTTTGAAATTTCAAAAATGAAATTTTGAAAAAAAATAGTTCCATTGTGTTGGAATTATTAGTGTTAGTGAAAATTGACATTTATTTCGATAATATTTGATGTCTTGGGATGCTCAGAGGAGCAAAAGGTTCCTTTGCCACCTTCATGTTATGGAGGAGGCGATTCTTGGTGGGAATCTTTAAAGCGTACTCAACTTTCGCCGCCTTGAAGATGTCTTGGGAGAAGTTCAAAAGCTGTTCAACGACAAGTACTTTCCCAAAGTATTAGTCATATGATATATTATTAAATCAATAATTGAGACGACAGAGTTATTTATATTTGAATTGCAATATTTACTATGTCTAGAAGTTACATCGAGGAGAGGTTTGGTCATCAATTGCTAATAATAAGAGAGAATCCTTATCGAAAAGTCCCTCTTTCACAGGGAGAGGACACAGTTGTTAAATATTGTGATACGTATAATATTAATGATGAATGTTATTAAAAAATCGAAGTTGAGTTAGGAGTTAAATTTGGAGACGCGGATGTGATATTTGAGTCAGGAGATTGATGAAATTAGTAAAAATAGACTATAAACACAAAATTTGAGGGGTTGACTTTTTAATTTGATCAAAAAGAAAGTCAAGCGGTGACTAAGTGAAAAAGTCAAACTTTGAAATTTCAAAAATGAAATTTTAAAAAATAGTTCCATTGTGTTGGAATTATTAGTGTTTGATGAAAATTGACATTTATTTCGATAATATTTGATGTCTTGGGATGGTAGTCTTCAAGGAGATGGCGGGTTTATTTAATAAAGTCGAGTCTCAAATGATAAAAGTGATGAAAAACCTTTTAAATCATAGAAGATAGTAGATTTTATTCTCTACTTGACTCTTCTAATGGATTGCTTGTTCCAAACTGCAGCTTAAACTTGATGTTTGTTATATTGTATCGGTTTAACCTTTGACAACATTTGAAGGCTAACGATAATTTATTATGCATTATCTTAGCCATAATATTTCTTACTGGGCTAGTTGAGCTCACCCTTTTGCTTTCATTGTTCTCTTCAGGAAATGAGAACGTAGCAGGGACTTGTCGGGGTACGGAGTGACGGTCTAGATGATAGCATTAGTAGTCCTCACTATTCTATGAAATAGTGTGATAATAAATGTATTGAGGACTTATTTTGAGTTTGAATACTGTCTAGAAGACAATATTTGTATTAAAACTCATAGCTCATGTTGTATATTTAAGGGCAGACGATAATGTTATGATTAATGAATCCTTTCCAGATGAGCAGTTGTTTGTGGTGAAAGGGGAAATGCAATGGTTCGCAGATTATGCGAATTATTTGGTGAATAAGATGGTACCTTCTGACTTGGTGGGTTATCAAAAGAAGAAATTTCTGCATGATGTCAAATGGTATATATGGGATGAGCCCTATTTGTTTAAACAGTGTTCTGATCAAATGATAAGAAGGTGTATTCCGTATAGCGAGATCGAATGGATTCTACAGGATTGTCATTCTACTGTGTATGGAGGTCACTTTGGTGGAGAAAGAACAGCGGCTAGAGTACTACAATCAGGATTTTACTGGCTGACGATTTTCAAGGATGCATACAGTTTTGTCCAGCGGTGTGATAGATGTCAGTCAGTGGGGAACATCTCAAAAAGAAATGAAATGCCCCTACATACGATCCTCGAAGTAGAAATTTTTGATGTGTGGGGGATTGATTTCATGGGACCATTTGTCTCTTCCTACGGTAACCTCTACATCTGGCTTGCAGTGGACTATGTCTCGAAATGGGTAGAAGTGGCAGCTCTTCCGACTAATGATGCCAAGGTTGTCCTATGTTTTTTACACAGAAGTATATTCACTAGGTTTGGGACTCCACGGGCTATCATCGGTGACGAAGGCATTCATTTTTACAACAGGAAATTCACAGCCATGTTGGCTAAGTATGGGGTGAACCATCGCATTGCTACAGCTTATCATCCACAAATGAATGGCCAAGCTGAAGTGTCAAATCGAGAAGTCAAAAGAATCCTGGAAAAAGTTGTGATCCCACGAGGAAGGACTGGTCGTTAAAGTTGGATGATGCAGTATGGGCTTATAGGACTGCATACAAGACTCCGTTGGGTATGTCACCTTTTTAGTTCGTGTACAGAAAAGCCTGTCACCTTCCTATGGAGCTAGAGCATAAGGCATATTGGGCAATTTGGAAGCTCAATTTTGATTTGAAAGCTGCAGGGGAGAAACACCTACTCCAACTCAATGAGTTGGATGAATTCCGCTTACAGGCATTTCAGAATTTGAAGTTGTTCAAAGAGAAGGTGAAGAAATGGCATGACCGAAAGATCATGGAGAGGACATTTGAACCGGGACAAAGGGTTTTGCTTTATAACTCCAGACTTAAACTTTTTCCCGGGAAGATGAAATCGAGATGGTCAGGTCCATTTACAGTGAAGACTATCTTTCCGCATGGTGCAATTGAAGTATATGATCAGTTTCTGGACAAGCTTTTAAGGTGAATGGACAGTGATTGAAGCATTACTTTGGTGGCGAGGTGGACAGACAGAAAGTCGCCTCAATTCTTTCGTCGGCATGAGTTTCAGAGATAGTCAAGCTAATTAACTATAACTTAGCGCTTGATGGGAGGCACCCCATTACTTCTATCTCTATTGGTTTTTTATTTATTCAGCTTAGATTGCTTTAGTTAGTTCATCTTTATTTCATTTTTGATAGTTTGTCTGTTTTGCATAATTGAGTGTATAGCAGGATTTGCATTGAGAATGTTTGAAATAGGTTAGAGTTTATTTGGTCATTAATTCATGCCTTAACAGTGTGCATTAATGTTTATGTAGGTATCTGCAATTAAAGTCATCACTGGCATGCAGATTGGAGTTAAAAATTAGCAGTACTGATACCAGGGTCGCGTGGTCGCGCGAAGATATCAGAACAAGACCGCGCGCCTACGCATAAAAGTCAGTAGCTCAAATTTGTTTAAAGCGCCAACACTCTCCACTCGCGCACCCGCGCTGGATCTCCACCACAAGGCCGCGCGGCCGCGCGCGATACTGGGACTTGACAAATTTTTGAGTTTTAAAAAAATGAGTTATGGCTTATTCGGTCTCTCACTTGATATAATAGAAGCATATTCTTATGTTCTCCCATAACCGCACGACTACTCATCTCTCATCAAAGTTTATACCCACGACTCTCTCCACACTCAAACCTCAGACCCACGATCTCATCCATTGGCATACATCTAGGGTTTCAAACTGAGTAAAGCAGAAACGAGTTTGGGGGTATTCTCATCAGCAACTCTTATTCATTCTCAAGCATATCATTTGCATTCTCTCTATCCTCTGCCAATGGGTCCAAAGAGAGCATGCTCCATATCCATCTCTTTATCATCAGCCTCTTCCTCCAGTAACCAAGAAGAGGATGTCGTGGACCACAGGAAATTTATCAGTTTGGAAGCTCAGCAGGAATATTATTGAATCATGGCTAAATCGTTTGTGAAGGAACGGGGGTTTAAACCTGAAAAGCAAGAAGGCCAACTATGGAATATGATACGAGAAAGAGGCTGGGTTGGCTTGGCTGCAACTCATATGCCTATTCCCATGGGGGTTGTTCGAGAGTTCTACGCGAATGCTAAGGACATAAAAGGAGGGATAACGTTGGTTCAAGGAGTACAAGTGGATTTTTGACCTCCAGCGATCAGGCAGTCTTCAGAATAAATGACGCACCACCAATTGGGTCTGCAAATTGGGTAGAAGGTGCGCATTTAGAAATGGATCCGGCAGTAGTGATTGCTGAATTATGCATTCCGGGCACCAAATGGAATTATAAGGCAGGGACGAATGAGCCAAAATCTTTTCCAGCGTCCTCCTTGAATCGATATGCCAAAGCGTGGAATCTATTTATCTGTGCCAAATTAGTTCCGTCAGCTCACCAGCATGAAATAATCACTGAGCGAGCTATCATTTTGTGGGGTATCATCAAAGGCAAGTACATTGACGTAGGGCACCTAATTCATCAAAACATGTTGCGTTATTTACGGGGGAGAGCACTACTAGGAGTATTCCACATGCGTCTGTGGCAGCCATGCTTTGTACCCAACAAGGAGTCTCGTGGAATAACGAGTAGCTGCAGAATTCGAGCCACGACATCACTCATGCAACTATTGCCAAATTCAAGGATTGGGCGGGTGGTAAACCGCATCCGAGAGGATTAGGTTTTATCATTCAGCCCACATTTCCAGAGCCACCACCACAGCCCTCTCAGACAGATGAGAGGCCCATCCACACAAGCACCTGCTGCCCATAGTGATTGCCAGCTCCGAAGGTTGGAGTGTAAAGTTGATGCCATGTACGATAACTTCGGAGCATTTGCTACGGGTCTCACGATGGCCTTAGCCGAGGATTTTGCACAGCAGGGGACAATGCTAGAGTGGCCTCAGTTCGGGACAGTTGTGCCATATCCAGCACCGGATTCACCACCCGAAGAGGGTGGTGCCATTGATCATTAGGGGAGTTTTCTTTATCCTTTACCTTCATTCACTGGGACATTGAATATTATAAGTTTGGGGGTATTGGGGTAGTAGTATAGTTGCATGTAGTATTTGCATGCTTAGTTTAAATTTTGCATGTTCATGTTTAGTTTATGTGTTAAATTTTGCATGTCATGTTTAGTTTATTTGTTTGTGTTAGAATTTATTTTTTTTAGTTTGCATGTCTCACAAAGTTCTAGCTTTAGGGAAATTTTGTCCAGCCGATGATGATAGTGAATTGTGAAGGATTTTTGAGTATTTTGGATAACATGAATGTAGTTATAATGTGTTACACGATGAAAGTCATGTTGCTGTTTAAATGCTTTTGGTTTGCACGGATGTGTTCACAATCACTTGTAAGTATAAGAAGTATGTGTTGCGTTGCTCGATAGAAAATGTAGTTTTAAAAAGAGAAATATGTGGAACATAGATGTAGACTTGCAAAACATTGACATTCAAACTTTGGGAAAACATGGGTATGCTATGTATTAAAAAAATCAAAATCAAATAGTAATAACGTGGCTAGTCTTATTTCGGGGCCCAGCTACTTGAAAGTAAATGCTTGGGGAATTGTCTCTACACCTAGCGCCCTAAGGTCTTTCATGGTCTGGGAGTCGTTGGTCGAAAGCTCGCTAAGGGGTAGCAGTGTTGCCTAATGGAATAAGGCATTGCACAGTCTTGTGAAAAAAAAAGAGAAAAAGAAAAGAAAAGAAATATAGTAATAAACACAACGGGAAAGAGCAAAAATTGCCCTCGTGTAGCAATAAAGCATTTAAACCCATTGTAGAACCTCAGTTTGTTTTGATATGTTGGAACAGTCTTCGTTGCATAAGTATACATGAGTCTTAATTTAGACTATAATTTTCTGTTTTGAGCAATTTAGCATGTGTAGTCTTTGCTTAAATCAAGTTTTGGTGAACACAACACACACAGACAGCATCTCTATAGCATTTATGAATTATCTGAGTGTATGATATTATGCCTATGGTTTGGTTTGAATTTGTATTCTTGAATCTGGATAATTCACTGAGGCATTTTGGACTGAAATTTTGTTAGAATTAGAACAATGTGAGACTAGTTTGCATCCTAAGTTAGTTGCATAGTAGTGTAATTGCATTTTCATTGTTTTGTGTATGCATTGCTTGAGGGCAAGCAATAGTTCAAGTTTGGGGGTATTTGATAAGTGGGCTTTACACCTGCTTATTGATATCAATTCACGCGAACTATGCCCATCTCAAGTACATTTTAGTGTGTTTTTAGTTGCATTTCATGTTATTTCGCATTGCATTTACTTAAAACTCCTTTGGTGTAAAAGTGCAGGAAATGGCATAGTTTGGTGGTGTTAGATAGCATGAGGCTATTGGACGCATGACGCGAGGAACAAGCAGGGATATGCAACTGATGATGGAGAAAGGAAGAGTGACATGACAAGGAAGCAATGGCGATGAACAAAGCGATGGCAACAGAATCGAATCGAATCCAAATCTGCGAGAAGTCGTATATGTGCCATGGCCATTATTAAAGTTAAGACTCATACCGCCGCCGATAACTGGATTTGCCAGATTCTGAAGACGCGCTTGTGCCGATGATTACTAAAGAGGAAGCGTCTTGCGTGCCGCGCCTACTGAAGTTCTTGACATGTTTAATTTAATTTTTAAATTTTAAGGGTTGTAATTAATTAAAAACGATTCTGACTGGTGTCAGATGCATCATTCATTAGTTTTTATGTATTTTTATATTGGCAACTAGGGTTTACACTTTGAGAGAGATTCCAACGTAGAACGAAGCCTAAACTCCATCTTTTCTAATTCTTCTTTGGGATTTCAATCATTATGGAAAACTATTGTTCGTTTGCTGGATTTTAATGCGGAATTGAACGTTATTATTGGTTTATAATCAGCAATTGGGTTTGATCGTTTCTATCCTTCATCTTTCAATTGTTTGTTTATTATCCATGTGTAGCTTTGATCCCATGATGGCTTTTGGTTCAGCCATGAACTAAATTCCATTATGGGATTCTAACGGATTTTAATATGTAGTTTAGTTGCATGCTTGATTGCTGGACTATTTTACATATCATAAGGAATTTCTATCATGGTTGTTTTGCATGCATGAATGCTTGATCACCATTCGTTTTCAGTGCTTGTATGGAATTGAAAAATAACATGCATGTATGGATTGTAATCATGATAGCATGCGTATATGGGGCTGTTTTGTGTAGCTTTTGTATTTTGTGAATCAGATAGACATATACTGTTTCACCGTGTGAGTTAAAATAAGGGTTTGTGCTTAAATTTAATATGGTTGCAATTTCACATAGACATATAGTGATTTTGGTTATATTGATGATTACATGGTATCTATCGCATGTGGATGTTGTGTAAGTAGGTCATAGTACATTGAAAAATGACTATGTCTATATTAGTGCTCTTGGCTACTTTCCTGTAATATGTGAACGTTCTTGCATGATGGTGGTAATTAGATGAACTATTAAATGAAGTTAGGATCCCATTATTTCCAAATTTGATATATTTCGTTATTATTTGTATTTTAGTTGTTATTTGATTTTAAAGTAATTTTTAATCATAATCATATTTATTAGTTTAAGCATATAAAAATAGTGATAGAGTTGATGCATAATAATTTGATTTAGCAACTTTCTCTGTGGGACGATACTCTACTTACTCTGTATTACTTGTTGACACATGTATGCTTGCATGAGTTAGAGCTCTTTTGTTAGAACTTAAAAAGAGGCAACAATTATACAAAAAAATTGAGGGAAGAAATCAGAATAGTAGCGGCGACTGCAAACATCAAAGAAGAAGAAATTGTCAAGTTTGCCTATAACTTCAAATTGTACTTTCATAAAAACAATTATAATAATAATGGTGTTGTATAATTGCATAGTTAGTAAAAGAGGAGCAGGCGGATGAGAATTGTTTCTTTCAGTCATGTGAATTTGTATACTTTTCTAAATTGGTGGGATTAGGCATTATAAGGCAATAAGAAAAAAAATAAATAAAATCTCTGGTATCTCTCCTTTATGAGTTTTGCTCGTATTCATGAACTACCTAAGGTGGGATTTGCTACAACTCCTTTAAAAAAATCACATCTCTGTTCAATTACACTGCCATATATTTAAACATAAAATATAATATATACATTCTATTAAATAAGAACTTTAAAAAAAAAAGGATTTCGAATCAAGGCTTCAGTTGTCTAGCACAGTCACTGACTTATGATATATATATAGTACTACTGTTTTATTTCATAAATTAGTATAATGGTCATGAAGTTATTATTTCCATTTTAGTATAAAGTGATTGTATATATGTTTATGATTTTTCCCAGATTGATAAGCTAGGGCCGTTAAGTCATATATATAATATTTTAGTTGTTATTCAATTTTAGTGTCAGGCTTATAAATTGAATTAGAAATTTAGTATATTTAAATAAACTAATTAATTTTGTTGATAAAATTATAAAATTTACTTAAAAATAAATTTAACAATATTATGTTAGTAATGGTTAGATTTGTAATAAAATTTTATTTTTATTTTGTTAGATCGAATTGAAGGATATTAGCATAATTTTATATAAACTTTGGGTATTACATTGCTCAATCTAGGTACGGATTCCGTACTCTTTCAGCGAGACTCTTTTGTTTTTGATTTGTTCGTTTCGTTATTCATTCGAAATTTAGTATTGCCTCTCATAATTGTTCCTTGTCAATTTATTGTGATAAATTTATTTTGGTGTTGTATTAGAACTCATATTTGTACTCTTTAAACAAGTGTATAATGTCTAAATTTTATTTTGATATTTACAGTGATGTACATGTTATTATATTTTTAGAGACTTGTGTTGATGATTCGTTTGATTTAACATGTACACGTTAGAACCCTTTTGTATTGATATTTTGTCACATGTGTTGTGACATTATATTTTGTTAGAATACCATAGGGTATACCTGAGCTATAACCACCTTTGGGGGTACCACAGGCATGTCTTCTTGGCACCGAGGCATGACACCTTCCGTGGCGGTGTGATCAGTCCACGGCGTCTCCGTTTTGTGCTCCGGTGGAAGTTGGCCATTTGGTGTTATGTTGTGGGAGGCGTATGGGTCGACCCTAGTTTTCTATTCGTTACATTCATGAGAGTGGTGATGTTTGTGCCAAACACGCCTTCCGATTTTGCATGCATCTGGATTGCGCAGTCCGATGTGTGATTACTTGTGTGGCATTATTTTGATTGCATGTGTGGCATTATTTGACTTGCCTGTGTGGCAAGGTATATTACTATTTGTTTTGAGCTCGGTATAAAATAACACCCAGCCATTTGATTCAGCCTATAATTTCGTTGTGTTAGATTTGTTCGTTACAGTTCAGTTCATTTAATTGTGTTAGTTATTTCATTTCATTATTCTTTTAATTCTATATCCGTACTGGGCATTTGGCTCATGCTGTGTTTTTCTTCCGACAGGTAATCAGGGGGATCAATGGCAAGTGTAATGAGAGCTCCCTTCATTCCAATGGTTTAGAAATATTCTATTTAGGCTTGATATGTCAGTTTATTTAGAATTGTAATAATTACCTTCGACTATGGTTTGAGCCAATGTGATATTTATTATAATTTGTCTTGTGATATTTAATCTTTATGAGACCATTCTTTTATGACATAAAGCTTTCATTTTAGTTTTGTTGTGTTTGTGTAACCTCTCTTTCTATTTCAGAAAGGGGGTGTTACATAAGTCATGTCTCAGCTAATTGTTTCGGCTAGACTAATAATTGATGAATCGTTCTGTTATTTAAACTAAGTTGTTGTTGAAAGATTTATGCAATTTATTTTGACTAGATCAATATTGATATTATATGTTGAAATCATAATATTTCTTTAAAAGTAATCCAAACCATATTGCTGTGGTACAGACTCATGATATAAGACTGAGATTTACAACCCTTATAAAAAGGGGAACTTTATTGTTAGACACCCGTCTCGCGCGCTATGTTTGAGTATTATGCATAATATATGGTAAAATAGAGCTGATCACTTCATCTACTCGTAGAAGAGTATAATTAGTTTTTATAACTAACTTATATTCTTGAGGTAATTCAGTTTTATTAACTAATGATTCCTCTATTAGTTCTTGATCTATTTGTGATCACTCAGTATGAAATTTGGGAATATCCCACTTTGTTAAATATTGTTGTAGTATTGATAACTTTTCTTAATCAATTGAATATTATTGAATCTTCGAAAGAATTTACTCTTTCATCCTTGATATGTTATCCAGCTTGGAATTCAAGAAAATTCTTGTTATTGAAATGATTTATTATTCAGCTACTTCAGAATCTTTTGAATATTATTGAAGTTCTATAAAAGTTAGACTCTTTTGTTCATGATATATATCCTTTATTGTACGCTTTAACTTACTGAGCAATCTCGTTGCTCACCCTTACTTAAATAAAACATTTCAGATAAAGTCGAGGTAGTAAAGGGTTCTAAGAAGGATAAAGACAAAGTGAAGGTGACTGATTAGTATTAATTTTGTAATGATTTTTGTATCATGTTTAAACTTAAGCCTTTTGTATGAGTAGACATGTAATATTAAGGTTAGTTAACCTGGGATGATGATTATGATGATATAATTATGTTTTAAGTTATGTTTTTATCAAGTACATGTAATAAATGATGTAATTCATCAATGAATGGGTAGTTAGATGTGATATGTATGATGGATCGTGAGCACCAAACCCAAGGTTAGGGAACCCGGATTTGTGGGTGTCGTAGAGGATTTGGTGAGATTAGATGGGGATTTGGTGGGAGTGGTTGGGCAGCCCATGTGCTAAAATCTCAGCAGATTTTAGTCATGTGGGTCCCACTTTTATTGTCTCATTTTGCGTACTTAATCCCGTCTTTGACTTTCGAATCCGAAAAATTAAATTTTCGAGTTTATAGTCAATTCTTACTAAATTCAACTCTCCCAACGTCATGGGCACATTCATTTCCTCAAATTCATATTTGAATTTTAAGTTTGACTTTTTTTCCATAAAAGTCAACTATTAACTTTGACCAAAAAGTCAACCCCAACACATTTCGTGTTTAGAGTCCATTCTTACTAATTTCGATGTTTCGGACTCAAACGTCTTCAAATTCCACTCCTAACTCTGATTTTGACTTTTTCCCACTAAAGTTAACTATTAACTTTGACCAAAAGTCAACCCTTACACATTTTGTGCTTACAGTATTTTTTGATTAAACTTAACGCTCCGGATTCAACCGAGCAGTCTGTGCTTCCAAATTCTATTCCTAACTCAAATTTTGAGTTTTAATTTGCTTCTTTTATATTGTTAATCATATTAGCTAATCACTTATTGATTATTATTCATTTCATTTATCATTCAAGGCCAACATTCAAGCTATGCTAATTTATAACATAGTTTTATCTTGATTTTCATATCCTTAACTTAATTGATCATATTGGCTTATCTTATCCCTTAGTTATTGTGACGCCCCCAAATCTGGGTATCTTTCAACCCGACATATGGTGTTACACGGTGCTACAATTCACATATACATTAAATTGAAAAGCCTCAAAAGAACGAATATGTCTTATATATATTCCAAATAATATTACCATTCCCCAGATTCTTAATAACCCTTACATTTGCTCTTGTCATAATATCAAATATTAATAACATCCACCTATACTATTACAAAGGAACTCTATAGGTTCGCCTTAGCCTTTCGTTTATCTTTTACGGATCCTTTGGTCCATTCGGTCTTAGCTGCATTCATATGGTTCAAGCAAGAGTGAGCATAACTAGCTCAGCAAGTACAACAATTCCATTTAAACAATATGCTTGAATCATACAAATCGTATATCTTCAATAACTGAACAATAGTTATGAAGTATTATCGATAATCAAAATAGCACTTCCCTTTTCTTTAAAACGTTTTACAATGACAGCATTCAGTAAAATATCAATTCCGGCCCAAGACCTTGAGCATTTCATACTTTCTTTGAAAAGGACAACCCGGCACTAAGTCCGTAAGTCCGGCATTACTTACGAGCACATCTAGGTGATCAACCTATAGTACTCTATGTTGTACAACACTACTTTCTTTAAACGTATGTACGTTTAAGTTGTGGCAACCTCATGTGCCTATCGTTTGACGACAAAACATTTGTTTAGTATACCCAGTCTTCATTTGAAAACCATACCAAAATAGTTTGGCAAAACATTGACAATACTTTAATAGATTATAAGAAATCCAAAATATTTTTAGTCTAGCCGAAAGAATTGGCTTTGACTTCATCATACATCAATTCATGCGTAAGAATACATAAATCACAAAACTTGGCTAGATTGAACATAGACAAGGGTTAGAACACTTTCCTTTAGCGTCTTCTACGGTTACTATACTTTCCCTTTAAGTCTTTAAAGTCTCTACAATACATAACCACATAACATACCACATTAGGTCATAATCAAATATGTATGGTACCTAACGTATCTTACCCTTCTTCTCAATCTAATAATTTATTAGATTTGTTATTATTGGTTTCGGCTTAACATTACCTTGTTATTACGTTCACATTTGAGTGATTATCTTCAACCTTTAGTGTAATACTTAAGGTTTATAACACCAGAATTAATGTTACATTAAGTTAATTAATGTTGTACTTCATCATTAACCAACTGCCTTTCTTTTTATCTTCATAAGCTTTCTTTACTATTCAAACCCTAGTGTTGGTATTTGCCCACAAATTTATCCTTCTCTACATTCAGCCTTCTGCGGCAAGAGTTAGTAGTGGCTAAGGCCCGGTCTTAGCGATGCGCCGCCACACTTAGTTCTTTTGGTCGCGTCGCGGTGTGACTCTGCAGTAGCTTATGGGCATGGCTCGTCATTATTTATTTCCTATTTTTAGCCTTGGGTGGGCTCATGCCTTGACTCTGTAACGCAACGAGAAATTCGGATCTTATTGTAAAATGATTTTATTAATTTAAATAATAATAAAATCATATTATTTATGATATCAAGATGGTTGTCGTTCTATAACCTATTGATATTGGAATATCGTAGTATTTGAGCTACATGAAGGAATTAAAGTGTTTGAATTTCTAAGATTTAAAATGAAAGTTTTCCGAGAAATTTTCCTTAAAAACACTATTCATCCAGATTTGCTCGGAGTTATTTTTGAATTTTCGAGAAATACGTAATGATAGAATATTAAGGTAAGATGGATTATGTAATAATAATCTAGTTATGGAAAATGTAATATTTCGCTTATGACTTTAAATTGAGAATGTAAGGAAAGTGAAGAATTAATGCGTTAAGAGATAATCGTATGATATGTGAGTATTGTACGAGGAAAGAAAACGAGTATGATATGAAGTATTATACGAGTTTGTATGAAGAATGAATTATCGTATATAAATTCTATATGAATTAGAATACGAGAATGATGCATAAGCTATATGTATATATATTATGTAATATTAATGGACTTGTAAGGATTGGCTAGGATTTTGTATAAGTCCAAGTCAATTAAGTGTAAGGCCCATCTAATGAATTAATAAACAAGAGAGTGTTTGTTAATGTAAAGCCCAAAGGATTAAGTTGATAAAGCCCAAGCTAGAGTCCAATGGATTGTTTGACCCATGAGGCAAACCATAGGAATATGGTAAATGAGTAATGACCAAGTTTTATGAGTGGTGATCAAGTTAGTGTGGTAACCAAGCCTTTTAAGTGGTGACCAAGTTATGTAATGACCAAGTTAAATGTGTAATGGCCAAGCAATGGATAGATTTTATGCCATGCAAGTGATGAATAGTAAGGAGGTGCAAAAGGAGGTGGGATGATAGAAAAGACTAAACTACCCTAACCTTGGAAAATATATAAATAGAGGAGGTTTACAAGCCATTTGATAATTGTTCAAACAATCCACACTCTCTCAAAGTGCTTAAGTGTTAGGAAGATTAAGTTGCAAATAAGCCACTTACATAAGAAGAAGAAAGAAGCTACTTATCAAGAACTTCTAGAGTAAGACTCCTTCTCTACTTTATCTTCTATCTCTATTCATGATAGGTTGATAAACAAATATAGATTAAGGGGTCATGGATGTTAATAAATAAGAAGAATGTGTAAGTAATGAACTTAAGCCACATAAGTTGGTAATAAGTCATTTAAGCTAGCATAAGTTATAAACTTATGTGAAAGATTATGAACTTGTAATAAGTTTATTAATGAAAGTAATGAATTTGTATGTATATGAATTATATAACACAAGGATGGAATTATATGTGAAAACATGTATGCATGATGATTAAAAGACTAACTTTCTTAAGTTAGGAACAATGAAGTAATAAGTAGTTTATAATAGAATAAGCTATAAGCTCAGGAATGAAATAAGTCAAAATCCAACCATGAGTATAATTTGTTGGAAAAAAATATGTTAAGATGTTCATATTATGAATGTAATTCATTGCTAATGTTGAACAAGTCATAAGAACGAAGATTTGTCGGAAATCGCACGATTAGATGATAATCGTCGAATTCGTAAAATTCCCGGAATGGAAGTCAAATTTTGAGTTTGAGCTCGGAAATGTTATTTTCCAATGGAGACAAGTCATGTTCGTCATTTAAGAGTTGCGGACTCGAAAATGGGCGAATTCCGACTTAGAACGAAGAAACGAGCGTTTAACGTTCACGAAAGTTTATCGTTTTCGTTAAAAATGAACCAATAGGTGAATTTTAAGCAAACGAAGTCAAATAGATAAAATTCTTGCATGAACGCGTAGATTGCATAATTTGTGAACCGTAGGCTTTTGAACGGACCAATTCGGACTTAAAAGGAAGAAGTTATGCGTCCGGGAAGTTCGTAAAAATGTCAAAATCATAATTGAATTGTTCGCAGCACGAGTCCGCCTACGCGCGACTCTAAGTTTAGAATGCCCAGCCATGATATGAGGTAGGGAGTCGGTGCATCGCTAACTCGCACCATAAAGTCACAAGTCACAAAGTTAATCTTAGCCATGGCGCCATCTTAAGAAGTTGATAGTAAAGAATGTTTTCAAGTATAAGAAAAAAAGAGAACCGGTTAGTAATGAATTAAGATGTAATCATAACATGATTAAGACATTGTAAGGTACTTGTAAGACATTAATGCATGTTGATTAAGAGTTAATAATCAATTGAAGATTAGCGGAATATGAATGACGTAACGAAAGCCGAAAACCCTAATAACGAAATCTAATACACAATTAGATTGAGATGAAGGGTAAGATATAGTCAGATACATACTTGATTATATGTGACCTAATGTAAGGCATTATGTGATCATGTATTGTAGAGACTTGAAAGACTTGAACATAAAGTAAAATACACAGTAGCAGACGCTAAAGGCAAGTATTCTAACTCTTGTCTCAGTTCAATCTGAACTAGTTTTTGAAGTTCATGTATCCTTACGCATGAATTGAAGTACAATGAAGTTAAAGCCAGCTTCTTTTGGCTAGACTGACATATTGAGTGGATTGTTGATAATCTATTCATCTCATTATCAAATGTGATTATCTTTTGTCAACTACTTGATATGGTTTTCAAAAGAAGACCGAAATGTTAAACAAAAGTTTTGTTTCAGAAAACGACAGTAACGTGAGGTTGCTAAATGATTAAACGTATATACGCTTAATGGATGTAGTGTTGATCAACATAGAGTACTATGGGCTGATCACCCAGAAGTGCTCATAAGCTATAACGGGCTTACGGACTTAGTTCCGGGTTGTCCTTTTCAAAGAAAGAATGAATACTCGAGGTCTTTGACCGGAGTGAATGTTTTACTGAATATTATTCATTGTGAAACATTTTGAAAGAAAGATGAAGTGCTATTTTGAATTATCAATAGTACTTCATAACTATTGTTCAGTTATCGAAGATATACGATTCATATGTATCAAGCATGTTGTTATTGAAATTGTTATACTTGCTGGAGCTAGTTATGCTCACTCTTGCTTGAACCATATGAATGCACCTAAAGACAACGTCCCCAAGGATCAAATAAGGATAAGGGAAAGGCTAAGGCGCATTATTATTGTCATCTTGTAATAGTATAGGGCTATTGTTGTAATGTAATGAATATTATGACAAAGAACCTTTGTAATGGGTTTAGAACCTGGGAAGTGTAAATATTAATTTAAATATATAGAAGTTATGTTCGTTCTTTGAGACTATTCAATTGAATGAATGTATGAATGTTTGTACAGTATAACACCATCTATCGGGTTGGAAGATACCCGGATTTGGGGGCGCTACACTGTGCACCAGATAATTTGATAGTTTTTATTACACAACGAACTTCCCGGACTCCAAATTTGATCATTTTAAGTCTGAATTGGCTCGTTCAAAAGCCATTAGCTCACAAATCACATACTCTAAGTGTTCATGCAAGAATTTTCCATTTTTGAATTCGTTAACTCAAAATTCACCTTTGAGTTCATTTTTAATGAAAACGATAAACGTTCGTGAACGTTCAACACTCGTTTCTTCGTTCTAAGTCAGAATTCGGTCATTTTCGATTCTGCAACTCTATAATGCCAAATAAGACTTATCCCCATCGAAAACTAACGTTTTCGAGCTCAATGTCAAAATTTGACTTCCTTTCCGAGAATTTCACAATTTCAAAGTTTATCGTCCAAACTCGTGAATTCCGCCATAACTTCGTTACTTAAGATTTGTTCATCATTTCAAATGAATTCATTCCATCATACTAACATCTTAACATACATATTTCATTAACTTATATACATGATAAGTTATTACTTGTTCTTCATGAGTTTATAACTTATAAAAGTATAAACTACTTATTCATGACTTATTAAAGCTTAAGTCCATTGATTAGTCATTCCTACTTCTTCTTAGCATACAAGTTCTACCACTACTCACTTCTCTAACAATTGAAGAGAGGGAGAATCATGGTTTAGTATCATTACCTTTGAAGATCAAGCTTTGTTCTTCTTTTTTTCTACTATGAAAGTCTAGCTTTTTCTTACTTTTTCTCTCTAACAAATAAGTTGTAAGTTGTTGGATGAAAGTTAACAAATGAATTATAATCTAGCAAGTCTTCTATTTATAGGAAAACCAAAGTTAGGGTAGTTTAGTCATTAAACCAATCCCACCTCCTTAATCAAACCTCCTTACTATTCATTACTTAATCACCAAGTTTACTTGGCCATCACAACTTTTATCCCTTGCTTGCTCACCAAGATCACCCATGTGATCATAGGGCCCACATGGGTTGCCCCACGGATCATCCTTACCCATTGGATTCTTAGTTTGGGCTTTAGGTTCAATTAGCTTACTTGTACTTTGGGCTTGCGTTAAACCAACATTGGTTTGTTCATTAATTCACATTGGACTTAACCATTCCTACCATTGGGCTTAATCAAAATCCCAATTGGACTTTACAACTTCCTACACAATCCTACAAGTCCATTACATATGGCTTAAAGCCTTAGAACGTATTCTCTACGTATTAATCTCGTATTCTAACTCATATACTTATTCAACATATACGACATACCATCATTTATACATACTCATATAATACTTCGTATCATACTCGTATTCATTACCTCGTATAATACCTACGTATTATACGATCATCGCTTTAACTAGTTAACGCTTTACTTTCCCTAATGTTCTCGAATTAAGTCCGCAGGCGAAAAACTACGTTTTTCATACTCGAATTATTATTACATAATCCATCTCACCTCGATATTATATCGTTACGTATTTCTCGAAAGTTCAAAAATAATTCCCGGGCAGAAATTAGTAAATAGTGCTTTTCAGAAAATTTCTCAAAAAACTTTTATTTTCGTCTTGGAAATTCAAACACTTTAATTCCTTCACGTAGTCAAAATACTACGACATTCCGACGTTTCTAGGTTATAGAACGGCATTCATCTTGCTAACACATAATAATAACATATAATATAATTTTATTTATTATTTAATTAAATAAAATTATTTTACAATAAATCCGAATTTATCGGTCGTTACAGTTATTACATGTTTTCCCACTTACAAGGATCCCATGTCGGAATCATTATTCCTGTAACGTTCTAGTTTAGTTCACTTCTAGACTTATGAAATTTCTCTCATCGATTAACTTAATTGAATTACCTTAACATAGGTATTACTTTACTACTTTTTTCATTAATCTTTCTCTATCCAATTCATGGACAACAATCTATTCTTAGCCCAATTCTCATTTGACTTATTTCGGCTCATGACTACCTGTTTATTCTCATGTATTAATATCTTCAGTATTTCTATCATTCACCTTCAATTTTCTTTACATTCTTTCAGATGTTAAACTAGATAGGTTCTTAAAAAAATATTTTAATAATTTCTCTATTTTTAAATCTAGGTTTTATTCTTTAAACCTTTATTTATATATTCGAGACAAGTCTCATAAATTTCCAGGTTATCACATATAAAAGTCAACTCCGACACATTTCGTGTTCAGAGTCTATTCTTACTAATTTCGACGTTCAGGACTCAAATATCTCGTCCGCGTCTTCAAATTCCACTCCTAACTCTGGTTTTGACTTTTTTCCATAAAAGGCAACGGTTGACTTTGACCAAAAGACAACCCTGACACATTTTGTGTTTACAGTCTTTTCTAACTAAACTTGACAATCCGAATTCAACCGAGCAGTCCGTGATTCAAAATTCTATTCCTAACTCAAATTTTGAGTTTTAATTTACTTTCTTTATATTGTTAATCATATTAGCTAATCACTTATTGATTATTATTCATTTCATTTATCATTCAAGGCCAACATTCACGCTATGTTAATTCATAACATAGTTTTATCTTGATTCTCATATCCTTAACTTAATTGATCATATTGGCTTATCTTTTCATCCCTTAGTTATTACATTCTTTCCCACCTACAAGGATCCCATGTTGAAATCACTATTTCTGTAACATTCTAATTTAGTTCACTACTATCTTTTTTATTGATCTTTCTCTATTCAATTCATGGACAACAATCTATTCTTAGCTCAAGTCTCATCAGGCTTGCTTCGGCTCATGACTACATGTTTATTCTCAGATATTAATATCCTTAGTATTTCATCATTCACCTTCAATTTTCTTTACATTCTTTCAGATGTTAAACCAGATAGGTTTTTAAAAAAAAAAATAATCATTCCTCTATTTTCAAATCTAAGTTTTATTCTTTAAACCTTTATTTATATATTCTAGATAAGTCTCATAAATTTTTGAGTTATCACAGTCAGCATGTTGTTTTAAAATTATATTTTGAAAAGAAAATAAGTAATTTTCTATCATTTGAGATCTTCACAACTTTTTGTTCAGTTGTTGAAGGTTTAGAAGTATGAAAACATGATTCTTAATTTTGTTATTTTATATGCAACTATTATACTTGTTGGGCATGTAAATGTTCATTCTTGCTTTAAATTAAATGTTTTCAGCGAAAACTGAGCGTGTAGAAGGTTCTGAAAAGGATAAGGGCAGAGGCAAGATGAATGAATAAGAGGATGTGAACCCTATCTGTAATGATAGGCTTATTGTAAATAATTACTACTTTAATTATCATGATTAAGAAGATTTAAAGGTCATAGAACCTGGGTATGTAATAATTGGCTTGTAATAGTTAGTAATTACTTCCCTATTAGTATGAATGCATGATTAGATTTATGTTATTATACCGTAAAGCACCAGACCCGGAGTTTAAAGGTGATTTGGGGGCGTCACAACGTCCGTTCGGGCCAAAAACGACATAGTTTTAGGACGTTCATTCAGGACATTAGCGCTTCCCAAAAGGATGCAGCATTGACACGTTCGTTCGGGCATATAGCGTTCCCAAAACAACACAGTTTTGATAATAAATATTATTGGTCAAAACGACACAATTTTGATAATAAAACAAAATTTAATAAATTTTGTCCAAAAAATATATACAATGAGCCCCAACCCGCCTGGTTGACGACGGCACGCGGATTCAAACCAACCCTTGACTAAGTCATCTCCTTTTCACAAAAGTGGAGTGCCCCTTGGGGCCCAAACTCAAGAGTAACTTTATTGTATATAAATTCATTCAAATTTTAGTTCTTAACCGATGTGGGACTTAGTTTCCCATAAATATTTATTATCACTTCCAATGGTGATATTTGGGAGTTATCATTCCTCTCTGCGGCTGGCACTCGAGGAACCACAGGGCACTCCATACAGAGCAAACAAGTCTTAGGGCTGAGATGTGGCGCTCATCCCCTTCCATCTAGTAAATAATTATCCAGCTTATTCTACCCGTATGGTCTACTCCACGGGCCAGATATAAGCGGCTTTGTTCCTGACACTCTCACTAGGGCCAACTGGTAGATGAATCTATACATCTAGATAGTATTAATTTCTCATTCATTATGTCATGGATTTGAGCTTCCAAATACTTAATTTTAATTTATTCATGGAGTAAAACACATTGACATGTGAATTCATTTCAAATTAGGCTCAAATTTTAACATATGATGAATAAGATAAAGTTAATAAGACCTTTTTATCTAGTTTTTTCCTCTTTTCTTTTTCCATTTTTAAATCTTCAAAATTCAAAATTCAATTTTTACTCTTTTTTTGTATTTTATCACCTTTACGAAAAGAGAGGAGACAATTTTAAGTGCACATTTAAGCTCGCATTTGATTAATCCAAATCTAACACAAAATAATACAAGTTTCAACTAAGAATTGACATAACATACATTATTTAATCAACAATGCTATCATCACAAAAAATAATCACATAATGCTCGCATATATATGCATATTGTGAACATGTGAAGCCCACAATATACATATGCATATATGTAAACATTATGCAACCCTTTTTTATATGATAGTAACGCTATTTTTATCCAATACCCTATTTAATTTTAATTTTAAAGAGTTGCCATAACAGCTTAAGCATGTACATGTTCAAATCATCACAAATCACCAAGATCCCCATTATATATTGATTTGATGGTTCAAATCTACCAAAGTAATACGCGAGTTTAAGAGGATATGTTAGCAAATATGAAAAGACTAAACTAAATCTACCAAAGATAAAGACTTTCAAAATTCAAATCATTCTGCCCACAAGAGTCTAGAGGAGAATTAACTTCCACAAGAGAGATAAGTACGGTTCCATTTCCCATACTTTTCAGGTACAGCTGGAAAAAAACTATTTTAATGGCTTGGCTGCTTACTTCGCTAATCACATGCACGGCCTAAATAAGTTGCACCTGTTTCACCAAACTTATCAATCACAAGTGGCAAAGACATTAGACACGGTCAGTCAAAGTTGATCACTAGCCAAATTTGCAAATCAGCAATACATGCAACCAAGGCTACAAATAAAGCAATAGCCAGGGACTAAAAGTGCCAAGTGCCAAGTGCCAACTACGGATACATAATAACAGAATCCAGTTTAAAGTAAATGGGCCACAACCAGAGAAGGGTCACAATAAAAGCGTGATGGGAATAAAATATATACAAACTATAGCATATCATTCTAATCAACCAGAAGAGGGCCACAAGCCTTCAACAAAAGAACATTGAATTGCACACTTTATCCTGCAACCGTGGCAACTGTGGGACAGGAAGAGCCCCAGCAGATGTCAACCCGCCATGACTTGAGGATGTTTCTGACATATCCTCTAATTTCATAAATTGGCCCATCTGAGTGGCTGCCAAGTGAGCATAGCAGATCGGAGCAACTGTACATTGAAAGAGAGAGATTAGATACCAAAAGAATAGAACAAAATATTGAAAACATTGCAAGTGATAATTTCACAAAAACTAGGGTGAGATGTTGCAACCAAAAAACATAAAAACAGTAATCCAAGGAACTTGTTAAAGTTATATTTTTGACGGTCATTCTACATCATCTTCATAAGCAGTGTGAAGCATCACTCTTGTCAGGGAAATGAATATTTTACCTACAGAAATTGCAGTAGTGCTTCTCTGGTACCTGCAGAAACAGTTATCTGGAAGGTTAATAACTGTTTAATCATGGCAACTTAATTAATCATGATGGTTTAAAATAAATTAAAGAACACTTACACGTAAGAAAGAGAATGGACAAGGTCTTGGAGATCATCCGCTGAGAACCCAACCTCGTCCAACAAAACATGGTAATGTGTGGGTCTTGTGGTGCCCTATTGGGTAAAACATGAATCAGCCGACAGCTCAATATATTGGCAAGAAGGAAAATATATAATGTATACATGCAGTAAACAAATTATAATAAAGCATGGTTCAAAGAATCGGCCGTTACGCCGAAATATTGGCTGATCGGTTAGGTATCGGTCAGTGCCGAACTGCAACCTTGAATCGCAAAATTAGAAATTATTCATGTAAAGGATAATTTTTGGCGAAATTTCAACAACTCAGCGTAACATAGCTGTTTCGGACTAAATAAAGGAGAAATCAAGACATATCTATATAGCACCTAATTAAGACTTTCAAAAATAAATTAAAAGAATGTCCTTAATATATAATTAGTTGAGCTAAATTGTACTTAAATTATTCCTCCTATATATCCTAGCTAAGTACAACTTGAAAAAAAAAATTGCACTCAAAATATATTTGGTGTTAAATTGTACTTGCATATACAGAACATGATCAACTATTTAAGCTAAGACAACATCAATATCAACTATTCAACTTTATTCAAATGTAAAATTGATTAAACATATCTGCGAGATGTATATTTTATCATTTGGACAATATTATGTGTACTACATAGTGTTTTTATGTTAACTTATTCATCTTATTATTTAGAATTTTTTCAAAAAAAAAAGTTTACTATTTTTTAAGCTCCTAAATAGCTAACGCACCCGAAACCGATACCAAAACCGAGTCAAAAAATGACATTCCAAAACATAAGCAACCAGCTTATGAAAACAACAATGCATCAACTAGCTAATACATAAACATGGCATATGAAAAGCATGCCATATTAGTTCAGTACTGAAAAATATATATCATATCTGATTATATCTTTCACAATAATTTTACAATTTTACCGAGTCATTTTGGTGGTCACGAGCCAAACTCCATTTTTTTGATATAATGGATAGTTCTTCGTATCCCATGAAATATATACGCTGATCAGATATATATATACACACAGCATGATTGTATGACATAATTTGAAAATCATTTGTGGGAATTAATGGACCTATTAAATGAAATCTACTCTTAAAGTTTATATATATATCCCCGTCCATAGCAACCGGTTGCTGAAAGTACTATTCCAGCAACCACATCTAACACCTTTTATCATGATGTCCAAGGGTTGATTAAATAGAGTTTGGCCCTGCAGTAAGGAGTAGCAGCAAGACTATTCTTTATGACGGCTTGAGAAATTATGCAGTGCCCTCCAATTTAAAATTCATACCAGCATAAAATAAATGTTGTCGTTTGCCATGCCGCTAGAGCCTCTAGCGACAGGACTATTTCCCTGTTATTTTTCTTTTGATCTGTATTTGATCACTTGCCGCAACAAATGTTGACATGTTTGACTAATGTATACAAACTAGTAGTGTTTTAATATATCTAAACCAGACTTGAGGTTCTCTGATTTTGCATACTAGGTGATACAATGGGATTGGCAATTTAAATAAAATATTACTTAAATTACATAGTAATAATAGTCGGTGTATTTGGTGTCGCTTGCCGGAACAAATGCCATTTTGCATGTTTGACTCAATGTATACAAACTGGTAGTGTTTTAATATATCAAGACCAGACTTGACGTTCTCTGATTTTGCATACTAGGTGATACAGTGGGATTGGTAATTTAAATAAACTATTACTTATATTACATAGTAATAGTCCAGTGGGATTGGGATTGGTGATATAGTTGAATTTGTGATTTTGTATCACCTGCTATGCAAAATAATCAGAGAACAAGTCTGGTCTTGATATATTTAAACACTACCCAATATTAGTCAAACATGCCAACATTTGTTGTGGCAAGTGACACCAAATACATATCAAAAGAAAAATAACAGGAGAAACAGTCCTGCCGCTAGAGGCTCTAGCGGCATGACATTTTATTGCTAAGAATTTTAAATTGAAGGGCACTGATTTCTCGAGCCGCCAGAAAGAATAGTCATGTCGCTACTCCTAGTGGAAGGATCCAAGCCCTATTTAATCTCAACCCTTGGATGTTGAATATCATGATAAATGGTTTCCATCAAACGGTTGCTATAGATGAGACATATATATATATATATATATATATATATATATATATATATATATATTGTTGGCAAATAAGTTCATTTTATTTCACAAACTTGTCGTGCTTGTGTTAATATAATTTAGTGGAAGGTAACTTGTCCAAGTTGTTTGGAAATTATACCAAATTCAGGTAGGAATAAAAAAACTAGGGTGAAAAGGTCAACTAAATCAGATTCAGAGCTGCTTTTAGTAATTCAAATTCAATAAAAACACATGAGGCCTGCCTACCTTCATTTTTCACTTCTCCCACCATCCTAAAATAAATAAAATCTAGTAGGGATGTCCTTTCATCATCAGTACCGCATTTAACTAAAAACTGATTACAATGAATCAAAACCAAGTTCAGATGGGTTATAGTCATAGAGCATCTTCAACTTGTACTTTTGGTGAACTTTCTAGCCAAGTAATGTAATATAATAATACCTATGTTGAACCAACAATAGCGTGGTGATATCGGGCAGGGTGGCGTGGGGTGGTGTGGGGGTAGACCATGTCGAGCTATAATTGAGCACGAGTCTCACAAGATAACAAATTTGAGCCCATACAGCAAAGTTTGTAATCCATTTCTCTACAAAGTATTATAGATGCCAAGCATTTTTTCCCTGATCAACCAACTTGTTAGGCTCCAGCTTGAAATTTTATACAAAATACTCAATGGTCATATTAAATGACACATACACGTACAAATATATGCAGACGTGACAGAACATTGAAAATATTAAAAGATTCAGCACAGATATTAAAAGCTATTAATTATTATAAAAAAACATTACAAAAACATATGATACTTGTCAATAGAAGAAGAATTGACAACAGTATTTGGTATTACTCACAATCATTCCAGCCTGAGCACACAAGTAAAAATCATTGCTCCGCGGATGACAAATATTATTGTCTATCACAGTTCCTGAACAAAAATAAATAAGAAATAACATTTGATGCAAGAATTGGCTATATCACAATTCTATTTCGCAGAATGATTGTTTGGTACGTACCTGGGGGAACATTATCAGGAGATCCTGGCTGGAAAAATTTTGTGTGGTGATTTTTCTGTGCAATAATTACAACAAACTTTGGGCACCATTTCTCATCAAGGAACTTGCAGGCCTGCATAATTTAAATATAAGGGTGTACAATTCTTTCTAATAATACAAAAGAAAAAACAGGGCAAACATCCTTAAATTGATTACACAAACCTCAATTATTTGATCTAGCTCAATGTTCAGAACCTGATTAAACTGAGATTCGCTTACACCATCCCTAACAAAAAAAAAAGGGAAACCAATAAAAAAAATTATTGCCAACCATGAGCAAACCAGTAGTGCACAAATATCTGAACATGATTTAGTCATATACGATAAACAGAGTGGAAATGGGTCTTTTATGGGTACTTTTGTTGATAGTATTATCACAAGACTTTGAGGTGATGTTTCGATTTGAAACCACATGTAAACTGTTTGGATTAAAATTTAAGAATTTATATTTGGATAATCCGAATCTTGAAATTTAAATTTGGTTAAATCATAGTTGTCATGATGTGATCAAGATGTCACCTAGGAGACGCCTAGGCGTCTTGGTGCTAGAGAAGGGCAAGACACCTTGGACGCCGAGCTGCCAAGGCTCACGCCTCAATAGCTAACCTAAGTGATTAAGCCATTTTTTAACCCATGAATTTGCTATGTCGTGTAATTTTGTTACTTATCATACTTGTAATGGGTGATGGGCAAGTCATCATTCTTTATTTTATTTTCCAAGTGGTTTTTGTTTTTTGTTGACTTGCTCTTCTAATTTTTAATGTAAAATGTTTCATTTTTCAATTTTGATTGTGAAATATTCATATAATTGCATTCCATAGTGTTAGTTATTATGTTTTGGGTATAACTGTATATAAAATTTTATTGTTCAATATACTAGTAAAATAATAACGTATAAATTACACATTGTTATCGACTTGTCACCATACGGATGTCATGACAAGCGCCTTATCGCCTCTAGAGGTTAACTGCCACCGTGGCGCAGTGACAATTAAGAGTTAAATATCATTTCCGTTGTGATTTTTTCTTTAAGAGATTGTAAAGATCTGAAAAATTTATGCACACTTTAAAGTGTTTTGGAATGACTCAAGGTAGACCAGGAAAGAAAGAAAAATGTGTTAAAAGATCCAAGTTTTAAAAAGAACTTGAATATTTTTCCCAGCAGCAAGCTTGTAGACATTTTAACTTGACATTCGAATTTGCATCATTATCGATATATAATGAGCAGTCTTTAAACAATCTAGGTTGAGCCAGGAATTGGAATATATGCAGCAGTTCATTTGCAACTTTGCTTGCTACAAAAAAATACACTTGCTTCTAAAAATCACTTTCTTTTTCGGCAGCTCCTCCCTATCATATCAAAATCTACATGATATTTATTTCCAATTTCTAATTGCTCGTACAACAAATTTACAGAATATGAATTGATCCTTGTAATTCTGCTCAAACCCTACCTCTATATATACCATGAGTAGCTGAGAAAGAATCATGGAAAGGCAAAAATACTTCTAGTAATCATATGGTTGAGCGTTAAAATTGGATTTAGTTGTTTCTAAGAGTTGCCTTTTATCATAGCAAAAAGATCAAATGCCAAATCTATTTAGATTAGAAAAATAAATACTACTAGCTGAATGTTCATACGTGTATGTGTATATATATATATATATATATATATATATATATATATATATATATATATATATATATATATCATGGTTGTTAAACCGGACCGGACCGACAAGCCGATTCAACCGGAACCAATCGACACTCCGGTCCGAATTGGACCAATAAACCGTTCCTAGTCAAAACACAGTAGAACTAATTGACCAACGGTCGAACAAACTGGTTAAGTTGACCCAGTGAACCGATTTTAATTATTTTTAAATATTTTTTGTACAAAAAAAATTTAATAACTCAAGTAATATTATAACTCAACTTTATTATGTTTTATGAAAACGAGATTTTTTAAAATTTTATTAATTACTAAATATATATTTTATATATTACTAACATCACTGGGTCAATAACAATTCGACCACTAGTTGAACTAGTGATCCATCCACACGGTACCTTTTTTGATTCGATGACCGGTCCGAGTCTAAAAACCTTGATATATATACATAGATAGATAGATGTATACACACACATCTACCTAAATATACCTGAATATGATTATCTGATCAGGCTTCCTCTTGCCTGAACTCACATAGAAGTCTACCAAAAGCTCCCTGAAATTCAAGAAGAAATCTCACCTTTAAAATTGACCACGAGAGAAGAAAAATATTAATGGGAGTAAATTTTAGAGAGCAACTACGGGCATTAAGTAAACAGTGTTTGTGAGCGAAAAAGAAAGAAAACGTGAGGGCTTTACAAGTTTTCCTCCCAAATGTCATGTTTGTGAGTTTTCTTAAGGAGAGAGCAAGGAAAATGGGTGGAAAGTAACCTCAACTTTCTACCCAAAACTTTCCACCAGAAACAGAGAAGATTTGGGTGGGAAACCATTTTACTTGTATAAAACCTTTTTATTATTCCCACTCCACCTTGGAATAGTAAACACTAAAATTTTAATTCCTTCCACGTCCACTCTCTCCTTAAGGACCTTAACTCACAAACACAAGGAAAGTTGTTAACTCCCCCTCCATTTATCTTCTTTAGTTATTTGAACTCTCTTGTTTTCTTTGCTACCCAAACTCAAGAAATAAAGCGTAAATCATCCAATATTGATAATTCAAACAACTTAATGTGAATGTTCTTTTGTTATAAATCACTAAGTGTAAATAAAGTATTCAGAACAGTAAAAATGAATGTAACCGCAGACACCTGGTACCTACTTAAAACTCAAGGAAACCCCACCTCATTATTCCATCATCTTCAGTATCAGAAACTTTTTTGAACAAGGAATCTATCATTTCAACCTTTGGGGACTGAGTACGAACTGAAGCCCTATAACGTGAAATCAGTGGCCACTGCCTGGAACTAACTACCTGTGAATTTTAATCAAAGGGAAAAGAGCAGAACGGTCTTTATGTCATAGAATACCGATATGATCATGAATCAAAAACTCTTATTTACTAAAACTTGCAAATAGTTCAATGTTATCAGGAGGTTGAAGTCATTTCAAGAGGCAGACCAAGTGGAAAAAAGAAAAAAAGCAGCATATTACCGCAGCAATTGATGGAACGTCAGACTGCCCGGGTGAGCCATGGGATACATCCATCCCAAGAATAATTGTTGGGGCCTTAGATACCAAAGGGATGGAAGGAGAATGCTCAACTGCTAATAAAGAATTCAATCCACCAAGCTGCAAAGATGATGAAGAAAACAATTGTGCTAAAAATTTAAAAGATGTACTAAAGCACCGACTCTCACGTCTGGTTGCTACATTGAAGTTAAATTCCATGTATAGTCTTTTAGTATTTGCCTTTATGGAGCTTATTGCCTTAGTGAGTGTGGTTGTCTGATTTTTAATCGCTGGTTGTCTGATTTTTAATAACTCTGGGTTAGGGGAAAACATAAGAACAGATTGCCAGCTTAGAAAGCCATCATACAGTTATCATACCTTTGCATTGATCTTAAGGAGCACATTAGTTAGATACTGATCATTGACTCTGGTTGGAGCAATACATTGTGTAACAATTCCATATTCAGATAGATTCTTCCTTTTCCAAGGACCTAGTAGGTTAACCAAATCATTTATTTAACCCTTGCAAACAAAAAAAGAAAAAGAAAGAAAAAAATAAGAGAAAGAATAAATCAACTCAATCAAACCATAGAGATTGGAATTCTTCCTCTCGGGAAGTAGGCACAGAAGAAATTGGGGAGCTCCGGGAAGTTTCGACTGTATAGCCTCAAACATCTTTTCAACTCTTACGAGGGGTGGAGCCCGTCTGTGCTGCGGATTCTCTTCAAACACATCAAAAGGATCACCTATCGACTATAATAATCAAGAAGAAAACAGACACATCAATACTCGCATTTTTTAAGTAAAAAGGAAGTATAGCTAAAATGTGAAAGAGCATACAATTCCTTTCATATCTCCACATTTGATAAGATCTCTAATAAGGCCTTGTATGTTACAGCGAGCTGAGAAGTTGACAACAGCCCATCGTTCTATCTTAGTTGGCTCCACCAGTTTCTGGGCAAGCACGTAAAAATCTTGTTAAAGCAACAAAACAAAAGAATACAAGTTTAATAAATAAATAAAGCACACCTTATTGTTAAAGTTCCAGCGACCATTACGAGGAAAGAAATCTTCCCCATTTCCGACTTTCAACTGCAATAAAAATACAAATAAGACAGTCTAGATAAAACTGAAAAAAAATATATATATATATTTAGTCCTGGTAATATTATAAATGATTAAATGCAAATTAAGATAATGATAACAAATAGTTGTTCATTAAACTGAGAATATCATATTCAATAATACGTGATATAGCAATCATGAAATGGTGATTTTACTTTCTAGCAAGTTGCAACTCCTCAGAGCAATCTAACAAGATAAAAAGTATGTTCATCACTTCAGACAACAAAAATCATCAAAAAAAAAATCAGAGTACAATTTAACAAATTGAAATGCCATTTTTTGCAATCCAGTTTATACCCTTGGTGCTGACAAAACACGACCTTCAACCTGAGTGAAGCTATTACTAATTGAAACACCACAGGCACGCAGCATAGGCTCAGCAGTATAATTGTTGATTTTCAGAGCCTGCCAAAAGCAATAAAGTAAACATTCGCGTTAACAATTCAGCCACTAGGGTTTGGATGAGAGACCTACATTCGTCAAAGTTTTCATCCTTTCTTGTGGCTTTTGTCTTGATTTTTCCACCAAGGAAGAACGCTGAAGAGTGGATAGCGCTTTTGTATAACGTTGCAAGGAAACCAATGAACAAAGCTAAATCCGATTGCAGAAAACAATATAGTTAGAGAATTCAAATAATCCCAACATAAGAAGCATTATATATTAAGTGAACAAACCAGCATTCTATACGAGCTGATCAGAACCATTGTTTCACCTCAAGGGGAAAGTAAGTTGGTCGCTTCGGCTTCCCAACATTAATACATGGTAGTTCAGCAGAGTAGCGTAATTCAATATGGCGGTGATTGACAAAATAATCATAAACAGTAATTTCGGTTGATTGAACTTCACCATTGTCATCCTTTCCACCTTTTTGCTTCAATGTAAACCTACAAAATGAAAATTATTTCATGTTTATTCTGAAATTAATGTTGATAACTGCAATACAGCAGTGGAATGGGTGAAAGACGGCTTTCACTAAGATAATAACTGCATCAGCAATCATTAGTGTAGTTAGACAAAGGGTTTCAAATATGTAGCAGAAGTATACGTCTGCTCTTTGCAAGGTCTGTCACTCAATCCAGTAATCTTGTACTCGGTGTTGGTTGGACTAGTCTTCACCCTCAAATTCTTTAGTACTCGTTTGGCCTGATCAAATGAGGAGAGAAAAGCTTAAAAACTATTAGTAAATATAAATCCATTGATTATGAAGTGAGCCATTAGTTACCTTTGCCCAGTCAACTGTAAAGGGATCCTTCACATTTTGGTTGGCAATTAGAAAATCAACAACTGGACCAGGCTGGATAATCATTGTTGTAGATACATCTGATAGTCACCAAAATAGAGTTGGTTATATAACCTTAAGTGATAAGAAAAAAGGGTGAAATAAAGAAACCAACAAAATTTAAAAAATTACCAATATTCAAAGATAGGCCACCCTGAGTGGTACGAAAAGACGAATGGAATCCTCGACAGCCAAGAACACCACCTCCCACATCAGTAAAATTATTCACATCATTGTGGAAGAAAGATTGACGAACAAGTAGGCAGCCCCTGCAGTTCTCCATATATGTCAGACAATTGACAAAAAGAGCCTTAAGAAGTGTCGAGGAAAAATAACATACTGCTTCGCTGCATGCTGCCTCAAGATTATATCAAGAACTCGTAAGGCTTCTTGAGAGTTTTCCGACTCCTGACCACGTAATGCTTGTGCAATGGCCTGCATAGGAATTTTAGCAGCAAAGCTTATTTCCACTTTGAATGTTTTCGATTGATATGGACGACGTAACCTCTTTCGATCATTTTCATTTGGACTTCCATGACCATTAGGGCTGCAATTTCCGTTATTTCTGAATACAAACAGCCTGTTAGAACAAAGCCATCATCGCATAATAATGATAAGAGCATTAATAAGTAATAGCTTACCTATTAGAAGTAATATCCTCAAGCACAATAGTGAACTCCAGTTTGTTACGTGGAAGAGC
This sequence comes from Panax ginseng, assembly GCA_020205605.1. Classification (NCBI taxonomy): domain Eukaryota; kingdom Viridiplantae; phylum Streptophyta; class Magnoliopsida; order Apiales; family Araliaceae; genus Panax; species Panax ginseng. Next base: position 98,718,267 of record CM035130.1, read on the forward strand.
ACCAACAGTAAACAAACTCTTCTCCCCATCATAAGCGAAGTCTTTTCCATCTAACTCTGTATCGTAAGTCTCATGAACTCGATCAAGCACTCTTCTTCCAATACCCTTGCCATCAACTGGGCGGCCATCTTCATAAAAAAGAGCAACCTATTCAAAGTAATGTATCGAAATGAAAGTCAGTTACAGTGTTGCCAAATTCGTGGTACGATAGGGAAGCAGTATGAGTATAGGTACCAAATTCATTGTTTTGATACACAAACTCAAACAAAATTAGCACAATAAGTTGTACAGCAAAACAAGGTCTTTAAAAGTAGTCCTGAAGGTGATGATAGTCAGGTAACACTTACACTGTAGTGGAAGAAGTGTCCATTAACATTAGTCACATTCACTTTAAAGTGATTAGTCTGGAGTGAAATTTTTTGCCCCTTGGATGCCAGGCCACGTCTAGCTATTGGTACTCGCACAACCTTCTTCTTAACTGGTTCAGAAACAGGATCTGCTTCTGCACGCATTGGAACAACATCTGCAGGAACAGGAGGAGGTGGAGGCAGAGCCTCCTCTGATGCCCCATTACCTGCTGCCCCATTACTTTCTTGTTCAAATGAAGCCATTACCAGATCCTATATATCAAATATTTCAACCAATGTTATACACTGAAATCCTTGAAAATGGTTAAGTATAGTTACTATCAGGAGCAAAAGTAAACTGGTATGTGAGATTACTTCGGCTTAAGCTTTTACAAAATCAACTAGTTAGAAAGGTGAAAAAGTACTCGACTCAAATCTGCTCGACACTAGATGGGATCAACAAACAGAAGGGCATGCTTATACACATGCACTTTAGAAAAAGGAAGAAAAAGCAAAGCCAAATAAACCTAGAACAACAATGATTGACAAAAAAATTATACATTCCAAAACAAGTTCTACAGCCTCTTTAACCAATTACCAAAGAAGAGCTGTTGGATATTTTGAAATATTCATCCTCAAAAGTGAAGTAGTAAAAATGTTAGGGTTCTAAGCAGCATGTTAGCATAACATACTACTGTTCATGAATCATAAACTTCAAAAAGGAGAAAAATTCATGTCACTGAAGAAATAGAACCTATATCCTGTGTCAGAACTCACAAGATAAAGCTCTCTGACAAAACACCCAACCATATGACAGGCTTGAATATATCTAGCAACTGGTACATGGCAACAAAACAGAATCCAGAAGGCATCACATCTCCAAACGTTAAAAATATACATGTTTTTTATAAGTATCAAAACATTAAATTTAAAAATGTTGAAACCACAAAGTCACCAAAGACGTAGAGAGAATATGCCAGAAAACAATCATACATAGAACTGATATCAATGACAAGCTTCCAAAAGGAAGGGATGTTTGGCTACATGCAGATTTTAGAACAAAGGACCAAATGTTTCTCATTTATGTTTCTCATTTATGAGATTTTATGTGAAGCCCAGACCAAAAAACAGACAAGGAACTAGATATAAGACCTGAAATTATTAAGAAAACATTAGAACAAGACCCTATTCTATCTACTAAAGAAGGTCAACCAGAACGACAAACTTAAAGTTGTACTACATGGACTCTTAGGTTGAGGGTGAAGTACCCTGGTAGATGCATGGGTGTGGCTATTGCAGCTGGACACTCCAAAATAGATAAAATTGTGAACAATGTTTTGAAAAATAGGAGAACCCAGAGTGTGACACTTCTCCATACCCTGTAAGGATTTTGAGTACATGTAATATAGACTAAAAGGTACTTAGGTTGCCAAACTGTTAATTCTATTACCTTACAAGGTAATAATACAAGAACATTTTACTAGTTTAACTAAAGATGAAAATCTATTTGAAAACAAAAAAAAAAAAGAGGAAAGAAAATAAAAAGGAAGGGCTTAAAAAACAGAATCCCTTAATATGAAAAGATTATCAACATTCTACTACTGCATTATGCTATAAATCCTTGGAAAAAAATATAAGCTTTACCCCATCTGGATTTAAAGTTTTTAGATTCTTCACCAAATAAAAGAACTAAGGTTTTGAGACATAACAACAGAAGACCTCATAAAAGCCCCAGAATGACAAAAAAAAATACCAAATTAAATAACTGCAGTTAGGAAGGGAGAAGTACATAAAAAGAGACCTCCTTGAACTAGCAGAGGCCTTGATCTGAAAATTGAAGTGCAAATATTGGTAACCCCTTGGAACAAACACCAAAACAGAGAAATATACTGCTTTGGAGACTGGTATAAACCAAATCAAATACAGAAAACGCACAACTATGTCCATAAAAGGTTCAACTGAACATTAAACAAGCCATGCATGCTGTAAAATGAAATTAAAAACCAAACACATGAATATTACTGCTAGGTTTACCTAGATATTAGCTGTAGCTTGAGAACCGAGATAAAAACGTACGGAAACACTGAAAAAAGAAGCAAAAAAGACATACTTATCAGACTCACAGAACCTCAAAAAACAGTAAAAGAATTAAAAGTGCTCAATAGGGTAAACAAACTAAATGCCAAACAGAGATCTAAACAAGGTACTATCCCCAAGTAGCTCAAAGGACAGAAACTGAAAGCCACAACATAGCAATCTACCAACACCATTTAAATCAAAAATGAGATACTGTAACAATAGTGTTCAAACCTTTAAAAAAACTCGATAAATCTTAATACCAAACAAAGACCCAAACCTAAAAGTACCCAAAACTCAGCAACATTATAGGGATGCTGAGTTAAAAATTTAAAATACCCAAAAATCCTTCCAAAAGGATAGAAAAATAACAGAAATCTAGTTAATTAACCCATAAACAAAGCTTAAAACTACTGATTTCCTTCGATTTGGTTCAAGAGGGGAAAATCAGTACCTCACAGTCGAATAGACTTTTAGAAAACAAGAAGAGTGGATAAAGAAAAACCCTAGAACTAGCTGTCGTATGTCAACACCATAACTCAGAGAGAAACTTTTAGAAAGAGATGTGGGTTTGACACATTATAGTAATATAGGTATAGGTACGTATATATATTACTAATATATTATATTATATATATACTAATATATAAAAGGTGAAATGCTTGCCAACCAAGGCGCCATCTGGACTCTCTTACGTTCAATGAATAAAATCTATAATTTCCTAGTATCTTACTAGTATCTTATATTATTAAAAGATATACGTTTAGCATAATAATCTCCTATTTATCCGGTTAATATAATTATCGACTTCTTTCTCGCTATAAAAATTATATTATGTTTTTTTAACGCTTAAATTTATTTATTTTTTTGAGAAAACGCTTAAAAGTTAAAGTACCAGTTCATTCTAAGGGGTATATTCAATTAGAATTTTTAAAAACTTTAAAAGTTTATATGTTTTCAATCAAGACATTTAAAGAGTTTATAAAAGTTTAGTGGTATTTAATTACAACTTTTTTAATGTCTTTAAAAGTTAGATGATATTGAATTAAGATTTTTATAAAGTCCATAAAAGTATTTTGGTATTCAAAAAGTCATAGACTTTTCAAATTTCTATTAAATGGTAGACTTTGATGCATTTTTGTAAGAAGAATTATAACTATCAACCCATATCCAAAGTCCCGACCTCATCTCTAAAGATTTATAAAGACTTTCAAATAAACACAAAAGTGGATAAAACTAGTTATTAATTGGACTTTGTGTTTTATTGGGTCAAAACTAATTATTTATTTATATGGGCTAATAAATATTAATATCACGATGGATAAATAATTTGGTAAAATTTGGGCCATAAAAATAATTAGATTTATTATAATATAGAATTAACAAGACATATTAATAAGTAAACAAATAACTAAAAAGACCTAATCAATTGAATTGGTGAGGGAAAAAAGCATTGCTTAAAAACTTCCAATAGAAAGAGGAAAGAGATTTGTTCAACAAAGGTGAGATAAAATCTTGAAACTCTCATATCAATTGTAAAGATTATGTATGTATAATATATGAAAATAGAAAATATATGATGTATATGTATTCTTTGTTAATATATGATTATGTATGTATAATATATGAAATTACTGTTAATTTTTGAAAATATATAAAAGATTACTTGTTAAGGGTATGGGAGAGTTTAATAAATAAAAGAAAATAACATGTTAAAGTTTGACAATTGGATGTTTACTTTTGAATCGGTTGACGGGAAGTTGTGAATAAAGGAAGAAAAAGACAAGTAAATAAGTAGAAGTTGGACGGTGTGCATTGGAAAGAACGAAACAGAAGTCTGAGCACACTAATTTTATTATTTTAATAATATAGTATAACTTCTATAAATTAATAATTTTTTTTAAAATAATATTTTTTCAGTCTCAGCTTGGGCTAATGGAATAAATTAATAATTTCAATAAAATAATAATTTTTAAAAGACTTATATAAATATATTGTAAGACCCCAACTTTTATAAATAAAATATTTGTTTTAAATTTGGTAGAATTGAGGAGAAGACAAGACATGAAAACAAAAAGCAATATATTTAAAAAAAGAGTTTTGTGGTCATGTGTGGTAGGACCAATATATTGTATCTTCATCACTTTGCTAACCATTGTATGTATAATATATGATTATGATTCTCAAGAGCAACAACGAGAGAATGCTAATGAATGGAGGACTAGTATAGCTTCTGACATGTGGAGAAACGTCGATCATAATAATAACAATGGCCGGTAACGAGAGAATGCTAATGAATGGAGGACTAGTATGCTAATGTTACTTGTTAGTGGTTTACTCACATGTATGAAGTTTTGCAACTTTTGATCATATAGCTTTTTATTATCATATTATTTTTTGAAAAAAAGAGTTTGGTATTCCTACTAAAATGAGATTTACTCTAGTTCATGAAAAAAGAGAGAGATGTTGTACACATGGGCTAATTAACAATTAATATAAGTTGTAAGATATATTAGAAGTATACAAAAGTCTATCACAATCTTGATAAAAAGTTTATAAAAGTCTGTTACTTATTTCATAGTCTATAAAAGTCATTTTAAAAAAGTCTTTAAAGTCTTTGAAAGTCATTAAAATCCCATAAATTCTACAAAAGTATGTCACATAAAAAAAATCTTTAAAAATCCTAATTGAATACACCCCCTAATTCTAAAGAAAACATTCATAAGATATTTCACTTGCACATCAAACTCTATAAATTTATACTCCCTCCCTTCGTAGAAAAGAAAAAAATCTCATCTATCAAATTAAAAAATTCAAAATAAAAGATTTCATTTGTCAAATCTTTATTTTAAAGAAAGTCTCAACTTTCTTGTGATAATATAAAAGAACACGATTAAAGATTTCATTTGTCAAATCTTTATTTTAAAGAAAGTCGCAACTTTCTTGTAATAATATAAAAGAACACGATTGTGTCAAATTTCTCAAATACAATCTCATTATTATCACTATTAAATTTATTAAAGAAAAATATAGAATTAAACTCTCTTTAAGACTTCTCTCATATTAAAATTAAATGGGGTCTATTGCGAAAATATCAAATTATTCTTATAGAATTACAAATTCATAATTAATATATTGTGTATGCATGTGATTGTAATGGAAGTTTGATTAAATCCCAAGATTGAGTTTTTATGTTAATTAATATATAACTAGAATTATATAAATTTAATCATATAAGATAATAATATTATTTTCATAATGTTAGGGGTTTCAAAAAGTGTCTCAAATGATGTGTCATCATACATTAAAATATATAATTTACTATATTATAAATAATCATTAAAATATTTAATATCATATTATTTAAATCACATTTAAAATTAAAATTTTGAAACTCCTAACATTACTGTTTTCGTATTCATAGATTACTCCTTCCTTATTTTCACACACAAGTTGCTCCCTAATTTATATCAAATGGTTATGAACTTAATTTTCATGATAAGATAGGGAAGCATTTAGAAGTATATATTGATGATATTGCAATCAAACATGAGGATTTGAAATTACATCGTCAGCACTTTACTTCATCCTTTAAAATATGAAGAGAAAACATAAATTAAAAATGAACTCTTTAAAATGTGTTTTTGGTGCGAAAGTTGAGGATTTTAGAGGATTTCTAGTACACAAAAAGGATATTGAAATCGATGTCAATAAAGCATTGACAATAATCCAAGCACAACCGCCTACCAATAAGAAATAATTGCAAAAAATTCGTAGGCAAGTTAATTTTTTAAGGAGGTTTATTTTCAATCTTGCACGAAAAATAGAAAAGCAAGACTTGGGATTTTTTTGGTCTTTTGGACAACTTTTCACTAGTTTATAAATTAGTCACTTAGGTTATGATCTTTTATTCTCAAAACCTCCAAATTTCCAGTCTTACATTACATTCGCTTATCATCTACCATCCATTTCCATCCAAACCATCAAAATAACTTGAGTCACCTATAGTTACTATTCACACCTCCTTAACTTCAAATATCCCACCAAGCTTCGGGGCCCACCCTCTTAGGTGACCTATATAAGTTGCCTCATGCTCCTTTACCCATCCACTTGATCAATGGTTCGACCCATGGGTTCAGTTCTTGATTTAGGCTTAAAATAAATTCAATTTTTGGGCTTTAATTAACATTTCTTTGGGTTTTGATTTAATCAATCATTGAGACTCCTTCTTAACTCATTTGGGCTTGACAAAGTCCAAATTCATTAACAAATAGGCAACCTTAACTTTTGTTGAGTAAGACTTTGACTTTTTGTATTCTTTTCATATAATTCTCATTATATTATATTCGTATTATTTTCGTGTAATAATACTAATTCTTATTATACTTAATCATTTCTTTTCTTTCAATTTTCACTTTCCCTAACATCTTGAATTTGAGTACGCAGGCGAAAAACTGTGTTTGCCATTTCTGGATTTTTATTGGATATTCCATGTTTCCTCAAAATTCTAACATTATGCTTTTTTCGGAAACATAAAAATAATTCCCGAACAGTTTTGGATGAATAGTATTTTTTTCTCGAAAAACTTTTATTTTCATCTTGGAAATTCATACTATTTAATTCTAGCACAAAGCCAAAATCCTAACATAAAACAATCATCTTAGGTCAGATAATGACCTTTAAACACATTACACATAATAAATCCTAATAAATCATATTTTATTCAATATAATCAAATAAAATTTATTTACATTCTTTTACGATTTTCTCGGTCATTACAGGTACAAAAAGGGTAGGTTTGGGTTTGGGTTTGGGGTTGGGGTTGGGGTTGGGGTTGGGGTTGGGGGAGGAATTGCACGCCAAGTGTTTGATTAATTGCACCAACTTTGGCCTTTGTTTTGAATGAATACGTGATATTAAGTACAATATGTCGGCTAAGAGGCAAAGGGGAGATAGCTCTCGCTCAAGGCAAACCACTGATTTGTCCAAATTTGTAAGTGCATATGCTGAAGAGAGATATAACATAGTGTTGGTTAAAAAGACACTAGTTCTAGAACAAAGATTAAGGTCAAATGCTAATCTCGATGGGGCAATGGCACAAATGATCGTCGAGCGTAATTGGTTTAAATTAGTGGAACAATTAAAGCCTTTCGTGATTTCCATTGTCAATGAGTTTTACGTCAATACAATCGAGAAAGTTGGTCATGTGGTGATAGTTAGAGGTAAATTGGTGGCTTTCGATGGTGATTCCACAAATGAATATTTTGGGTTTGAAAATCCACCTCCTGGAAATCGGTACGAGGATTTTCTTCTAGGCTTAGATAGATTGATGGAGAGTTTGTGTAAGGTAGGGACAAAGTGGGTAACAAGAGCAGGATCAGATTAGAGGATAAGCTTCCCACATTCAGTGCTTAGCCATTTTGGCAAGGCCTGGTGTGATGCCTCCAAAATAGGTATACATCACCCATCTTGAGTCGCCAAATACATGGTACAGAATTTAAATACAACTAAATTATACAACAGTCGTGTATAGTACGACAAAATACATGCTGTGAGTTTAAATACAAATATTGTCTTCTAGACAATATCCATTCTCAAATAGAGTCCTCGTTACATTTATTATCATACTATTTTACAGAATAGTGAGGACTACTAAGACACCATCTCGGACCATTATTCCGTTCCCCGACTAGCCCCAGCTACGTTCTCATTTCCTGAAGAGAACAGTGAAAGAAAGGGTGAGCTCAACTAGCCCAAAGAAGAAATATTATGACTAAGATAATGCAAAATAAATTATCATTAGCCTTCAACAATGTTAAACCGATAAAATACAATAGACATCAAGTTTAATCTGCGATGAACAAGCAATCCATTAAAAGAGTCAAGTAGAATAAAATCTACTATCTTTTATGATTTAAAAAGTTTTCATCACTTTTATCATTTGGGACTCAAATTTTAATAAATAATCCACATCATCCCCGCACTACTACGCTTAATGATATTCATTAGGGTCACGACCACAAATTCCATGCACTACGGCCCATGATATTTGTGTATTCATCAATGGTCATGATCATGCCAACAATCGTCCATCAATGCACTACGGGCCAATGAGGACTTTTATCACATCATTTGTAACATTACGATCATGATTACAATCAATAATCCTCAGTCATAATCATACCAAGTCCATCTATGCACTACAGGCCACAGATGACTTTCAAAAAAAATATAAACATGAGGATGATGACAATGATATAAGAGTTCAAAAAAACAAGTTCACGAATTAATTTATTCAAGAACTAATAACGTCCAAATTGTTAACATGATACTGCTTTGTAGAGTAAAATTCAAGAATGCTCAGAAGAATATTTCCATGAAAAATACTGGATGAAGCGCAAATATCAAAGATATTCCACTAATTTCATGGAGTATAGAAGTCAAAATTTTAACCAACTGAGTATAATAACGAATGGAATAACAAAAGAAATCACCATGCATGCGGTATTGTGATGATGAAGTTATTCAATGTAATAATAATAATTCAACCGGTCGTGAAATTCACAATCGACAGATGGATGTCCCAACGAGAATAATAAATGCGAATAATAAATAATGGAACCCGTGTCCCAAGTAAAAGCGCATGCATACATGATATTAAATGTAATAATAAATAAAGATGGAACCAGTCCTGTAAAACAAATGCATGTGATATATTCAAACATAATAATAACAAAAGACGGAACTAGGTCCTCCTGTAAAACACATGATAGGATGTTCCAATGTAATAATAAAAAGACAGAATAATAGAAGAATGTCACCAAGTATAGGGTAGTCCACGATACAAGTTATTCCAATGTAATAATAAGAAATAGAATAACAACAGCTTCTCTTCATGAATAAGAAAGAATAACACCCTTACCGTAAAAAGAACCGAATATAAGAGTAGTTAAGTAGCAAAATCTTTTCTTCTTTCTCTCTATAATTTTCTCTCTATAGAGTTTCAATGAATTGTAAGAAATAATGAATGAATGAGCTTCTATTTATAGGAGAATGGAAGTAATCTTGTGCAAGGAAAAATAATTACAGATTTATTTCTTCAACCAAGTACAATAAAGTCAATCAACTAACCAATAAAATCACAACAAAAATTAAAATATAATACATATATATAAACACATGTTTTCAACTTATATATATCAATATTATATATACACCACTTAATTTTTCTCCCCCATAACCAACATCAATCCCCCACCCACCCAATAATCAAATTCATTACACTCTTACACATCACTATCACACTACTACTTTTCCACCATTTCCCACTCACACATACATCACACACCTATCACTTTCACATATCATTTTCTTCCACTATATACTCAAAACACACATATACTTCCATACGTATACTCTTCCATTTCCAAAATCATTTCCCAACACATATGGGTCCCACATGTGGGCTCCACCTTTAAATAATTTTCTACCGATTATTTTGAAAATGGGTAAATAGAAATCCATAAAATAAGCAAAACTTCATAAAAAAAAACACCTTAATAATTTTAACAACATTTATCATCTTTATTATAATTCACAATATCAATTGACCAGGTCGTTCCCAGGAAAGAGGGGGCTTTCTAATAAGGATTTCTCCCTATTGGCGCGCAATTAGGTGACCAAACCTCTCCTTGGCAGAACTTCTAGACATCGTTAATATTGCAATTTATAATATTAATAACTCTGTCATTTCAATTATTGATTTAATAATATATAAAATATCGACAATAATTGAATCAAATAACGTGAGATAATATGCAACAATTACTATAGCAATAATTGAACAAAACTGAGTGACTTCTCACGTAAGCATTAATAATCAATATCGCGTGCTACTATGCAACCACACGACATCGTATTTTTTACTACCGAGTAGTTCAACAAGATAATTGTGAAAACTTCCGCCGTTATTTTTAATAAAATATTTTTGTCGTTTTCTCAATCCGACAATAATTCTGTTGTGGGGTCCACCAATGATTGTGTTGTCGTACGAATATTCTCCGACACAAAGAATATTCCCTGACCAATCGAATATAATATGACAACTTGCATACTTTGCAAAATTTATAAATACTACCCACAACTATAACATTATATCAAATCCACTCCATAATATTTAAAAAAAATATTTTGAGAAATTTAAATCTTTATTCATAAAATCTGGGGTCTCACACCTGGTACGCATTTATTTTTGCCAAGTTAATGACGACGTGTTACTAGAATGATGTTACAATGGAAAGGGCTCGGTTACTATACGACATAGTGCATCACCACTATAGAGCAAAAAATGAAATCAAAATTTATAAAGTGAATGTCAGACTGATTATTCAGCAGTCCATTGAGCGAGTTTTGCGAAGCAGTACCACGAGGGGTTTATTGCACAGATTTCTCATCACCGACTTATGCCGACGGGATGGGGTTCAGTGGCATGTTTCGCAGCAAGTACAACATCCCATGGCCATAATAGATCATTTGACAAATGAAAAATACAAGGCTTGGGATGACGCAATATCACACCCGAGGGGCAAAAGGTGATGAGTGGGTTTTATACCTACGATTTGGATACGTTTTTAGTCTTAATTCTTTGTTAACTTTAAGTATTTTTAGTGTCATTTCACTTGTTTTTGTGTTTGTGTTGTAGGAAACGGCATCGGAGGGTCAAAACATGAAAAATAGAGCTTAATGACATTTTTATAATTTTTGGTACTGTTCATGCGCGGAGGCGGAGTTCTCTAGTAAAAAAACTTCGCTAGAGCGGAATTATCGGGAAGAAAGAGAGTTTTCAAAAGTTGAGTCTAAAAAGGATTTGTTTGGTTTATTGGTTTCAAGGACGTTAAGGAGGACTAAAAGACATTTGAAGAGGGATATAAAAGGATGAGTATGAACAAGGATTAGGGGATTCCATTCTGTTAGTTCCCGGAGGCACATAATAGATCTAGAAGGGGGGTTGAATAGATCCATTTTTTGAGAAAACCATTTTCTTCATTTTCTTTTATCTTGTTAAGTGATTAACAGATATTGAATAGAGGAATCAATTCATGCACAACGAAATAGATTAACCTACCATTCAGACATATAACATTAAACACAGTTCTAATGTAGAATTAATTACAAGCAGATATAGCAGTTATAGTACAAAATGTAAATGACGTAAAGTAAATGACACTAGAGGTTTTAAGTGGTTCAGAGATTGAATGATCCTAATCCACTCTTCTGCATGAACAAGCAGGGATTCCACTAAGGATCTGATCAACTCTGAATCACTAAGATTCTTTCAAGACCAGTAGTCTTGGAACTCTAGTTCACTAAGAACTCTTCAAGACCAACAGCTTTGGAAACTATAGACTAAGCCCAGCATACTTAAAATCTCTTGTACCCTCTGGTACTCAGCAAGTTCAACAGACTTGACTTTGATTTAGTCATGAAGACAAGGACCTTATAAGCCTTGGTTGCTTGTTTGTTTGTTTGTTGTTTGTTGTTGTTGAACTGCTAAGATGACATTTAGCTTATTCATCTTCTGGTACTTAGCAACTCTGTCTCATCCTTTGGTGTTGTTGCTCTTTGTTGTTGATGATTATCTTCATCTGATGTTCAGCATTGTGCACCATCACCATTGAGGTATTGCTAAGTCTTTGCACATCAGTTTGTCTTTTTTGAGCACGTAGCAGTCCTTGAACACTGATTGTCTTGTGCACAGAATCAGTTCTATATCTTATTCTCTTCAACTCAGTGTGTTCATGATGAGACATAGAATGGCTTAAGTATTTTGCTTTCTGATCTTCCACTAAGGTTGTTGCCTTCTTGGCCTTCCGACTCTTAGTACAGATGCCATTTCGTTGTCATGCTCCTTTGTATAGAGTGAAGCTTTAACATTGTAAGACTCTCATTGGTTGTGATTCACTCTATTGTGGTGGTCTCACTCTCTTGGAAACCTTTTCTCTGTTCTGCTCTATATGACGTGCATCTCTTCAAGTCAACAACACTTTTCCTTTAAAGCTTAGGCTATTTATGGATTCTTCAGTTATCTTCCTATTGGAATAGCCGTTTGAGATCTTCTATTAATGATCTCTATCTTGAATCTATGTTGTGAAGTAGCCTTTCAAATATCTCTGTTGAAGGCATCCGTTGTAACAATTAATGCTCCAGACATCTCTGAGTACTGATGTAGACATGTCAGGTTGAGGTGACAACTCCTTTTTGACTTTCCTGACACTGCAATCTACTATTTCACCCACCACATCAGAGATGTCACTTTAACGCGTCAGGCTGGTAGTCACCTTTATTTCTTTTTTCTGATTCCTCGATCAGAACATTAGGAGTTGTCCTTCTGCATCGATGCTTTCAATCAACAACGTTCGAATGTCAGTTTTTGTATTGAGACGTTGACAAGGCTTCAATACTCAGATGACAGAACTCTACGATTTTGATGCAGATGACCTTGAATTGATCATAGTTAGTTTGTTGAATATTGCTTGTTGATTGATTGAGACAACACTACGATTCTGAGAGTGTTCTTTGGATTTTCAATGTAGAACCTCTCTTCTTTTACTCGTGTAGTGCTTCAACACTTCTGCTTGCCTTGACTTGTATTAAACATTGACAACTTGTTTGAATGATCTGGCCCTCCTAAACTTCAAGACTCATCTGATTGATCATGCTCAGCTCTTTTTCTCCTTGTGATCTCTCGTTCACATATCATCAATGGTCTGACCCATGCTTAATCTTCTTTGTCTATTCTTTAAAAGGTTGGTCAGTATCTCTGTATAGACCGCATCCGTTTCTGCTTCTCATCTGGCTAGCACTACAATCATGGTTATACCCAAGATCGTCATCTTTTGTTTATCTTAACAGCTCCTGCATTGCTGACTTCCTTTAGTCAGTCAAATTATATGAAGTCTTCTCACTGTTGCTTGTGGAAGACTTCCCTTAAATGGCTTCACTACTCAATCAGGATGCTGATTGAATTGGTGCTTTGATCTTCTGTTTGCTTGCAAGCCATTAGGTGAATGCTCTCTGGCTTCCTTCAGGTGGATTGCATCTTTTACAGTTCTGACCAGATGCTTCATTCTTTGGATGTTTTAGGAGTGCTCATGTGTTGAGAATGATCTGGTTGTCAATATTGTAAGTTATAATATTAATGATGAATAATTGTTGAAATATTAAAAATGTGTTTATTGATGATAAGTGAATTACAAAAGTTAAAGGGGAATAATGTAAACTTGGAAAACTTTAGGGGTACCAAAGTGTAATGAGTAAATCAATCTAGACCATTGGTGGTGGTTTTAATAGTAAATCAATCTGGACCGTCGGTGGTGATTTTAATAGTAAATCAATCTGAACCGTCGGTGGTGGTTTTAATAGTAAATCAATCTGGACCGTCGGTGGTGGTTTTAATAGTAAATCAATCTGGACCGTCGGTGGTGGTTTAATAGTAAATTAATATGGACCACTAGTTGTGATTTTAATAGTAATCAATATGGACCGCCCATTTTAATATTAAATCAATCTGGACTGTCCGTGAATTAGTTACTATTTAGTCATTTCTCCTATAAATAGAAGCTCAATTCTTCTTTTATTCTCACCAATTCACTGAGACTCACAAGAGAAACTATAGAGAGCAAGAAGAAGAGTATTCTGCTACTTCACGGTAATACCCAACTTATAAATATCATTTTTGAATATTAAGGTTTGAATTTGTTATAATGTTATAGTTGTGGGTAATATTTATAAATTTTGCAAAGTAAGCAAGTTGTTATATAATATTCGATTGGTCGGGGAATATTCGTTTTAATAGGGAATATTCGTACGAAGGCATAATCATTGTTGGACCCCACAACGTAATTATTGTCGAAATGAGAAAACGACAGAAATATCTTTTTATAAAAATAATGGCGGAAGTTTTACCGTTAACTGTTGAAATAATCGGTGTTAAAAGTACAGTGATACACGTTGTTGCATAGTAGCACACAGTTTTGATTATTGATGCTTACGTGAGAAGTCACTCAGTTGTGTTCAATTATTACCACAAGAGTTCTTTGCGTATAAGATCTCACGTTATTTGATTCAATTATTGTCACAATATTTTATATATTATTAAATCAATAATTGAGATGACAAGTTATTCATATTATTATTTGCATAATTAACAATGTCTAGAAAGTTCTTTCGAGGAGAGGTTTAGTCACCTAATTGCGCGCTAATAGAGAGAAAAATCATCTAAATCTCCTTTTCCAGGAACGATCTCGTTGTTAATATCATGAAGTTATAATAATATGAATAAAGGTTGTTAAAAATATTGAGAGAATTTTTATGAAGTATTTGTTGTAATTTTACTTATTATTGGACCTCTATTTACTCATTTTTCAAAATAATCGGTAGAAAATTTTTATTATAATAAAAGTGGGGGCCACAGGTTGGGCCCATGTTTTAAAAAATGAAAAGTTGCCAGAGGTGGGATATGTTTGTCACGGGTGGGTGGAAAATTTGTTATATATATATATTATAATAAGTTTTATTTTTTTATGAAAAATAGAATATATTATATTTTATTGAATATTATAATTATAATTTGAAAAAAAAATGGACATCCTAAAAACTTTTCTTCCCGTGATGCGTTCGTCCGAAAATATTACTGTGCAGTCCGTAAAAAACTTTTCTAAATAGTATCCTTCCATTCTCCTATAAATAGGATGCTTAGTTAGAATTGAAAATTACACCAAAATTAGAGAATTCTTCTTCTATAATATTGAGCGTATTTCTTTCGAGTTTTAGAAAGCTTTGAGCGTAGAAAATAGTGAAAGTTTTCTTCAAGAATATCCCTGCTATACCAGTTAAAATACTCTTTTTTCAAGGTAAGGGATGTTATTTTTGTTCAATATTCACTTGAAATAATATTTTCTTTTATACTCTGTAGTATGTAAGTAATATTATTTCGTTTCAGATTTCGAATTCTATACTCATTTTGTTAAAGTTTTGGCTTTTATACTCCATAAAATTAGTAGAATATCCTTAAAATTTGCGTTTCATCCAGTATCTTTTCATAGAAATATTATTATGAGCATTTTTGATAAGTTTTAACCTTTTCATGCTGGAGTACTATTCACGGGATACTATTCTCGAATTACTATTCACGGGGTACTATTTACTCAGGTACTATTCACCCAGGGCACTATTCATGATAAAAATTGATTCATTTTCGGTCCAAATCATTTTTGGTACAATATTATTCTTGAATTTTACTCCACAAAACAGTATCATGTTGATAATTTGGACGTTATTGATTTCTGGATAAATTAAATTATAAATCTTTAAAAATTTATCCTTTGCTTTCATTTAATTGAAGTCTTATATTATTGTCATCATCCTCATGTTTATATTATGATGAAAGTCATCTGTGGGCGTAGTGCATAGATGGACTTGGTATGATTATGACCAGGAATTATTCGGTATAATCATGATCGTAATGTTAAAAAAGATGTGGTAAAAGTCCTCATTGGCCCGTAGTGCAATGATGGACAGTTGTTGGCATGATCATGACCATCGGTGAAAACACGAATATCATTGGCCCGTAGTGCATGGATAATTTGTGGTCGTGATACTAATGAATATCCTTAGCTGAAGTGCAGGGGTGATTCGATGATGTGGATTATTTATTAAGCTGAGTCTCAGCGATAAAAGTGATGAAAAACCTTTTAAATCATAGAAGATAGTAGATATCATGCTCTACTTGACTCTTCTAATGGATTGCTTATTCTGTTGTATTTAAACTTGATGTTTTTTATATTTTATCAATTTAACACTGTTGAAGGCTAACGATAAATTATTCTGCATTATCTTAGTCATAATATTTCTTACTGGGCTAGTTGAGCTCACCCTTTTGCTTTCATTGTTCTCTTCAGGAAATGAGAACGTAGTCGGGACTAGTCGGGGAACGGAGTGACGGTCCAGATGTTTGCATTAGTAGTCCACACTATTCTATGAAATAGTGTGATAATAAATGTATTGAGGACTCCATTTAAGTTTGAATATTATCTAGAAGACAATATTCGTATTAAAACTCTCAGTTTATGTTTTGTTGTATTTTACACTACAGTTGTATTATTAAGTTGTATTTGAATTTTGTACCATGTATTTGACGACTTAAGATGGGTAATGTATACCTATTTTGGGGGCGTCACATTCACTATTGCAGTATCCAGTCTTCTACTAAGGGAAGAGATATTATTTGTTGTATTCGTAAGGGATGTTATTTTCGTATGGTAAGGAGTATTATTTCTTTCGTATTCGTAAGAAATACTATTTTTTGTATTCATCCTTTAATCTATGGGAATAACCTGTCTACGCGGATTACGTACCGCATGACATATGAAAATCCATTTGTAGTTTCGCATGTTATTTCTTTTCATATTCTTAAATCTAAACTTACTATGATAAGTATTGCTTCTATAATCCCTAAAATTAGTGAAATATCCTTTAGTTTTGCGCTTCATCCAGTATCGTTTCATTTGAATATTGATCTGAAGTTTCTCATTAAATATCAATATTTTCACCTGGGGTAATATTCACGGGTTACTATTCACTCGGTTACTATTCACTCAAATATTATTCACTCGTGGATTCGGGGTACTATTCACGGGTTACTAGTCACTCGGGTATTATTCACTTGGGTATTATTCACTCGGGTATTTGGGGCCCTTTTCATGTCGGGATACTATTCATGGGGTACTATTCACAAAGTACTATTCATGAGGTACTATTCACCCGAGTACTATTCACATGGAAAATTGATTTCTTTTCTGTCCAAATTATTTTTGATACATGAATATTATTCTTGAATTTTACTCCACAAAGCAGTTTTCAAGTTGACAATTTGAATATTCTTGAACTCTGGATAAATTGAATTATAAATCTCTAATATTTATCCTTTGCTTGCATTTAATTGAATTCTTATATTATTGTCATCATCCTCATGCTTATATTGTGATGAAAGTAATCTCTGGCCTATAGTGCATAGATGGACTATTGATTGGTATGATGATGACCAGGGATAATTCGGTATAATCATGACATATAATGTTATAAATGATAAAAGTCCTCATTGGCCCGTAGTGCATTGATGGACAGTTGTTGGCATGATCATGACCATTGATGATTACACGAATATCCTTGGCCCATAGTGCAGGGATAATTCGTGGACATGATACTAATGAATATCCTTGGCCCGTAGTGCAGGGATGATTCGATGATGTGGTATATTTATTAAGTTGAGTTTCAACGATAAAATTAATGACAAACTTTTTAAATCATAGAAGATAGTAGATATCATGCTCTACTTGACTCTTCTAATAGATTGCTTATTCCGCTGCAGTTAAACTTGATGTTTATTGTATTTTATCAGTTTAACACTATTGAAGGCTAACGATAATTTATTCTGCATTATCTTAGTCATAATATTTCTTACTGGGCTAGTTGAGTTCTCCCTTTTGCTTTCATTGTTCTCTTCAGGAAATGAGAACGTAGCCGGGACTAGTCGGGGAATGGAGTGATGGTCCGAGATGGTTGTTTTAGTAGTCCTCACTATTTAGTGTGATAATAAATGTAATAAGGATTGAATTTGAGTTTGGATATTGTCTATGAGACAATATTCGTGCAAAAACTCAACTATGTCTTGTCGTATTTTACACGACGGTTGTATTAATTAAGTTTGTATTTGAATTCTGTACCATGTATTTGGCCACCCAAGATGGGTGATGTATACCTATTTTGGGGGTGTCACAGTTGTCATCATTCTCATATTTATATTGTGGTGAATATCTTTGGCCTGAAGTGCAAAGATAAACTGTTGATTATTGATTTTACAATATTATATCTTTGGCCCGTTGTACAAATATGGATAGGTGTATGACATGATCATGACCTATAATGTTACAGACAAATGATGTGATAAAAGTCATCTTTGGCCCGTAGTACATAGATGGACTATTGATTGGCTTGATCATGACCATTGGTTTTACAATTGAATGTCTTTGGCCGTAGTGCACTAACAGATAATTGATTGGAATGATCATGACCATTGATTTTATAGTTGAATATCTTTGGCCGTGGTTCAAAGATAGACAATTGATTGGTATAATCATTGTTATTATATTTGAATGTCTTTAGCCTTTGGGGCAAAGATATCGAGTGAAAGTTCTATTAATCCTTTATGGTAAGGAGAAACTGTTAATTATTGCAGTTGAACATCTTTGGCCCGTAGTGCAAAGATGGACTGTTGATTTACATGATTATAAATATGAATTGTGAATTTAACTATAATCTTTGGTGGTTCAGGTGAAGACATGTGATGAAAGTTCTCTTTGTCTTGGGTACAAAAAAAACTGTTGATGGATATTACGAGAATAAAATATTAATGATGGACTTTTAATTTGGAGGAGATAGTAGACATTATGTTCTACTTGACTCTTTTAATGGATTGTTATTTTCGCTGCAGTTGTTGATCTAAAACTTGTTATCTATTGTATACTATTAGATTTTTCCCTGTTGAGGACTAAGAATAATTTCTTCTATATTATCTTAGTCATAATATTCGTTACTGGGCTATTTTTGCTCACCCTTTTGCTTCACAATTCATTTAAGGTAATATGAGTGTAGCTGGATCGAGCGGGGATAACAGGGGAATTCTGTGATGGTCCGAGACTGTGGAAGTTTCTCAATACATTATAAAATAACATGACAATATATAATTGTATTGAGGACTTAAGATGGGTATGACATATTTTATACGTTAATTATTAGTTATATTTGGTGAACCAAATAGGGTTATGCGAACTCTACTTTGAAAGCGTCAAAAATACACATCCTTTGGAATGAACATGATAGTAATATTCTCGTTCTTCTTTGGGGTCTATTGTGTAACGACCGAGAAATTTGGATTTATTGTAAAATAATTTATTTAATTAAATAATGAATAAAATGATATTATATGTTATTATTATGTGTTAATAAGATGAAGGTTGTTCTATAACCTAAACCTATCGGAATGTCGTAGTATTTTGACTACGTGAAGGAATTAAAGTGTTTGAATTTCTAAGACAAAAATAAAAGTTTCCAAGAAATTTTCTGAAGAACACTATTCACTGATTTCTGCTCGGGAATTATTTTTGAACTTCCGAGAAATACGTAACGATAGAATATCAAGGGAAGATGGATTATGTAATAATAATTCACGTATGAAAATGCAGTTTTTCGCCTGCGGATTAAATTTGAGAATGTTAGGGAAAGTTTTGATGAGTAAATGATGATCGTATGATGCGTAAGTATTATACGAGGTAATGAATACGAGTATGATACGAGGTATTATATGAGTATGTATGAATGATGGTATGTCGTATTTGATAAATAAGTATACGAGTTAGCATATGAGAATAATACGTAGATTATACGTTATAAGGCTTTAAGCCAAATGTATTGGACTTGTAGGAATTGGTAGGAATTATACAAGCCCGAGTGTAGGAATGATTAAAATCCAATTGGAATTAATGTTAAGGCCCAAATGTTTGTTAATGCAAGCCCAAAGTATAAGTTAAGTTAATTAAACTTAAAGCCCAAAGTAAGAACCAGATCCGTGGATCGGTAAAATGGGTAAGGATGACTCATGGGGTAACCCATGTGGGCCCCATGATCACATGGCATGATCTTGGTGAACAAGTAAATTGTGTGATGGCCAAGATATGAATAGTAAGGAGGTGGACTTAAGGAGATGGAATGGCTTTAAGTCTAGAATGCCCTCACTTTGTGATTTCTATATATAGAAGACTTGCTAGATTATTATTCACTTGTTAATTTTCCACCAACATTTAGTGCTTATTTGTTAGAGAGAAAAAGTTAGAAAAGCTAGACTTTGTTAATTCAAGAAGCAAGAAGGAAGAACAATGATTAACCAAGTGATCATCAAAGGTAATGATCCTAAACCATGATTCTCCCTCTCTTTAATTGTTAGAGAAGTGAGTAGTGGTGGAGCATGTATGCTAAGAAGTAATAAGAATAGCTAATCAATGGACATAAACCTTAATAAGACATGTTTAAGCAATTCATACTTATTTAAGTTATGAACTAAGGAAGAACATGTAAGAACTTATCATGTGTATAAGTTATTGAAATATATTTGGTTAGGATGTTAGTATGATGGAATGAATCCGTTTGAAATGATTTAAAAATCTCAAGTAACGAAGTTATGACAAACTTTACGAGATTAAACGATAATCGTCGAAATCGTGAAATTCTCGGAATGGAAGTTAAATTTTGACATTGAACTCGGAAACGTTAGTTTTCGATGGATAATAGTCTAGATTTGCATTTTAGAGCCGCGAACTCAAAAATGACCAAATTCTGACTTAGAACGAAGAAATGAGCATTGAACGTTCACAAACGTTTATTGTTTTCGTAAAAATGAACTAATCAGTGAATTTTTTGAGTTAAAAGATTCAAAAATGTAAAATTATTACATGAACACGTAGTTCATGTGATTTATGAGCTAATGACTTTTGAACGAGCCAATTCGAATTTATAACGAATAAGTTATGAGCCCGGAAAATTCACATAAGAAAATTATCTGTCAAAGGTTTGTTTGAGGCAGAATTCTGCATCGCAGCAACGCCCAAGGAGGGGCCGTGGCCATGGCAGTGCCAAAGCCGTAACCTCGAACTGGGAAATGGCGCCGCGGCGTGTCACAAAGCGGAGATGTTGGCCATATGGCATGCCAGACTTGACCATCGACCATCAAGAGTGGCGCCACAAATTCGACAAGCATTAACAAGGGACTCATGGCCACAATAATGAAGTCCGGACCATAGACATTGTGAACCCGCACCATGATGCGAAGTTATAGAAACGTGAAAGTGGCGTAGCAATACCAAAGACTGGGTCATACATAGAGAAGAAAGTTTATAAAGATAGAAAGGAAATGGGTTGATTAGTAATGAACTAACGCATTAAGAAACCTAAAGTAACATCCTTAAATGATGTTGAAACCTTAAGTAATGCAATAAAAGGTTGAAGAAAGATTACTCGAATGTGAACGTAAAACATAACGACAAACCAGAACCAATGTTAAACAAATCTAATGAATATTTAGATTGAGAAGAAGGGTAAGATACGTTAGGAACAATACATATCTAATTATGACCTAATGTGGTATGTTATGTGGTTATATATTGTAGAGACCTTAAAGAGTCAAAGGAAAAGTATAATTACAGTAGCAGACGCTAAAGGAAAGTGTTCTAACCCTTGTCAATGTTCAATCTGGACAAGCTTTGTGATTCATGTATCTTACGCATGAATTGATGTATGATGAAGTCGAAGCCAATTCTTTCGGCTAGACTTAAGATGTTGTTGGATTTCTTATAATCTATCGAACTGTTGTCAAGATTTGCCAAATTATTTTGGTATGGTTTTCAAAAGAAGACTGAGTATGCTAAATAATTGTTTTGTCGTCAAACAACAAGCATACAGACTTACTGCCGGGTTGCCACAACTTAAACGTACATACGTTTAAAGAAAGTAGTGTTGTACAACATAGATTACTATAGGCTGATCACCTAGACGCGCTCGTAAGTAATTCCAGACTTACGGACTTATTGCCGGGTTGTCCTTTTCAAAGAAAGTATGAAATGCTCAAGGTCTTGGACAAAAATTGATGTTTTACTGAATATTGTTCATTGTAAAACGTTTTAAGAAAAAAGAAGTGCTATTTTGAATTATCGATAGTACTTCATAATTATTGTTCAGTTATTGAAGATATGCGATTTGTATGTTTCAAGCATATTGTTTAAATGGAATTGTCATACTTGCTGAGCTAGTTATTGTAACAACCCGGAAAATCCGGATTGTTCAGAATTTAAGATTTAAAGAATTAGTTATTAATAAAATGAATTTTTATTAATACTATTCTATGCTATGTGTTTATTAATCTTCTAGAACCTAGGATGATTACTAATCGGGAGGATTCTGGCTACGAGCTAGACTGAACGTGTAACGCCCGAGAAAAATCGAATTTTTATGAGAATTAAATTTTTGTATGATTATGTAGATTAAATGAATTTAATTGATTATTTATGTGAGTAAGCTATGTGAAGGTCGTTCTATAACCTAGAATGAGCGGATGTGGTTAGGATTCTGACTATGTGGTAGAATTAAAGTGTTTGAATTTTCAAGACGAAAATAAAAGTTTTCTGAGAAATTTTCGTAAAAACACTATTCACTGAATTTTGCTCGGGAATTATTTTTTTAAATTCTGAGAAACGCGTAATGATAAAATTCTAAGACGAGATGGAATATCCAATAATATTTCAGTTATGGCAAACGAAGTTTTCGCCTGCGGACTTAAAACCTAAGGGTTAGGGAAAGTGATTTCCGAGAAGGAAAGGAAATGCGTATAATGATTAGGGTTATTATACGTGTGATATACGAGTATGATACAAATTAGTATACGAGTATAGTATGAAGATTAATGCGAGGTATAATACGAATATCGTACGAATACTATACGAAGAGAATACGAGAATTGTACGAGTAAAATACGAATAGTTCTTAATGGACTTTAGTAAGTGGACTTTGTCATTATCCAATTAGACTTGGATTATGCCAAGCCCAATGTTAAGTAGAGTCAAGCCCAAAGTTATGTTAAGACAAGCCCAAGATAGGTCCAATAAGAATTAATGCTAAGGCCTATAGTAAGAAACTAAATCGCGGATCGAACCAATGGGATACCGGATGGTTAAAACCCATGGGGCGACCCATGGGTGACCCAAAGTGGTGGCCAAGTAAAGTGTAATTATTTAGTGGTTATGTAACAACCCGATATTTTCTATATAATTAAATAAGAAATTTTGCGTATAATTTTTTTTATATTTTTTTTAAAGGTGGGAATACGCGCAAGATAAAGTATATGTATTTATGTGATAAATAAAAATTTATTTATTACATGAATAATTTCAAATAATTTTCTTAGAATTATTGATCATTATAAATTATATTTTTATAATTAATTTTGTGGTAAAAAATATTTTATTATTTATTTTTCATGAAAATATGATTATATATTATTTAAATAATATATGAAATGATTATTTAAATTATTATAAAAATTATATTATTATATGAATTTTAGTTCAGATTATTAAGTTAATTATTTTAACTTAATTAATAATGCTATATATGCAAGATAAATCAGATATGGAATCCAAACCCTAAATTTGGATTTTTATCAAGGAATGAGAATAATAATAATATATTATTTTTATTTCAGTGCTATAAATATGTACTGTATGTACGTATTGATAATGATTGGTCAATTATGGTGTATTATGAAAAACCCCAATATTACTGATAAACCCTAGTTTTGAAGTCAAATGAGACTTTAAAATTTGTCTAGTAATTGTGTTATGTGATTAATGAAATTTATTATAAATATTAATGCTAATTAAGAAAAACCTAATTATAGGAAACTCTAATTGTAAATTAGAAACCCTAAATTTTAAATTAGTAACTCTAATTGCTAAATTGGTAACCCTAATTGTTAATTGGACGCCCTAATACTAATTATTGGATCTTAAACCGTAAATGTTTAAGTATAATGTAATTAGAAAACTAATTATAATTAGGAAACTCTATATTACATTTTTAGGAAACTAATTTTTATTTTTAAACCCTAAATGAAAACCTAGAAATTCATTTTTTTAAAACCTTAGGGTTAAACCCTAAGGGTTTGTCAAGTTACAACTTTGCCATTAAAATGATAAGACAAATGACCATATTGCCCCTTGCATTATTGTTAGATAACTTGTATATTTTGCCAACACTTTAGTGGTTCAACCATTCTTGACTTTCCATTTGACAAAAATCTCAGCAACTCAACTATATTCATCAGCCATACACATTATATGTATGATATATATAGATTAAAGTGAGAGAAAAGTGTACATTATTGCTCATTTGTTCACTTATACTCAACCAAGTCCCTCTCTCTCTAACCCACGAATTATCTTAGTATATCTGTCCCAAAACCAAGCCCCACTACCTCCACTAACAAATCAGTAGCCTTAATCAAGATTTGCTCATATAAAGGTATAAACCCTAATAAAAAATATGACCCTTGATCCTCTGTTAGATGTTAGTTTTTTTTGTGTTAAACATGTTGTATGGTGTATAACAAGATGATCTGGGTTGATAGATGTTAGATCCATAACATCTATAGGCTCAGATTTAGTGTTTTTCAAAATTTAGAAATTTTTTAAAAGTGTTCTGACAACCGAATGTCAAACCTTCTAGATCTCAACATGTTTATGTTTTTGGTGTTTTAGATGTTTGAAGTTGTAGTATGTTATGAGATCTGTATTCTAGAACTTGAAACAAGGTCAGATCATGATCAGGTTGCAAGTTATGGGTGGTCAAACCCCGTTGACCAACCATGACTGGACAAAATCTAGGTAACCCAGATCTTGCCCTGAACGGTCTGACAATGAGTTTGTAGCCTCTGATCTTGCAAGTGTTTTATGTTATGAGTTTTTTGTTGCAACCATGTTATAGTATGGTAGTTATACTACAGATTAATACTTTTATATCACTTATATTACAAACAGATCTGTTTTCGGGAATGGTCAAACCAAGCAGAAAGTTCACGGATTGAGTTTTCTGGGTAACCCAGGAAACTCAAGATCGTGATTTCTGACATGGTTTGACCGGATAAGATCTGGCAATTATGTTGTTGTTATGGTGATTTTATGTATTAGATCTCTTCCTGGACATGTTGGCTAAACACTGAATGCATTAAATCAAAAAACTAATACAAGGGTAGCAAGTTGTGGAAGCCCAAAAGTGATTGTTCGAACTGTTCTTCATTTCTGGGTAACCCAGAAATGAAGAACAGCCTCTGACAGTCACTTTGATGGCTTAGATCTCTCGGTTGTAGGGGTGTAAGTCGAACCAAGTAGTTCGGTACTCGACTCGAGATTGGCTCGAGAATATGATCCAAAGCTCGGATTCGAAGTTGATTCGAAACAAATCTGATCCATACTCATTTTCTGTTTAACGATACACGAGTCGAATTCGAGCATACCAGTGTTTGCTCATATTAGGGTTCGAGTATTTCATTTTTTCTCGAACCATACTCGATACCTGCTCGATGGATCATATTCGAATATTGGTATGATCCATGCTAGTAAGCTAAATATGTCATATTTGTATCAATCTTTATAATTTATAAAGTGTAGTATGAAATTGTGTAAACTTGTACTTGAATAAATCAATTAATTGAATGTCAATTTATATTATATTACTTATAATTTCAATACATAAATAAAAGTGAAAAAGTTTTTTATATAAATATTAGTTAAGTAACCAATTTAGTATGTAGTGGTTCAGTTTTAAGTAAAATGGTTCATATTCGAAACTCGATTTGAAGGTTCATGAGTAACTCGCTTTGTAAACGAGTCGAGTACTTACGAGCCGAGTAGGTCCGAGTAATGATCCGAGTCGAATCTGGCGCAAAAATATAAATCCCTTATTGAATCCGAGTCGAATTCGAGCTCAATATTTTCGAGTCGAGCCGAATCTGAGCATGAAGGTGTTCGTTGAGATTCGACTCGTTTACACCCCTACTCGATTGTTTAATGACCTGGCCATGGATCTTGTTTAGTGTTGTAGTACTACATCAGTACTACAATATTAACTAGATTTCGAACCCATAAACCTTTGGATCAAAGATTTGCATGCGGTTAAACCTACCACCTTGATAACTGACATGAATGTTCTAGGTTTGATGAAGAACATGAAGAACACCTATAATGATGGTTCTGTCGCTATAGGTAGTCTTTAGCGACACTTTATTTCTAAAATTAATTATTTTATTAAATAAATAGAGAAAATTAGTTTTAAATTATTAAAAATACATAATAAATTGCTAAAAAATTATTTTAAAGCCTAAAAATAGGTTTTTAATAATTTTGAATATATTTCATAAATATTTAATATTTTTAGAATATTAATGGTATTTAATTTATTTAATTATAATATTAAATAAATTATTTAAAATGAATTTTAATACATGTAAAATTATTTAAAAATATATTATGGTATAAGAAAATATTTTAAGTTATTTTTAATAACTTTTAATATTAGGTGATGAATTTCATTAATTAATTAATATTATTGAAATTAATTTATTTAACAAATGTATTAAATAAATTGTGGAAAAATAGAATTAATGATTTAAAAATCATATAAAAATTATTTAAGTATTATAAAAGTATTTGAAGTTATAAAATATAACTTTTAATATTTAAAGGATAATTTCATTAATAATTTAATATTAATGATATTAGATTTATTTATTAATTATATTAAATAAATTATTTAAAAATGATTTTATTTATTTAAAAATCATTTAAAAAGGATATAAATGAATTAAAAATATTTTAAGTTATAACTAATGACTTTTAATATTTTGAAAAATAATGCATTATTATTTAAATATTAATGGTAATTATTTAAAAATGATTTTAATTATTTTAAAAATCATTTAAGGGTAATACTAATACTTTAAAAGTATTTTGAATTATTATAAATAACTTTAATATTTTGGCAATGGTTTTATTAATATTTTAATATTAATTAAATATTAATGATAATTAAATTATTTAATATTTAAATCATTTAATAATGATTCCAGTGTTTGAAAAATTATGAAAAATTATAATAATTAATTAAAAATTATTATAAGTCATTTAAAAATAATATGATTCATATTTAAGTTATTTAAATGAATATTGAACTATAGGATAGAGTCTTAGACTCGATAATTACCCGATTAAGCCATCGGTACACCGAAATATTTCAGAAATTGATCTGGACTCAGATAGATTGACTTGATAACTATTTGTTTGTGATCCAATGACTGTTAAACTTATGTGACAATGTGATTAGGTTATGTGCTGACTACAAATAGCAGTACTATGTGTTATGATATATTATTCTAATCGAATAAATGATCTTATTAATGATAGGGCTTGATATAAAAGATAAAACTAAGTTGCATAACTGTAAGCAGCAGATCAGGCAAGTATCCTATCTTTGCATTTACTTTATGCAATGGACATGCGTAAGCAAATATCGAAACTATTCTTTTTCATTGTTCAAATATCTTAACCTTTTTATATACTTATGCAATGATTCTGTATAAGTAAGTTATTAGATTATAATCTGTTGTACAAGTTCATTAATTCTGTTATTATAAATCAAGATATATATATTCTGTTCGTTAATTTCTAAGCATGGTTATACAAGTGACTTCACTTGGATAATCTTTATATTTTATCACATGTTGGTACATACTTATTGGTTTTCAGTATGTATACATTGACTTAAAAGCCGTCTAAGCTATTTGATTCAGCTAGACACAAATTTAAAAATATTGTTGAACAAGATAGAACTTTATTGTATCCAACCAAATTATTTTGGTCTGGATTCTAGACTAGTATGAACATCCCAAATATGGGAAACTTTTATGCGCCAAAGATGAATATGCTGGACGAAAATATCATTCGAACATGTAGTATTGATCAATCTGAGGCATAACGGTGATCATCACCCCTGCGTTCTCAGAGTTATGACGGTTCTGACGATGAAGTTCAGATAACCTTTTGAAAATAGAAAATAATGTTCATAGTCTGTCGATTGATCTCCATTTATAGTCAGTACGTAGTTTCACAATTTTGATATAGAATTGATATTTTGTTGTTATTGGTTCAACTTACTTCACAACTATTGATTCGTTGTAGAAGTGTCGTTCAAAGAAAATATTTAATCCTTTTAGCTAACTGTTATTGATTGTTATTACTTGCTGGGCAGTCAAATGCTCATCCTTGCTTAATTTAAATGTTTTCAACTAAGTGTGAACAACCAGAAGGCTCGACTAAGAACAAAGGGAAAGGGAAAGTTGCTGAATAAGTGTTATGTTATATATTATGTAATAGTTTGGTTTTATTAAGATAAGGATGATATTTATTATTATCATGTATTGTAATGAATGTATTAAAGGTTACGTACTTGGGATTAGACTCTGATATAAATGTAAATTAAGTTTGGTATTTATATTATTATTAGTATTATTCCGCTCATAGAAATGGTATCGTGAAGCACCGAGTTCGGGTTTCAAGTACCTGAATTTTGGGGGCATCACAGTTTAAGCAAAGGATAAGCTATGTGATGAGCAAGTATACTTGGTGGCTAAGTAAAGTGCTTATACTTGGTGGATAAGTAAAATGCTTATACTTGGTGGCTAAGTAAAGGAATAGTAAGAAGGTGATTAAGGAGGTCGGATGGTTTAAAGACTAAACTACCCTAATCTAGGATTTCCTATAAATAGAAGGAGAGCTAGTTCATTTGTTGGTTGTTAAATTTCATCCAACAACATAAGTGCTTATTGGTTAGAGAGAAAAAACTAGAAAAGCTAGACTTTGTTAGTTCAAGGAGCAAGAAGAAGAACAAAGATTAATCAAGTAATCTTCAAGGAGACTATAAAGATCAAGAATTGTTGAATATTTATTGGAAGACGCTTGAAGGCATGTTTTCTAACTTCATTCATATTCTAAATGAATGCTAGTTTCTTAAACTTCTCAGATGTTGAACTTGAGTTAAAGTGTAACACTTATGTAGTATGTATGTCAAGGTATAAAAGTAATACACTTTTGTAGCTTAACAACATCACATATGCAAGATCTAGACTAGTCAAGCAGATGTCAGA
This sequence comes from Panax ginseng, assembly GCA_020205605.1. Lineage (NCBI taxonomy): Eukaryota > Viridiplantae > Streptophyta > Magnoliopsida > Apiales > Araliaceae > Panax > Panax ginseng. The sequence goes on from CM035130.1 coordinate 98,747,547, forward strand.
ACCTTGTTCTTGAGAAATTTGGGTTTTCTAGAAATCTTCATCAGGTAGTCGGTCAACCATATTTGACCATGATTATCTTTGATTCTGTTCATGATCTAGGTGTTCTAGTGTAATGGTTGTGTATTCTATATGTCAGAGTATATCAATGCTAAACTCTCATGGCCTAAAACCTTAACAACTGCAAGATCTAAGGCCTTCAAAATGTTGTCAGACAGTTTTGGGTTTTTGAGTTGCCCATATTTCTAGACTTTGTGCTTGGTCAACCATGTTCGAACATTAATAACTTGAGATCTAGAAATGGTATGGACTTGATTCCACTTCCAGTCTACTCTCCTCATGGCATAGAACATGAAAGATACACTTATCCATCCTAACATCTAACATATTAAGATCTTGAAGCCCTGACATATGGCTGTCAGACCTCAAAATTAGGGTTCATAAGCAGTTTCTAAAATCTTATTTTCATAAACTTAGATGTTATGGATCCATGCCGTATCATTATAGATCACTAAATAACATCTCATAACGTATATCTAAACATCAAATCAAATCATTAACAAAAATCATAATAATTTATTAAGATTTAGTGTTTATACCTTTAATACTCAAAACTTTGATTTCTGTTCTTGGATTCTGATCTTAGCTTGCTAAGAGGTTAACTTGGCTTAACTTTTGACTTATTTCCTCTCCAACTTTCGAAAATTAGAGAGAGAGAAAAGGTTGGCTAAGTTAGAGTAAGATATTTCCTTAACTTCTAAGTTTTAAATCTTTGATTCATTGAATGCAAGTGTTGCTAGGTGGCAAGAAATCTGATTCGGTAAGATTTTAAGCACATGGGATAATCTCAAATGGTGACTCACAAGATTCGGTAATATCTTTTGTTTAAAGTTTAAGTAAAAGGGCATTTTAGTCATTTCGCGCCTAATAAAGGTATTTTGGTCATTTTCCCTATAATTCGAAGGGTAATTTGGTCTTTTCACATATATCCCATAACTTTTAACTCTTAAGGTTTTGAAATTCCAGGTTAGGGTTTCTAGAAATGTAATTAGGGTTTCTAAAGCGAGAATTAGGGTTTCTAACCAATCAGTAGGTTTTCTTCACTAAACATTGATGTTCTTAACATAACATTAGTATTTGTCAATGTTATAACTTACTGATTCATACTTGACCCTTAACCACACATGTACACACATAATCACTATACACAAAACCACATTAGTCCTTCAAAAAATTTTAAAATCCAAACTCTATTTCCAGTCTAGGTCTTATTATTTAACCTTTATTTAATCATTTAAGATTTTATTAATAGTCTAAATTCTTGGGTTGTCACACAAGTAGCAATTGATCGTGGTTGAATCATAGGGGAGCGCAGATCTGCGCTTTCTACTACGAGCCTCTGTATCGGCAGGAGTCAAATAATTATCAGTTTAATCTATTTTAAGCATGCTCAAACTTGTTTTTAGAGATTCCATTCATTCACATAAACTTCATAAACACATTGATAGCAATTTCCAAATCAACTTCACAAGAATTGCTGAGAATTTCTACCATTCACCAAGTTTGGAATTAAGAACTTAAGACAAGAATTTTACCTTCCAAGAAGTTAATGTAAGACCCAAACTTTTTATAAATAAAGATTTAATTTTCTCTAAATATTATTTTGAATAATAAGGTGTAATTTGATATAATGTTATAAGTTATGGGTAATATTTAAAAATTTTGCAAAGTAAGCAAGTTGTCATAAAATATTCATTTAGTCGAGGAATATTCGTTTTATCAAAGAATATTCACACTATTATTGGTGGACTCCACAATAGAATTACTGTCGGATATAGAAAGAGACATAAATAACCTTTTAATAAAAATAACGACAAAACTTTTACCGTTAACTGTTGAGCGTGGTTGCACAGTAGCACACGGTATTGTACAATATATTTGATTATTGATGCTTACGTGAGAACTCACTCAGTTTTATTCAATTATTGCAACAATAGTTGATGCATAGTATCTCATATTATTGATTCAATTATTGTCACAGTATCATCTGCACAATATTTTATATTATTAAATTAATAATTGAGATGACACAGTTATTCATATTATTATTTACATTATTGATAATGTCTAGAAAGTTTTGTCGAGGAAAGGGGTTTGGTCATCTAATTGCGCGCCAATAAGAAAAAGTCCTTATCGGAAAGCCCCCTATTTCCTGGGAATGGTCTGGTTGTTAATATTATGAGTTATAATATTAATGATGAATAAATGTTGAAAGATTAAAAATGTGTTTAGTCAAGTGATTTGTGATAAATAAAAGGGGGTTGTCATGAAGTATTTATTATAAATTTGGCTTATAATTACATTGACCCCCACTTACTCATTTTTCAAAATCGTCGGTAGAAAGTTATCTCAGTTTTTATTTTATATTGCATAGTGTTTGCATAGTACTGCATAGTGTTTGCATAGTACTGCATAGTGTTTGCATAGTGCTGCATAGTAAAATTAGAAAATCAGCCGAATTCGTCCGTGATTTTTCTTTACTATGCACCCGTGATTTTCTTAAATTGTTCCTTACCATTCTCATATAAATAGGATGCTCAGTTTAAAAATGAAAATCACACCAGAATCAAAGAATTCTTCTTCTATAATATTGAGCATATTTCTTTTGAGTTTAATGAAACTTTGAGTGTAGCAAATAGTGCAAGTTTTCTTAAAGAATATCCCCGATATACCAGTCAGAAGCACTCTCCTTTTAATGTAAGAGATATTATTTTTGTTCAATATTCGTAAGAAATATTATTTTCTTCCATACTCTGTAGTGTGTAAGTAATATTATTTCGTTTCATATTCCTAATTCTACACTTATTTTGATAAGTATTGCTTCTATACTCCTTGAAATTAGTAGAATATCCTTAGAATTTGCGCTTCATCTAGTATCGTTTCACTAAAATATTTTTCTGGACATTCTTGTTAAATTATAATCTTTTCATGCCGGAGTACTATCCATAGGTACTATTCATACATACGACACTATTCATACGACACTATTCATATATACAGTACTATTCACGAAGTACTATTCACTCGGGTACTATTCACCCGGGGTACTATTCACGACAAAAATTGATTTTTTTTTTATGTCCAAATTATTTTTGATACATGAATATTATTCTTGAATCCACGAAGCAGTTATCATGTTGAAAATTTGGACATTCTTGAACTCTGGATAAATTGAATTATAAATATTTAAAATTTATCCTTGCTCTCACTTAATTGAATTCTTATATCATTGTCATCATCCTCATGCTTAAATTGTGATGAAAGTCATCTTTGGCCCGTAGTGCATAAATGGACTATTAATTGGTATGATTATGACCAGGAATTATATATCGGTATAATTATGACCTGTAATGTTACAAATGATGTGGTAAAAGTCCTCATTGGCCTGTGCATTGATGGACAGTTGTTTGACATGATCATGACCACTGGTGATAATAACAAATATCTTAGGCTCGTAGTGCATGGATAATTCGTGGATGTGATACTAACGAATATCCTTGGCCTGTAGTGCATGGATAATTCGATGATGTGGATTATTTATTGAGCTGTGTTACAGAGATAAAATATTGATGATGAACTTTTAAATCATAGAAGATAGTAGACATCATGCTCTACTTGACTCTTCAAATGGATTGCTTGTTCCGCTGTAGTTAAACTTGATGTCTATTGTATACTATCAGTTTTTACACTGTTGAAGGCTAAGGATAATTTATTTTACATCATCTTAGTTATAATATTCTTTACTAGTCTAGTTAAGCTCACCCTTTTCTTTCATTGTTCTCTTCAGGAAATGAGAATATAGCTGAGACTAGTCGGAGAATGGAGTGATGGTCTAAGATGGTGGCTATAATAGTCCTCACTATTCTATAAAATAGTGTGATAATAATTATAATGAGGACTTCATTTGAGTTTGGATATTGTCTACGAGACAATATTCATGTTAAAACTCCCAGCTTACGTGTTGTAGTATTTTACACGACAATTGATAAATATATAAATTAAGTTTGTATTTAAATTATGTACCATGTATTTGGCGACTCAAAATGGGTTGTGTATACCTATTTTGGGGGCGTCACAGCTAAACTACTACTCTTTGAAATCCCAGATTCCTTCTTAATCAACAAAATAACTCACACTCTCAACATGGAATTTATCAGACAATCACAGCAACAAAAGGAATAAAGAAGATAACTGCTATTTATAGAAGAATACGTGACCAGTTACTTTCTTTACACTAAGGTTTAAATCCATGAGGTAGAAGAAGAAGACAATGGTTAAGGAAGAGTTGGCCAACCACTCTCCCTTAGCCATTTTCATAGCTATGATAACCTCCCCTAGTTAGCCACTGTTTAAAGCTCGTCAGTTCACGAAAAGGGAAGTGTAACACTGTTTGGGCCAACTGATTTGGGACAAGCCTCTTAAGTCTCAACATTTGATTTCAAATGTAGTTAGTTTAATTCCTCTTTAGTTCCCTCATGTGATTTAGTGTACTAATGTTACTACATAATGAAAAGTTAGGGATTTTATATGTACCCATATCATATAATTCATGTACATTGGATTCAAATAAAATAATATTTAATGTAGATAAAATAATGCAGTTAGGTATTATTAACATGGTATTCTCCATAAATATTATTAGTACACATACTTCAATATTATAACAATATTCAATATTAAATGTCTATTTTTCTAACATTCAACTTCCTCCCGAATTTTTGAGATGCACACTTAATTAATTAATTCTTTCTCTATTAGAATGTCACACATGAATTTATTGCTACTTAGTTTTTCATACCATTCAATTTACTTTTACCATATTATTTCAATAATGTCACACATTACAATAAAATGCCATATAATATCCACAGTAATAACCAACTTTTTCAAATCGCCATTTGGCCTTGATGCTGACGATTTAGATCTTTATATCTACAAGGTAGCGCACCGCCTCCCCGGCGAAAGTCAAACCTGTTTAGCTACTTGTCAGTTCCGGTCTCTACCACCCTTCCATTCATAAAGCATGAATTAAATCCCGAATTGATAATACTACTAGTTAAACATCCTATTTGATATCTCATGAAATTACCACATTACTCAGTTATATAAAACTACTCATAATAATAATTAATTAATCTTTCTCTTATTAAATCATTCCTTTATTAATTCACTTAATGAATTTCTTAGTCTTTCATTATGCCACACTAGGCCATCATCATAAGCTTTAAATTAAGCTTTTCATCAATTCCACCATAACACATAATGGTCACATACTTAACTTAGTTTAATATGAATTACTATATCCTATGACATAACAATATTTATTTATATTCAAATAAATATTTAACTTTTATTAATATAATTATTAATAATATTCAGAAAATTCTTGGGTATTACATTTGCAATTACAAATTCCTTCTCAATCTCTTTCACCCAAGTTTTGGCTTCTATAAGGTCCGTAGTTCCTTTGAAATCTGGCAGACCTACACTCCTAAAATCCTTAAACGTAGGAGCATGTACTACCACATGATTAACATGTATATTCGCACCATTTCTATTAAAAGTAGATGTTAATAAATTAACAAACTTTTGTATTGGGTTAACTGGTCCCCCTTCTAGTTGATTCACATTAGCTTCCCGATTTCGTTATCTTCTTTTTAGTGGCATATATCTGTTAAAATAAATAACAATTCATTATTACTTACTTCTTATTAATTAGTCATTATTCACGATTAACAATAACTCAAACTCATTGCAAAACATGTTCAATAAAGTTCTTATACTGATATGCTTTCTTCCCTGAAGTATACCCTTTGATTATACAAAAGAGGGTTTTACGTCACTACATAGATACACAATATTTACATATCTATACATATTCTAGTTATTAACTAGATTACATCTTCTTAATGGCATTTACATAATCTGCGTTGGCAAGACTGGCCACCACATCCCGACTGATCGTATGCGGAGTCGTCCCTACCTCCACTAGATATTCAGCAACTTGTCATTGATAATCTGTATGAGAACTCCTATGAATATAGGACATTTTCCTAATCTTCTACCTCTTGGCATTTAGCTCTTCCCTAAGCTCAAAGACCTCATGTTTCACCTCTTGGACCTTACCCTTGGCCAAAACCTTCTCATCATGCTCAACCTCCCAAAAAGCCTCCATGTCCTTCTTGTCCTCCAGGATGTCACGAACCTCTCCTCTTTTAGCTCATTCACCTCCTTACTCAGCTGAATATTTCTATCCATTACAGTCATGAATAACGCCCTCATTGTCTCCCCTGGTGTCATCTCCTCCGTAGGTATTGCCGTATTAAATGATACCACCTCCGCCTCCTCCTCAGACATTCCATTGAACAAGGATGTAAACCCTACGTTCTTGGAATCCTCTGATAGATTCTCCTTCTCTGAATCATCCACCACCACTACTGGCACCTCGGCTACTGGTGTCGGTAAAATCTCTATCAGATTCACTAACTCCTCACTAACAATGTGTATATCTCTATACATAACATTATCTCCTGAAATCTACAATAAAATATAATATCTTGATTAGTACACAACATCATAATATTATAAACACATATCATATCTAATGCATTTTAAGGCTAACTTCATCTTTTAATTCTTCTCGTAATGAATTTACTTATTTCACTACTTAAAAACTCAACGTGAGTTTAATTACTTCTAACTTCCTCAACTCTTTTTAAGGTTATAGCCTAAGGTTCTTCCCCCCTTAAGTTTTATAACCTGTAGCTCTGATACCAACCTGTGTCCCCCCCAAATCCGTGTATCTTCCAACCCGATAGATGGTGCTACACGGTACTACTGTTCACACATACATCCAATTGAAATACATCAATCGAGTGAATATGTCTACTATTTATTACATAATAATAATTCCCTTCCCAGGTTCTTTATAACCATTACATATGTTCTTTGTCACAATATCAAATTAGTACAAAAATAATACTATTCTATTACAAGGATAACTACTTGTCCGCTTTTGTCTTCCCTTTGTCCTTACCGGATCCTTCGATTCATTCATTTTTAGCTGCAATCATATGGTTCAAGCAAGGGTGAGCATAACTAACTCAGCAAGTAGAACAATTATAATAGAACCACAAACAAGAATCATATGAGTATATCTTCTATAACTGAACCAATAGTTATGAAGTACTATGAATAAATCAAAATAGAACTTCTCTTTTCTTTAAAATGTTTAACGATGATCAACATCAATTAAACCATAAGTTCGGTCAAAGACCACGAGCATTTCATTCTTTATTTCTTCAAAAAGAATAACCCGTCCGAAAGTCTGACATTTCTTATGAGCACTTCTAGGTGATCATCCTATAGTACTCTATGTTGTACAACACTAATACATTAAACGTATCTACGTTTAAGGTTTGGTAAACTCACATGCCAGTCGATTCACGACAAAAAACGTTTGTTTATTTATACTCAGTCTTACCTTGGAATCTGTACCAAAGCAATTGGCACAAGATGGAAATAACAATAGTATTTTAAAAGATGATAAAGAAAACCACAAAATACTTTAAGTCTGGTCAAGCCAAAGTAAATGGCCTCAACTTCTTCATTAATTCAATTCATGCATATCATACATGAATTATAGAGCTTATCCAACATAAAGCATAGACAAGGGTTTAAAAAAACTTGTCTCAAGCATTTGCTAGCGCTAATTCACTTTCCTTTTGGGTCTTTATAGGTTCTATATGACATAATCACATAGCATACCATGTTAGATCACAAACAATAAATAAGTATTGCCATTAACCTATCTTTTTTTTTCTTCTTAGTATAAACTATCTGATTTGTCAACTTAAAAACACTTGTTAGGTTATTTAACGTTCATTATAGTTTTATAATATTTTATTATTATAAGTTATCATGTTTGTTCAATGTTTAAGTAATTGCGTTCTAAGTAATCTCAAACATTCATTTGATGTGAATACGGTTTGTCGTATTACTGAATACATGACCCCGTATTATAAAACTTACTTTTTTTTTCATATTTTCGTAACCTTTTATTAACTTTTAGGATTTAAACTTAAGGTTTTAATTATCTTTTAAGATGTTACTTTAAGTTTAATTAAGGTTATAATTCACCTTCAATCAACTTACCTTTCTTTTATGTTCATAATTATTCTTCTATGCCTTTGTTCTAGGACTGGTGTTGCGGCGCCGTGTCCCTTGTTATGTGTTGCATTGCAGCGCATTTTTGTAGTGGCTGGGATCCAGTTTTAGCGCTGCGGTGCCCCAAATTCTTCACTGGGCGGCACTGCGGCGCCTCCCTTATCCCTTTGAAAAAAATTTCTATTTCTCAAGTCGTTCGTTTCCCGAGCTCGTAACTTGTTCGTTATAGCTCGGAATAGGTTCGTTCAAAAGCTAATTTTTTGTTTATTCTTTGTACTATGATTTCCCCCAGACAAAACAATTTTTTGAATCTGTTAACGAGGTTTCCACTTGATTAAATTTTCATTATGTGTTCGGTTAACGTTCTTGAGCGTTCATCGCTCGTTCATCCGCAATTCGTTCATATGATGTCTGATTTCGTCAGTTCTTGAGTCTATGACCCACAAATTTCATGTTCTTCAATATTCTTATGAAACCCTAGTTTTCTAGGTTCGTTATTAACATTTCATTTTTGTTCAAAAATCCTAGTTAAATATGATTTCAACGTAACGCCGTTTCTTAGAAATTTTGCCATAACTTCGTTATACGAGATTTTTACTCTATTCAAAATGGATTCATTCCATTATTCAAACATCTATCAACCTAATCAAGCATATAGCATCTAATCCTATACACGATGGTTTTAAACTTTTCAATCAACAACATGTATTAAGTTTTCATATTTTCTTCATTATGTTGTTAATCATTCGATTATGATTTCACTTGATACATGGTTATTAATGTTTTAAGTCCATTAATTGCCATCCTTATTACTCCTATCAATACATACACCACCAACATTCACTTCTCTATCAAATTTCTATAAGAAAATAGATGAAAAGTTTGGTTTACGAGTTTTACCTCTTACGTTCATTGTGTTCTTGAGTTAGATGATCGAATTAGCTTCTTCTCTTATTTGATTATTTGAATTAGCTTTCTCTTCTCTCTCTCAATATATTTCTTTAGATTTTGGTGACTTAACAAAATAACAAATGAAGCTTAAGCTCTTTATTTATAGAATTTGCAAAGTGGGGGCAAAATGGTCAAAAGTTCCCACCTCTTTACTATTCCACCTCATTAACCAAGCTTTTGAAAGAAGCTTGGCCACCTCATGGCCATTATGGCTGACCACATGGGTTGTGGGCCCCCCATGGGTTAATACCCACCGGTGATCTAACGGTTCGATCCACGCGTTCGGTTCTTGGTTCGGGATTAGGTTTAATTCAATTCGGGCCTAACCTTGGTCTTGAATTAAATTATCTTTGGGCCTTGATTAATTTTTTCATTGGGCCTCACTCATCTTTCATTTGGGCTTGTCAAAGTTCAAATTCAATCTTTTCCAGTCCATTAAAAATGGTTTGTACTATTAGCGTATAATTTTCGTATTCTTCTAGTATAATAGTTCATATAATATTCATATTATATGTCGTATTATCTTTCGTATATACTTATACAATACCTTGTATTATACTCGTATTCTTTCCCCGTATAATAACTTTCTTATTATACATAATCATTACTTATTCAAATCTTCACTTTCCCTAACATTCTCGAATTGAGTACGCAGGCGAAAAACTGCGTTTACCATAACTGAATTATTATTAGATAATCTATCTTTCCTCAGAATTCTATCATTACGTATTTCCTAGAAATTCAAAATAATTCCGGAGCAGAATATGATGAATAATATTTGTCGACGTCGGGATTTTTATTTGTCCCTTTACTGTTCTTGTTCTTTGGTGTTCTCATGTTAGGTGAGATTTGTTTGAAAAAATAAGTGAAAAATGTCCGACATGTATATGTCGACGATTTGACTGTAAGAGTCGCCAGTTAGTGTTTTTAACTGGTTGCACCAATGTAATCGAGAAAAGGTTTGCACATTGACCTAGTGATGTAGCACTGCTAAACGGGTCTGTGAAACCGAGATTCATTAGGGTTCGGGGGCTTGATTATGCGGAGGGAATGTGTTAGGCACCCCCCGACATTCGTGTTACCACGATGACCGCCACTTTTCAAGAAACTGTTATATGGCTGTGTGCGTGTGTGTGTGGGTCAATGTGCTGTTATTTAGAAGTAGTGCGAGGTTTCGTTCACACCTATATACAAAGGGTTTGAATTTGTATGAAAAATTTAGTTTTAAACAAGATATGGCAATGATGTTTTGTAAAAGAGGATTTTTCAAACCCTGTGCTCAATAATAATTGAGGTCTTTGATACTTTCATTTTATTATTAAATGTTCGGCTTGGTTGCTTTTATTTTCAAGATGCGAAGCATCTTCGAGAAAATAATATATGTTAGTGCCGAACTCCTCATGGGCATGAAAGCCATCTAAGGAAATTCAAACACCGTAAATAATTTACAAAAAGTCACTTATAAATTGAAAATGTCCATCATGGAACTCCGAATCTAGATTCAAGATCAAATCAGTGATCACATGATTCCTAGGCTCACATGATCCGTAATTTATATGAAAGCGATAGCAGTTATATGTATAAAAGTTGTAAATATATATATACGAGACATGATCAACCACCACGAAGCACCTCCATGGGGGATCGGAAATGTAAATATATAAAAGCGGTAAATATATATATATATATATATATATATATATATATATATATATATATATATATAGAAACATGATCAACCACCACGAAGCACCTCCGTGGGGATCATAAATGTAAATATATAAAAGTGGTAAATATATATATAGAGACATGATCAACATCCACGAAGCACCTCCACGGGGGATCAGAAATGTAAATAAAGCAATAAATATGATCAACCACCACGAAGTAAACTCTAGGCAGGACTAAATATAAATAAAACAGTAAAAGGCCACGATGTAAACTCCAGGCCTGACAGAAATGTAAATATATATATATAAGCAGTAAACGCACCGGAATATTCGTTTTAACAGGGAATATTCGTACGACGACACAATCATTGGTGGACCCCACAACGGAAGTATTGTCGTAGTTAGAAAATGACATAATTATCTTTTTATAAAAATAACGGCGGAAGTTTTACCATTAAACTGTTGAACTACTCGGTAGTAAAAGTACTATAATACGCGTGGTTTCATAGTAGCACACGGTATTGATTATTGATGCTTACGTGAGAAGTCACTCAATTATACTCAATTATTGCTACAATAATTGCTGCATCATATCTCTCATATTATTGATTCGATTATTGTCTTAGTATCATCTGCATAATATGATATATTATTAAATCAATAATTGAGACGACAAAGTTATTCATATTATTAAATTGTAATATTTACAATGTTCTGTCAAAGAGAGGTTTGGTCATCTAATTGCGCGCCAATAACGAGAAATCCTTATCGGAAAGCCCCCTCTTTCCTGGGAATGACCTGGTTGTTAAATATTGTGAGTTATAATATTAATGATGAATAAGTTCGTGTTGATTAAAGATGAAATAGATAGTTCCATTGTGTTGGAATTATTAGTGTTAGTGGAAATCGATATTTATTTCGATATTAATTGATGTCTGGAAGTTATACTGACTAGTCGGGTAATTAATCGGATAAATGAGCAATTAATTGCTATTAATTCACATGATTATAACTATTTTTCACATGTGTGTACTATCGATTCACATTCTTGTACTATTAGGGGAGGTGGTGCAAGTTTGATAATACTTGCAGGACTAAATTAAAAATGAAAGAAAAGTTAAAGGAATTGTACTGTAATATTTCGAGGCCCAAAACATGCAATTATCGAAACTATATTTTTCTATAAATAGAAGCTCATTATTCCTTCATTTCTCACCAATTCACTAAAGCTTTAGAATAATTATTATAGAGAGAAATTATATTGAGAAAGAAGAAGAGAAGTATGCTACCTCACTATTCCAATATCCAGTTTCTTCTAAGGTAAGGGGTATTATTCTTTCGTATTCATGAAGAGAATTATTTTCTTTAAATACTCGTAAGAGCTGTTATTCCATTATTTATTATTATGTTGGAATAACATGTCAATGCGAAGTACCACATACATGGTGAATTTTTTTTGTTATTCCATTCTTTATTATTCTGTTGGAATAACCTTTCTGCAAGGGCCTATCGCATGCCCGTGAATTCATTGTTATTCCATTCTTTATTATTCTATTGGAATATCCTCGTCTGTGCGGTTTACGCATGACCAGTTCCATTTTTATTATTATTCTGTTGGAATATCCTGCATGCGGTTTACTTACATACGACCGGTTCCATTCTTTATTATTCCGCTGGAATATCTTGTCTCTGCATTTGCCACGCATGACTGGTTCCATTCTTTATTATTACATTAGAATATCCTCGTGCGTGTGGTTTACGCATGACTGGTTCCATTCTTTATTATTCTGCTGATACCGCCGTGCGCGGCCTATCGCATGCATGGTGAATTCTTCATTATTCCATTCTTTATTATTCTGTTGTAATAACTTTTGTCTATGTGGATTATCAGATACATGGTGAATGATCCTTCGTATTCATTCCTTATTAAATTGTGGAAATGATCTGCTCACGTGGATTACCACATGGCGGTAAAAATCCATTTGCGCTTTCATATATTTTATTATATTCAAATAAGTTAAAGATTTGGCTTTTATACTCCATGAAATTAGTAGAATATCCTGGATATTTGCGCTTCATCCGGTATCTTTACATGGAAATATTCTTCTGAGCATTCTTGAATTTTACTCCACAAAGTAGTATCATGTTGACAATTTGGACGTAATTGATTTCAAGATAAATTAACTTATAAATCTTTAAAATTTATTATTGAACTTGTTTTATTGAATTATTATGTCATTGTCATCATCTTCATGCTTATATTGTGATGAAAGTCATCTTTGGCTTACGTGCATAGATGAACTTGGTATGATTATGACCAGGGATTATTCGGTATAATCATGACCTGTAATGTTATAAATGATGCGGTAAAAGTCCTCAGTAGCCTGTAGTGCATTAATGGACAGTTTTTGGTATGATTATGACCAGGAATTATTCGGTATAGTCATGACCATTGATGATTTAATGGATATCCTTGGCCCGTAGTGCAGGGATGACTCGATGATGTGGTTAATTTATTAAGCTGAGTCTCAGCGATAAAAAATGATGAAAACATTTTAAATCATAGAAGATAGTAGATATCATGCTCTACTTGACTCTTCTAATGGATTGCTTATTCCGCTGCAGTTAAACTTGATGTCTATTGTATTTTATCAGTTTGACATTGTTAAAGACTAATGATAATTTATTCTGCATTATCTTAGTCATAATATTTCTTACTTGGCTAGTTGAGCTCACCCTTTCTTTCACTGTTCTCTTCAGGAAATAAGAACGTAGCCGGGACTAGTCGGGGAACGGAGTGACGGTCCAAATGATAGCATTAGTAGTCCTCACTATTCTGTTAAATAGTATGACAATAAATGTAATGAGGACTCCATTGAGTGTGGATATTGTCTAGATGACAATATTCTTATTAAAACTCTTAGATTATGTTTTGTCGTATTTTACATGACTGTTGTATAATTAAATTGTATTTGAATTTTGTACCATGTATTTGGCGACTCAAGATGGGTGATGTATATCTATTTTGGGGGCGTCATAGTATATATATATATATATATATATATATATATATATATATATATATAAACAAAAATGAAAACCACGGATCGAAGTCCGGGCCTACATACACAACACGACTCTCAACGTGATGAAGAGTATGTGCAAAGATGAATAGAAAGGCTTTAAAGTGTGCAAGAAGGCTTACAGTGGACTGCCAAAGAAGACTTCTATGGCTTTAAGTGGATGAACACTCGGCTCCTGCCGGTAAAAAAATAGCTATATGTGAGCTCACACGTGTTTAAAATGAGAAAGCACTTAATATAGGGTGTGTAAAACCGATTGAGGTGTATAAGACCTATTTCGGACTTCCGTTTGTCGAGAGCTATGCAATGACATGGGATTAGAGGTTATACGAAGTCAGGAAGATGGAACCATGTTGTGACGCCCCCAAAATAGGCATACATCACCTATTCTGAGTCGCCAAATACATGGTACAGAATACAAATACAATCTTTAATATATAACATGAGCTGTGAGTTTTAATACAAATATTGTCGCTGCAGACAAAGATTCAAACTCAAAATAAGTCCTCAATACATTTATTATCACACTATTTCATAGAATAGTGAGGACTACTTATGCTATCATCCGACCCGCCACTCCGCTTCCCCGACTAGTCCTCTACACGCTCTCATTTCTTAAAGAGAACAATGAAAGCAAAAGGGTGAGCTCAACTAGCCCAGTAAGTGTTGGGTAAAATCTAATTACGCACAACACGCAAGTATACGTGGTCAACAAGCAATAAAGTGATAAGTCAAGTATCGTTCTCACAGAGATAAATTAGCAAATACCTTAACTTACAATTACCAATCTTGTATTAACCCTAATTTTATTAAACAAACCAAATCAATAATTTAAATTAACAAAACTAAAATTAAAAATAATTAAATTAGCACATAACAACCACGAATATCAAAATCTGAATTTCAAACAATTAATGGAGAATTAGACTTATGATTTCACCCTAAGCTTCACTTTGATTTTAACACTTTTATTCCAATTCAATTCACTATCCCAGTTTATTAATCAAGAACACGAACGTAGTATTAACCACCTCTCGATGCACTAATACTGTATTAACGTCAATCCACAATTAAGATAGAAATCCGTTAAACATATTAATCAACTAACCCACTATATCTCTATGTGAATTACAATTGAAGAAGGTTGAAGAATAAGTTCTCTATCCGATTACATGCGGCATCAAGCATATCTCTACCTTAACACTCATCAAGTTTAAGCTACTAACAAAATCTTGAACACATGCTATATTAACTAGGTCTAGATTTGAATATCCTCTCTCGATTCCATCCAACTCCACGAAGAATTGTTGATCAGGCAATTCATAGATTCAAGCACAAATTAATATAGATAAACTGCAGATAGTTTATTAAATTGAAAATCAAAGTTTACAAAATCATTGATTCATCACAAGGCTAAAAAGTGAATTAGTTCATAATAAATGAAATAAACGCTGAATAAATCATAGAAATTATTCTTTTAATTACAAATAATAATCTAACACAAAGTATTAGAAAACACCCTTCACGTAGAATAAATTGCAAACCGCCTTGAAAAATTCCTCAAATACCCTCCACACTTGTTCTCCAAAACTCAAATTTTTCTTCATTATCTCACTAATTGATATCCCAATTGTGTTTGATAGAGTAGTATATATCTAGCATAACACTCTAACCGCATTCTCTATCCAATAGAGTTATAATGCCATGCAAATAGCTAAAGTTCGTGCCAAAAAGGAATTTTAATCATAACAGACACCCATATTTTTTTCACCCTCGCCCCCTACGGGTTTTAGATATTTTTGGATGCCTTGCAGGCTCGCTTTGTTCTGTCTTGCTCAAATGAAGACCCCCACCCCGGCGGGGGTGTATAGCCTAGTAATGCCCGCCCAGACGGGGGTGTGTTCTGTTATCTGACTTAGCTGCATTACTGAGTTGCTTCCAAATATACTCTATTTAAATTCCAAATGC
Organism: Panax ginseng; assembly: GCA_020205605.1. Lineage (NCBI taxonomy): Eukaryota > Viridiplantae > Streptophyta > Magnoliopsida > Apiales > Araliaceae > Panax > Panax ginseng. The sequence continues at coordinate 98,763,442 of CM035130.1, forward strand.
ACCGAATACCACCAGTTGTACGTTGAATGCCAAACCACTAACCTACACATAAAATAACATAGAACAAGTAAAAATGCACATGATTACAAGAATATTGCAACGAATAAGCATGAATTAGATATGAAATTGCGTATATAAAATACACTTATCAAAATCCCCCAAACTTAAACCGTGCTAGTCCTCGAGCACAAGACAACTACATGCAATGCAATGAATACAAGTTTACCTATATGCTATCAAATCCAACAATATCGCAGAATCAAAAATATCTTAACGGCCTCAGCAAAAACAAGCAACTATACAATATCAACTATCAAAAACCAATCTACAAATCACTTTAATCCTCGAATCTCAAGCTATCATCGCTGGTATAGTGTGTGTGTGTAACATCCATGACAACTGATATCGACTCAAATTCAATACATACCCAGTCTCTTAGAAGGAATCATGCATCACAAACTTAAAAATTTCAAGAATAGCTAGTTCCAACTAAAAATCAAGCAATCACAAACCTCAAGGGTTCACACGGGGTACTTATGCTTTATTTTCATCTACGGGGGCTTTTTGCTCTTATTTCCCGTCTTCTTCATATATATATTTTTATCACATAGCTGTGCAATGTCTTATTTCCTTAGGCTTTTCAATGCTACCTTAACGAGCTTTCGACCAACGACTCCCAGACCATTAAGACCTTAGGGCGCTAGGTGTAAAGACAATCCCCTCGAGCTTACTTACTCAAATAACAAAGGCCACAAAACTAGACAAGCACGCCATGGTGTTTATTCATACTTTTTTTTTCCTTTTTTTTAGATAAGCTTGTATACCCCACATAACCTCCCCCAAACTTAAGTTCTTGCCTAACTTTAGGCTTTACCAGCCATCCTTTTCATTTTATCATTCACTCTAGCATTATCCTTTAGAGACCATTTAGGTACCGGTTTGAACTTAACCAATTAACACAGATGTTTGTAAAACGTGCTATCCTTTTATACCAGTTTCAAACAAACTCAAGATTCGATTCATAAACGATCATTGTGTCATAGTTCTAATACTCAATACTGTATTTGCTACTTATTTGACAATCACATCATAGGCCCCCAATAACATGAAACTCAACATTGATAGACTTAAACAACACAATAATTACTAATTAACAATTTTTTTTATATAGATGTGAATAACAAAATGCATTACACTATTATCTACTATGCAAAACCTAAACTACCATGAATGCCCTAAGCTATCATGCAATACTGAAAATAAAATGCAATACATAAATTTAAATGACCAAAATTAAAAATGAATCCTAAAAGCTACAATGCATGCAAACATGAATTTAAATCCCCCAAACTTAAACAATACAATGTCCTCATTGGATAATTGATCTAAATAAGTACGTGAGGACTTCCCTGTCAATGCTTAAGCTTGAGGAGGTGGTTGTTGATCTTCTTCATCGGAGTCACTCGGTGGGAACCTTGGCATTGGACCGGGCTGTTGATATGGAAATTGTGCCGTCGGGTTGAAACTTTGAAGTGTTGTGTTCAACGAGGCAAAAGAAGTGTGCATAGCGTCAAACATGTACTCTTGCCTCATTGCCAATCGGCGCATTTCCTGACGAGTTGCCTTGGTTTGTGCATTTAGTTGATTTTGGAAATCAAGGAATTGAGTTCGAGATATAGCCTCGGCCTGCGGTATCTCTTCGTCTCCTTGATCGCCCATTGCGTCATCATCGTCCCCCGAGGCCTCTATATCATCCACATCGTCTTCCAATGATGACGAAAAAATGAACCCCACTCCACGCGGGTGTGATTCACCTCCTGCCCATACAGAGTAACGTGCTATCATTCTGGAATCCAGCAGTGCGAGCGGCATTTGAGTGGGCTCATCATCCGACCATCTAACTCCTACTTGACGGCACAACCCATCTAACTCCTACTTGACGGCACAACCCACATATGAGTGATGGGTGTGGCAAGCCTCGTAAAAATTCCCACGTGAAACACCCCATGGAGAAGCGATGATGATAACTCCGACGTCAATAATAAAGTCTTGCACAATGGCGTACAATAGAAACGCCTTCTCTTTGGTGACGTCTGAGGTTTGTTGGGACAGAAGTTATTTTGCGCAGAGGAAGGCATACCAGATTTTTCCATACCTGCTAAGGATCTTGCTGGAGAACACGGTGCCGCCCTTCTGCCCTTTCGTCCATGACGTTCCCGGCTTTGTCATCTCCATGATTATGGCATCCAGTCAGGATTGGAATCACGGAGGTGCGCATACTGGCAATGACGAGTCACCCGTAGTTGGTAGTATGTGTTGATGGTGTCCGCACTGAATGGAACCAACCGTCCTCGCACAAAAGCGCAGAATGGTTCTTTGTCCTCAGCATTTGCGTAAAACTCCTTGACAATATTTACAACGGCTGGTTCCGACTTTTCATGAATTTTACCCATCCTTTTGGTAAATTTACTGATGCTCCCCATCATTTGATCCGGTACAACCCCGCCCCGGTGTAAGGGCTTTGGTGAGCATGTAGTCATAATTCACGCCAAGTAGACGGCAAAAATTTTCGACGATCTAAGGTGCGGATAGGTTGGGATGGTCGTGAACTCTCCCCTTGTTGGCGTTTTGACGATGATTGAGAAGCCATGTCTCCCTATTGCTTGTTTTGCCCTAACTCTCCTCCCAACTGTTTCAATAATCTCTCTCTAGCTCACAACTTTTCTTTCTATATGCCTTTTGTGAAGTATGGTGTAGGAGTTTGGAAGAGGTGTGGTGTTATTTATAGATAGAGAGGAGATGCTAGCATTGGTGGAGTGAGGAGGTGGGAAGGTGGAGAAGAGTTATTGAATATTGGGAATGTGGGGAAAGTGGGTGGTGGTTATGGAGTAGTGGGGAAGTGTAAAAGTGGGAGTTATTGGGAAGGAGAGAAGACCAACAAAACTGCTACATCTATCAACATTCTCGACCCCCTTCATGGGGGTAATGAGCTAAAAAGGTCACCGACGCGCATATATTCCCGACTTTTGATAAATTGAGTACCTCTTTTCAAAGTGGGTTTAGTAAGAGTTTTAGGGCGCCTTTTGCCAAGCTATGTCATCGTCTCACAAATCATGTTTTGCTTTAGCTTTAGCTTACTTTGCTGCACAAAAAATACTCGCTTGACGATCCTTTTCCCAGCCTGCATGGCATGAAACATGAAAATTAGTGAGTCGTGGATGTCATGTCATATTGTGGAGAGATTAACGAGATTTTATTTTATTCTTCTACCTAATAATGTAATAAAAACTATGATTAAGCAAATATGAATGGAAAATACGATAAAGAAATAAAAATTTGGTTGCCTCCCAATGAGCGCTTGATTTTAAGTCGCTCAAATTTGACTACTTCCTCGCTTAAGTTGTATCGGCCAACGTGATAGCGATCACGCTTGTGTTGGCTTCTCCTCCCAAGAATGCTTTAGACGGTGTCCATTGACTTTGAATGTTTCGAGAGGATCATGATCAGAATTTCAACTACCCCGTGAGGGAATACTTGCTTGATCTGTGAATGGTCCCACCATCTTGATTTAAGCTTTCCGGGAACAAACGCAACCTTGAGTTAAATAATAATACCGATTGGCAGCTCGAATGTTCGACGCAAAAATTTTTCGGTCGTATGCCATCTTTTGACTTTTTCTTTATATATCTTGGCATTCTCATAGGCATGTAGGCTGAAACTCGCCTAGTTCATTCAACCAAGTAGTCTCTTCTCTCCTACAACTTTTGATCAAAATTGAGTTTTTGCACCCGCCTAATATGCCTTATGTTGTAGTTCCACCAAGAATGACATGCCTTCCTGCATAACAATGATATGGTGACATCCCGATTGGCATCTTGTATGTTGTCCGATAAGCCCATAAAGCATCATCCAATCTAAGTGACCAATCTTTCCGACTTCGATTCACCACTTTCTCCAATATCTTTTTTGACTTCTCTGCTCGATACCTCACTTGTCCAATCGGTTTGAGGGTGATATGTCAGAGCTATTTTGTGGTTCACCCCATACTTGGCTAAAAGAGCAAGAATGGTTTATTGCAAAAGTGACTACCTTCATCACTTATAATTGCTCTTGGTGTGCCAAACCTAGTGAAGATGTTCTTTTCAGAAATTTGATGACCACTTTGGCATCGCTTTGTTGGTAGAGTCATAGCCTTCAACCCACTTTGACACGTAGTCCATCGCGAGGAGAATGTATTGATTGTTTAAGGATGATGGAAATGGTCCCATGAAATTGATACCCCATACATCAAAAATTTCCACTTCCGTAATCGCTTTGTAAGGGCATCTCATTACGCTTTCAAATGTTGCCCACCCTTTGACACCTATCACATTGTTTGACAAACTGTGGGCATCTTTGAATAATGTGGCCCAATAAAACCACATCAGTAGCACCTTCGTTGCTTGTTCTCTCACTCCCATAATGCCCGCCATATGCCGAAGAGTGACACACTTTCATGCAGATATTCTTCACTTCATCAGATGGGACGACCGTCGAATCACCTTGTTTGGCGCATCCGCTTAAACAAATATGGATCATCACATATGTACCACTTTTTACATCGTGAATAAATTTCTTTTTTCGTGTTTCCTTGTGAGGTTAGGTGGTAGAATGTTGCTCACAACAAAATTTGCATAGTCGCCATACCACTAATCTCTGCCGACATCCCAAAAAGTTGCTCATCCGGAATGATTATTAATTTCGTGATTTGTCATCTTCTTCTTTCCCCGTGGTTTTCAAGTCTCGACAAGTGGTCGGCTACTTGGTTCTCCGTCCCCTTCCTATCCTTTATTTCTAAATCGAATTCTTGCAGTAGGAGAATGCACCGGATAAGGCGTGGCTTAGCATCCTTTTTCGCTATCAAGTATCGAATCACTGAATGGTCTATATAGACTATCACTTTAGTCCTGATCAAGTAAGCACGAAATTTGTCAAATGCATATACCACGGCAAGCAACTCTTTTTCTGTGGTTGTGTAGTTCAATTGAGTTTCTGTAAGTGTTTTGCTTGCATAGTATATAGCATGAAACACCTTGTCTCTTCACGACCCAAAATGTTTCAAACCGCCAAATCGCTTGATCATCACATATAAGCTCGAATGGCATGCTCCAATTCGGCAAACTATAATCTGGGTCAGAGTCAATTTCCTTTTTTAATAAATCAAACGTCGCCTTGCAATCTTCATCAAAGTTTAATGTCACATCTTTCTCTAAAAGACCGCATAGGGGTTTCACAATTTTAGAGAAATCCTTTATAAACCTCCTATAGAACCCAAATGTGTCCCAATAAACTCCTAATACCCTTCAATCGAGGTTGGTGGAGGCAATTTTTCAATTGTTTCCAACTTTGCTTTATCGACTTCCAAATTTCTCGAGCCGAGACCTTATGGCCCAAAAATTATGCCCTCTTCAACCATGAAGTGGCATTTTTCCCAATTTAGAACGAGATTCGCTTCTCAGATCTTTGCAAAGACCATGACCAGATTCTTCAAACAATTATCAAAGTCATCCCCATAAACCTAAAAAGTCATCCATGAAGACCTCAATGTTTTTCTCTACCATGTCCAAAAAAATTGCCATCATACACCTTTGAAAGTTGCTTTGCATGCGCCAGATAGCCCGAATAACATCCTCCTGAATGCAAATGTGCCGTAAGGGCACGTAAATGTGGTCTTTTCTTGATCCTCTAGAGCGATGACTATTTGGTTGTAGCCCAAATACCCATCCAACAAACAGTAATACTGATGTCCCGCCAATCTATCTAACATTTGGTCAATAAAGGGCAGTGGGAAATGGTCTTTTCGGGTTGCCTTGTTCAATTTTCTGTAATCTATACAAACCCGCCAACCCGTCATGGTTTTGGTTGGGATTAACTCGTTGTTGTCATTCTGCACCACCGTCATTCCTCCTTTTTTCGGTACACACTGGACTGGACTAACCCATTTGCTATCGGAAATCAGATAGATGATATGCCAGCGTCTAACCATTTTAAAATTTCCTTCTTTACCACTTCCTTCATAATTGGATTGAGTCGCCGCTGTTGTTCCACCGTTGGTTTTGCATCATTTTCCATCAGAATTTTGTGCATACAAAATGAAGGGTTGATCCCCTTTATGTCCGCAATTGTCCATCCAATGGCTGATTTGTGTTCCCGAAGCACCCTTAGTAACTTTTCTTCCTGCAATTCGTTAAGTGCAGCTGAAATAATAACAGGTAAAGAATTTAAATTGCCTAAATACGCATACCTGAGGTGCTTAGGAAGTGGCTTAAGTTCCAGCTTTGGTGGTTCTTCCAATGATGGTTTCAATTTCTGCATTTATCTCCTCCGTGTGCAGTGGTTCAAATAGGGTTCTAAATCTTGGTACTCGTGGCAATGAGTAGCAATTGAAGGTAATCCACCAATTTTGGATCATCGTTCTCTTCATCTCCCAATAACGTTGTTTCTAATGAATCGTTCACCAAACTTTTGTTCATGTCATCACTAATGATTTACTCAATTAGATCCATTCGAAAACATTCTTCCTCATCCGTAGGGAATTTCATGGCCTTAAACGTACTGAATTTCACTTCTTGATCTTGGACCCTCATAGTGAGTTCTCCTTTTGTACATCAATGAGTGTTCTCCTCAGAGCCAAAAAAAATGGTCTCCCTAGGATAATTGGGATGTTCTTGTCCTCCTCAAAATCCGAATAATAAAGTCCACTTGGAATATAAACTTATCCACTTTCACTAAGATGTCCTCTACTATGCCTCTGATACGTGAATCGACCTATCCACCAACCAGTAGGGAGATGTTAGTAGGCCTTGCTCTGCAAACCTAATTCTAAGTACACTGACAATGGCATAAGGTTTACACTCGCCCCCAAATCACATAAACACTTGCTGAAATGCCTCTCCCCGATCGTACATGGAATAGTAAAGCTCCCCGGGTCCTTGACTTTTGGTGGTAATTTCTGCTGTAATACCGCACTACATTCCTCTGTTAATGCCACATTCTTAAAATCTTCCCATTTCTTTTTCCTTGATAGAATCCCTTTCATAAATTTTGCTTAACTAGGCATTTGTTCTAGGGCCTTTGCAAATGGTATGTTAATTTGAAGTTTCTTGAAAACTTTCAAAAAATTTGAAAATTGCTTGTCTAACTTTTATTTTTGCACTCTTTGCTGGAATGGTGGGGGAGGATAAATAGCTGGTTCGTTGACTGGTCTATTCTTTTCCATCTGTTTTTCATTCCCTTGCTTTACCTCACCCACTGTATTTTCTATTTCTGGTTCATTCTCCTTTGTAACCGTAATTTCTGGCTCTTGACCAACAAGCTGCTTTCCACTTCTCAACATATTGGCTTGACACTGCTCATGATTACCCTTAGGATTTTTCTCGGTGTCACTTGGTAGTGTTCCTTGTGGTCTACTATTCACTGCCAACGCTATCTGACCCATCTGATTTTCTAGATTCTTGATCGCCATCTCTTGTGCTTTAAACATCAAGCTGTGATTTTTATAGCCAACTCGGTGGTAGCTATGAATTTATCCAACTTTTCCTCCAAATCGAGTTTCCTTTCTTGATATTGAACTGGTTGTTGCTGATTCTGGAAACCTGGAGGGTATGTTTGACGTGAAGCTTGATTTTGCTGGTTATTGATCCATGAGAAATTATGATGATTCCTATTTAATTGATTGTATGTGTTCTAATATGTGTTTTGAGGAATTCTGTTGTAATTACCGATGAACCGCATAATCGCCGGATTAATTGCACATTGTCTGCTAGGTGTTCTCCTCGCAAGACAACTCACATACTATTGTCACTTGCGGTGCTTGGCCGTGTTTGTTGTGTTTGTCAGGTCGCCACTTGCTCCAACTTCTTCGACATTGCAGCTATCTCGTGCTTGTATTGCTCATGTTATCTACTTAATAATACCCCAACCGCTTTTGCTCGTGTCATTCTTCTTATCAGGCCACTAATAGTTATTAGCAACCATGGTTTCAATCAACTCGTATGCTTCCTCGTAACTCTTAGCCATGAACGCTCCGCCTGATGCTGCATCGATACTTGTCCTAAGATTCCCATGTAGTCCGTTGTAGAAGGTGTTCAATTGTAGCCACTGGAGCAATCCATGATGAGGGAATTTTCTAAGCAGTTCTTTATATCTCTCCCATGCCTCATATAACGACTCCCCATGTTACTGTTCAAACATTGTGATTTCATTCCTCATCTTCGCAGTTTTCGCTGGTGGGAAGAATTTTGCAAGGAATTTCTGAGCTAAATCCTCCCAAGTTGTTATCGAACCGGACGGTAGGGAATGCAACCAACTCTTCGCCTTGTCCCGTAGAGAGAATGGGAACAATCGAAGTCTCACCGCCAAATCTGAAACTCCATTAAATCTAAAAGTGTCGCACATTTCCAAAAAGCTGACTAAATGCTCGTTGGGATCATCGTTTGCAAATCCCCCAAACTGAATTGAATTCTGAATCATTTGTATCATCCCAGGCTTAATCTCGAATGTATTTGCTGCTATTGCTGGCCTAGTGATGCTTGAGTGCAGTTCTGTCACCTTGGGTGTTGCGAAGTCCCTCAACGCTTTCCGATCTTCGGCCGCCATTACTATTTCCTCTTCCTTTTCAGGTAATTCGAATTCTTGCCTCGTTTCCTTGATCCACTTACTCAACCTCTGAAACCTTTTCTCAATGTCGTCCTCAAAAGGCAGCAAGTCTAGATTTTGGGACCGAGTTCGCATAAACTACGTCCAACACCTGAAATAAGAAGCACAATGCAAAAATAAAAATGTCTAAGTAAAACTGGATTAATTAAACTGATATTGTAAAAATATTAAGAAATATGCTAAAAAATCCCCGGCAACGGCGCCAAAAACTTGTTGGATAAAATTTAATTACGCACAACACACAAGTATACGTGGTCAACAAGCAATAAAGTGATAAGTCAAGTATCATTCCCACAGAGATAAATTAACAAATACCTTAACTTACAATTACCAATATTGTATTAACCCTAATTTTATTAAACAAACCAAATCAATAATTTAAATTAACAAAACTAAAATTAAAAATAATTAAATTAGCACACAACAACCACGAATATCAAAATCTGAATTTCAAAAAATTAATGGAGAATTAGACTTATGATTTCACCTTAAGCTTCACTTTGATTTTAACACTTTTATTCCAATTCAATTCACTATCCCAGTTTATTAATCAAGAACACAAACGTAGTATTAACCACCTCTCGATGAACATATACCGTATTAACGTTAATCCACAATTAAGATAGAAATCCGTTAAATATCTTAATCAACTAACCCACTATATCTCTATGTGAATTACAATTGAAGAAGGTTGAAGAATAAGTTCTCTATCCGATTACATGCGGCGTCAAACATATCTCTACCTTAACACTCATTAAGTTTAAGCTACTAACAAAATCTTGAACACATGCTATATTAACTAGGTCTAGATTTGAATATCCTCTCTCGATTCCATCCAACTCCACGAAGAATTGTTGATAAGGAAATTCATAGATTCAAGCACAAATTAATATAGATAAACTGCAGATAGCTTATTAAATTGGAAATCAAAGTTTACAAAATCATCGATTCATCACAAGGCTAAAAAGTGAATTAGTTCATAATAAATGAAATAAACGCTGAATAAATCATAGAAATCATTCTTTCAATTACAAATAATAATCTAACACAAAGAATATTAGAAAACACCCTTCACGTAGACTAGAATTGCAACTGCCTTGAAAAATTCCTCAAATACCCCTCCACACTTGTTCTCCAAAACTCACTTTTTTCTTCAAGTATCTCACTAATTGATATCCCAATTGTGTTTGATAGAGTAGTATATATCTAGCATAACACTCTAACCGCATTCTCTATCCAATAGAGTTATAATGCCATGCAAATAGCTAAAGTTCTGCAAAAAGGAATTTTAACCATAACAGACACCCAGACTTTTTTCACCCCCACCCGTGACGGGGTTTGTATCTTTGGATGCCGGCCCGGGCCTCTCGCCTCTGCCTTGCTCGAATGAAGACCCCACCCCCCGGGGTGTATAGTTTAGTAATGTTTGCCTTTTACGTGGTGTGTTCTGTTATCTGACTTAGCTGCATTACTGAATTGCTTCCAAATATGCTCCATTTAAATTCCAAATGCACCGAATACCACCAGTTGTACGTTGAATGCCACAACCACCAACCTACACATAAAATAACATAAAACAAGTAAAAATGCACTTGATTACAAGAATATAGCAACGAATAAGCATGAATTAGATATGAAATTGCGTATATAAAATACACTTATCAGTAAGAAATATTATGACTAAGATAATGCAGAATAAATTATCGTTAGCCTTCAACAGTGATAAACTGATACAATATAACAAACATCAAGTTTAACTGCAGCGGAACAAGCAATCCATTAGAAGAGTCAAGTAGAGCATAAATTCTACTATCTTCTACGATTTAAAAGATTTATCATCAACTTTATCATTGAGACTCAGCCTAATAAATAATCTACATCATCAAATCATCCCTGCACTACAGGCCAATGATATTCTTTAGTATCACAACCACAAAATATCCATGCACTACGGGCCAAAGATAATCGTGTTTTCATCAACGGTCCTGATTATGTCATAAAACAATCCATCTTTGCACCCTTGGCCGAAGAGAATCCATAGCCATAATCATACCAAAAACTGTCCATCAATGCACAACGGGCCAATGAGGACTTTTTCCACATCATTTGTAACATTACGGTCATGATTATACTGAATAATCCCTGGTTATAATCATACCAAGTCCATCTATGCACTACAGGCCACAGATGACTTTCAACATAATATAAGCATGAGGATGATGACAATTCAATAAAACAAGTTCAAGGATAAATTTTAAAGGTTTACAAATTAATTTATCCAGGAACCAATAACGTCTAAATTGTCAACATGATGCTGCTTTGTGGAGTAAAATTCAAGAATGCTCAGAAGAATATTTCCATGAAAAGATATTGGATGAAGCGCAAATATCCAGGATATTATACTAATTTCATGAAGTATAGAAGCCAAAACTTTAACCAATTGAGTAAAATAGAATATATGAAACTGCAAATGGATTTTTGCCCGCCATGCGGTAATCCACGTAAACAGATCATTTCCACAAGTTAATAATGAATGAATACAAAGGATCATTTACCATGTATGCGGTAATCCACATAGACAGGTTATTCCAACAGAATAATAAAGAATGGAATAATGAAGAATTCACCGAGCATGCGATAGATCGCATGCATGCATGTGTTATTCCAATGTAATAATAAATAATGGAACCAGTGTCATGCGTAATACACACATGTGGATATTCCAATAGAATAATAAAAATGGAACCAGTCATGCGTAATCCGCATGCATGTGATATTCCAACAGAATAATAAAAAATGGAATAATAGAAGAATTTTACCATGTATGCGGTACTTTGCATAGACAGGTTTTTCCAACATAATAATAAAGAATGGAATAACAGAAGAATTTCACCATGTAAGCGGTACTTCGCATAGACATGTTATTCCAACATAATAATAAAGAATGGAATAATAGAAGAATTTCACCATGTATGCGGTCGCATAGACCAGTTATTCTAACATAATAATAAAGAATGGAATAACAGAAGCTCTCTTCATGAATACGAAAGAAATAATACCCCTTACCTTAGAAAGAAAAGTATTCCGACTGGTAGGGCGGGGATATACTTGAAGAAAACTTGCACTATTTTCTACACTCAAAGCTTTCTTAAACTCTAAAAAAATACGCTCAGGATTATAGAAGAATAATTCTCTGAATTTCTAGTATGATTTCAATTCTAACTAAGCATCCTATTTATAGGAGAATGGAAAGGATACTATGCAATAAAATATAATATATTCTATTTATAATATATATATATATATATATATATATATATATATATTTATTTAAAATCTAATAAAATAAATAACTTTATAAAAAGTATTCTGCTTTATATAAAAAAGATTTTACTATGCAAACACTATGCATAATAAAATATAATATATTATATTTATAATCTAATAAAACAAATAATTTTATAAAAATATTCTGCTTTATATAAAAAGATTTTACTATGCATTTTACTATGGAAATACTATGCATAATAAAATATATTATATTCTATTTATAATCAAATAAAACAAAAATTTATAAAAATATTCTATTTTAAATAAAAGTTTTCTGTTTTATTACATTTATAATAATAATAAAACAAAATTCATCATCATTATTATAATTCACACTATTAATCGACTGTGTCGCTCCTGAGAAAGAGGGGCTTTCCAATAAGGATTTCTCCCTATCACGCGCGCAATTAGGTGACCAAACCTCTCCTCGACAAAACTTCTGACATCGTTAATATTACAAATAATAATATTAATAACTTTGTCGCCTCAATTATTGATTTAATAATATATAAAATATTGACAATAATTGAATCAAATAACGTGAGATACTATGCAATAATTATCGTAGTAATAATTGAACAAAACCGAGTGACTTCTCACGTAAGTCATCAATAATCAATACCGTAATGCTACTATGCAACCACGCCAGATTCTCGTACTTTTTACTACCGAAAGTAGTTCAACAGTTTTAACGGTAAAACTTCAGCCGTTATTTTCATAAAAATATTTTTGTCGTTTTCTCAATCCGATAATAATTCTGTTGTGGGGTCCACCAATGATTGTACCGTCGTACGGATATTCCCCGGCAAAAGAATATTCTCCGACCAATCGAATATTATACAACAACTTGCATACTTTTTAAAATTTATAAATATTACCCACAACTATAACATTATCTCAAATTCACACCATAATCTTGAAAAAAAATATTTCGAGAAAATTAAATCTTTATTCGTAAAGTTTGGGATTTTACAATCTCCCCTCCTTATGACATTTTACCCTCGAAATTTACGTACGTACCTGGTATGCCGAACAGATGAGGACACTTCGTCACATTCTAACTCTTGAGGTATAACCTTTGAGTGTCGAATATGATCATTCTTATCCAAGATTTTAACAGGTACATCTTCATATGTTAAATTATTCGTTATCTCGTCCGGTTCTAAATTAATAATGTGGTTCGGGTCGTCCACATATTTACGTAACATCAACACGTTAAAAATGTTATGAACATGCGACATACTTGGCGGTAAAACGAGTCTATAAGCCACAGTTCCTACTCGATCGAGGATTTTAAATGGGCCAATTAAATCAAGGGTTGAGATTTCCTCTCTTCAGCAAATCTTGCTTTTAAAATAATGCCCTCTTGAACCTTCTTCTTCGTATTCATCACCCGGTCTGCAGAGCTTTTAATGACTTTAACATTATCGACTAAAGTTGGTTCTAATCATATATTCGTTATCTTCACGTAGGTTCGTATATTCACACTCGTAAATGCATACGATCTTCTACTTAACGCGTCAGCTATCACGTTCGCTTTTCCACGATGGTATTGAATGGTATTATCATAATCTTCAACAGCTCGAGCCAACGTCTTTGGCGCATGATATGTTCGTTTTAGTTGAAGAAATATTTAAGGGTTTTTAGAAATGTGTTTTGTATTGGGGTCAATACAAAATTTAATTTCACGCTCTGGGGTAGGCCAAGAAGTCTTCAGGAATACGTCAAGAAATTTATTAACGATAGAAATATCATTCAAAACTGTGACCCTCATCCAAGACTTGGATAGCACATCACATTGATACCTATAAACTTGCCACCGTTATTCACGACGTCCCCTACAAAAAGTATAGCTTAGGTGCATTCCACACAAGGAAGTTACCAATGAAAGGTCCGGGGCTCTTTACTTATGTCTTGATATGACAATGATTGACTTTAGTGGTTTGGTTGCTTGAATTCGTATAACAGGTTGGTTAGGAATATAAAAGCTAACAACCTTACGAAAATAATCAATTTTAGCACGATTCCTAAAATCACATAAAGGGCAAGTATTTTCAAAGAGATAAGATCGACAAGTAACATGAAAGTGTTGATTTGAATCAAACAAGATTTATACATAGTGGAGGTAACGAAGGTTTCTCCCAACGGAGTTTCAACAGATAAATCAAAGTCTAATATCTCCGGAGTCAAATTTAAACGTTGAGCGCAAGCAAGAGAGATAAAAGAATGGGTAGAACCGGTATCTAATAAGGTATAGACTTCGCAAGAATTTATGATTAACTTACCCGTGACAACTTCGTTCGAGTTCCTCGACAAACGCTCTCACTTAAACTACCGACTTTGACTTATCTGAGACATCCTTTGGTGTCACCATCCCAGCTGGACTTGACTTCACCATACAATAAAATCGAGCTAGGTGACCTTCTCTTCCGCAATTAAAATATGCTTTGGATTGCTGCGTACAGTTTGGATGGATGTGTCCCTCCTGTCCGCATTTGAAACATATGACCGGTGGTCGTTCTTCTTCCTTTGAAATAGGTGCTGGTGCTACTGTCTTTCCATCATTATTGAACCTCCTTTTCTTGAATTTTCCACTCCTATTATCTTGTCCATGATTACCACCGAAGTGGTTACCATTCTTGGAATGATAATTTACCCCACGATGGTTATCATTGTTCCGATGGCCGTTGCCATCGGTACGATTATTATCGTGTTGTTGCTCGTTACCTTTCGGTTGTCTTTCGACTCATTATCGCACTTCCAATAATCGAGCCCTATTCACAACATCTAAATATAAACAAAGTTTGTGAGAAATGAGGTATTGACGATATCGGGTTTTAAACCTCGCAGAAACATTCGCGTCATTCGCCTCCTCATTATCGACCAAATGGGATGCAAACCGGATAACTCCGCAAATTTAGCCTCAGATTACGACACTACCATCATATTGTTTTTCTCCAACTTGATAAACTATACCTCCTTCATGTGACGAATACTTTCGTGAAAGTACTTGTCGTTGAATGTACTCTTGGAACTTCTCCCAAGACATCTTGAAAAGGCCACACTAGGTACGCTTTTACGATTCCCACCAAGAATCGCTTCTTCACGCAACATAAAGGTGGTAAAGGAACCTTTTGGTCCTCGGAGCATCCCAAGGCATCAAATGTCTTGGTGATCCGCTTTAACCACGTCTCTTGCTTTAAGTGGTTCTCGCTTTCCCAAAAACTCCGGTGGTCCCAAATTTACTTGAACCGCTTAGCGCGATCGAATCGTGGGTTGCCATTATTTCCACCTATATTTTGAATAGGAGTCTCTCTTACCTGATGTTGCATGAATTGCATAAAGCCTCTGAACATCCCATTGTTCATCATTTAATCGGTGTTGTTATTTACCTGAGGATTATTGTCTTCCTATTGCACATTATCCTGGGTATTGATCGTTGGTGACTCAACAGTCTCATGTGCTTCATTGCTGATATCAACATTTTCAGATGCCATTTTCAAATACTGCCACAAAACAAGGGTTAATTAACATATCACATATTATCCTTATACTCTGACCGACGAATTAAATACCAAATAAACTTAGGTAGGTCATACTAGCGAAGGAATTCCCTGTCTCTCCCCTCCTAGTTCTTGTCTCAAATCTCTCACCAAGGATCATATCCCTAAGCTTTGATACCAACTGTGATACCCCCAAAATAGGTATACATCACCTATTCTGAGTCGCCAAATACATGGTATAGAATACAAATACAATCTGAAATATACAACATGAGCTGTGAGTTTTAATACAAATATTGTCTTCTAGACAGTATTCAAACTCAAAATAAGTCCTCAATACATTTATTATCACACTATTTCATAGAATAGTGAGGACTACTAATGCTATCATCTGGACCGTCACTCCGTTTTTTGACTAGTCCCTGCTACGTTATCATTTCCTGAAGAGAACAATGAAAGCAAAAGGGTGAGATCAACTACCCCAGTAAGAAATATTATGACTAAGATAATGCAGAATAAATTATCGTTAGCCTTCAACAGTGTTAAACTGATACAATATAACAAACATCAAGTTTAACTGTAGCGGAACAAGCAATCCATTAGAAGAGTGTAGAGCATAAATTCTACTATCTTCTACGATTTAAAAGATTTATCATCAATTTTATCGCTGAGACTCAGCTTAATAAATAATCTACATCATCAAATCATCCCTGCACTACAGGCCAAGGATATTCTTTAGTATCACGACCACGAATTATCCATGCACTACGGGCCAAAGATAATCATGTTTTCATCAACGGTCCTGATCATGCCATAAAACAATTCATCTTTGCACCCTTGGCCGAAGAGAATCCATAGCCATAATCATACCAAAAACTGTCCATCAATGCACTACGGGCCAATGGGGACTTTTCCACATCATTTGTAACATTACGGTAATGATAATACAGAATAATCCCTGGTTATAATCATACCAAGTCCATCTATGCACTACAGGCCACATATGACTTTCTACATAATATAAACATGAGGATGATGATAATTCAATAAAACAAGTTCAAGAATAAATTTTAAAGGTTTACAAATTAATTTATCCAGGAACCAATAACGTCCAAATTGTCAACATGATACTGCTTTGTGGAGTAAAATTCAAGAATGCTCAGAAGAATATTTTCATGAAAAGATACTGGATGAAGCACAAATATCCAGGATATTCTACTAATTTCATGGAGTATAGAAGCCAAAACTTTAACCAATTGAGTAAAATAGAATATATGAAATTACAAATGGATTTTCGCCCGCCATGCGGTAATCCACGTAGACAGATCATTTCCACAAGTTAATAAGGAATGAATACAAAGGATCATTCACCATGCATGCGTTAATCCACATAGACAAGTTATTCTAACAGAATAATAAAGAATGGAATAATGTAGAATTCATTCACCAGGCATGCGATAGATCGCATGAAACAAAAGTTATTCCAACTGAATATTAAATAATGGAACCAAGTCATGCATAATACGCACAGACAGGATATTCCAACAGAATAATAAAGAATGGAACCAGGTCATGCATAATCCGCAGATACAGGATATTCCAACAGAATAATAAAGAATGGAATAATAGAAGAATTTCACCATGTATGCGGTACTTTGCATAGATAGATTATTCCAACATAATAATAAAGAATGGAATAACAGAAGAATTTCACCATGTATGCGGTATTGGAGAGAGAGAAAGTTATTCCAACATAATAATAAAGAATGGAATAACAGAAGAATTTCACCATGTATGCGATACTTCACATAGACAGGTTATTCCAACATAATAATAAAGAATGGAATAACATAAGCTCTCTTCATAAATAAGAAAGAAATAATACATCTTACCTTAGAAAGAAAAGTATTCCGACTGGTAGGGCATGAATATACTTGAAGAAAACTTGCACTATTTTCTACACTCAAAGCTTTCTTAAACTCTAAAAAAATACGCTCAAGATTATAGAAGAAGAATTCTCTGAATTTCTGGTGTGATTTCAATTCTAACTAAGCATCCTATTTATAAGAGAATGGAAAGGATACTATGCAATAAAATATAATATATTCTATTTATAATATATATGTATATTTATATATTTTATTTAAAATCTAATAAAACAAATAACGTTATAAAAGTATTCTATTTTATATAAAAAGATTTAACTATGCAAATACTATATATATATAATAAAATATAATATATTCTATTTATAATCTAATAAAACAAATAACTTTATAAAAGTATTTTGTTTTATATAAAATGATTTTACTATACAAACACTATGCAGCACTATGCAAACACTATGCATAATAAAAAATATTATATTCTATTTATAATCAAATAAAACAAAATTTTATAAAAAGTATTCTATTTTATATAAAAGTTTTCTGCTTTATTACATTTATAATAATAATAAAACAAAATTCATCATCATTATTATAATTCACACTATTAATCGACCAGTCGTTCTCGGAAAGATGGGGCTTTCAATAAGGATTTCTCCCTATCATGCCGCAATGATTAGGTGACCAAACCTCTCCTCGATGTAACTTCTAGACATCGCTAATATTGCAAATAATAATATTAATAACTTCGTCGTCTCAATTATTTATTTAATAATATATAAAATATTGAAAATAATTGAATCAAATAACGTGAGATACTATGCAAATAATTATCAGAGTAATAATTGAATAAAACCGAGTGACTTCTCACGTAAGCATCAATAATCAATACCGTGCATGCTATCATGCAACCACGCCAGACATCGCATTTTTTACTACCGAGTAGTTCAACAGTTTTAATGGTAAAACGTCCACCGTTATTTTCATAAAAATATTTTTGTCGTTTTCTCAATCCGACAATAATTCCGTTGTGGGGTCCACCAATGACTGTACCGTCGTATGAATATTCCCCGACAAAAAGAATATTCTCCGACCAATCGAATATTATACAACAACTTGCATACTTTTCAAAATTTATAAATATTACCCACAACTATAACATTATCTCAAATTCAGACCATAATTTTGAAAAAAAATATTTCAAGAAAATTAAATCTTTATTCGTAAAATTTGGGATTTTACACATGTCCTATGTCTTCAAGCTTCAAATTCTATCTTGTGTGCTGCCTTGCATAGTAGTCACTCGGGATTGCAACTCCTTGGCTCTTGTGGGACATTGCTGTGTAGAATATATGTTGACTGATGTTTGTTGAGACGACGCCATCTGGGGTTGAGGTGGGAATTTGACGATTTTGCCCTTCACTGGGGTTATCTCTAGTTTTTGGCCGATAATGCGAGCGTTGCTCGGGGTTATCTCTCGAGATTGGGGCATTTGCTGCAAGTCTTTGAATGCCCTCAGGGTTGTCTCTGAGGTGTGCCTGTCCTCCCGAGGTTGTCTCCGATTTTGGGAGTTGAGTGCCTCGGTGTGAGTCCCGAGGTTGAAGCTGACTGCATGGGTTGAAACGAGCATCTCCGGGGTTATCTCTAGAACTGCAACTGCATTCCTTAGGGTTATCTCTATGGTTGACATTGTCTTTCCTGGTGTTATTTCCGGGACTAAGACTGAACATCTCGGGGTTATCTCCAAGATGAATCAGCCTTCTTTGGTGGAATTTCCGGTATTTGCACTGCTTTCCCCGGGGTTATCTCCGAGGTGGGAAATGATACTCCTGGTGTGTTTTTCGGGGTTGAAACTGAACTTCCGGTGGTATTTTCGGGATTAAGCTATGCTGTCTTCCAGGGTTATCTCTGAAAGAAGATTCCGCGATTCCTGCAATGTTAGTAATAGGTAGGCAGAAAATTTTGAGTGTCTACAGATGCCCCTCTTTATCATATTCATTCAATGCAATGGCATGGATAGGATAAAGAATACTAGACACTTGAAATATGACAAGATAATCATGATGCAATTCATAACAACATGATGCAAATGTATATAGTTTGTTGGATTGTTCTCCAACATGGTGGGATGATTGTCGGATCCCTATTGCTTCTACTGTGGGAGCACTAAATAAGCAGCCTGATGAACTGTCATGGACGTGTGATCCACAGTTACCAAGAATCTCTAATATTGTTGACGTTGGGGTTATCACCAAAGTCTTGAATCCTTGATACAGACTTTATCCTGAAGATGTATCTCTCATGTACAAGAGACTCTGTGGGGATGGGTTTTTTCTATTGAGGATGTGTATAACATATTCCATCCTTGGTCCTCCCCGATGAGGATGATCTTTCCTGGTTTGTACCGCCATGACATACCAATGTTCTGTCAGAGTTATTGCCAACATTTTGTGTCGTCAAGGTTTCCTGACCTTCCCCGACATATGAAATCAATGGATGAGATCCTTGTTGGGGATAATGTCAAGGCTACTTGACCTTCATTGACGTGTACATCAATGGTTGAATTGAGTGACACTCCGCTGAAAAAAAGTAGGTTTCAGGGCTATAACCCTGCATTGCTGGCATCAGACCTGCGCAAGGTATTGCCGAGTGTAATTTGTAACAACTGAGATCATTGGTATAATGTACCCTGTGTTTGGGCGAATACCAATGAGAGATATGTAAAGCCACAGTTTGGCCCGTGAAAATCAGGATTTCAGGCTATTCTGCTCAATCACGTAGCGTTTTTATTCTTGATTTGGCCTTTTTAGCTTGTGAGAACTCCTTTGCAACTCAAACTGAACCGAGCTGGAGGGGTGGGCCCCACCCAAGGGAGTCGTAAGTACACCTGCAGCAGCCGCATGTGGACCTACTACCAGCCGTGGATGTCTATTAAGGCTGCAGGTTGCCTTTTCAAGTCATTTCATGTTGTATCGCGAAGAAAATCTGAGAGCTCTTCTTCAGATCTACTGAGTTCGGGCATCTTTCTGCAAATTCTGTCATCGTACAAGTGTTCTACATTGTCCTGGTAACGTATGCATGTTTTCTTTCCCAGTTTTTATCCGTTGGAAAATGATTTATCATATGAAATGCATCTAAACACATAGTAGTGATTATGCATGCTAAAATGACTTGATAAAAAATATTCAACATAGTAAATGTTAGTATTAAACTATGCTGAACATAATGATGTGAAAAAATTTGACTTTTAAAACAACCAAATTGACACCTTTTTCTGCTATTTCTTATCATATTTGAGGACAAATGAGCAAAGGTAAACAAAGAAAAAATAATCCTGGTAATTAGGCTACCCTTACGGATTTTTTTACTGTGATGTACTGATGCATGTAGAATGTATATGACTGTGGGCAGGTGTGCTACTGAATGGCCACCTAGTCATGCCTATGTGCATGTGGATAGTTCTATCTACGAAGGAAACTATGGCAAAAATTTTCAAAATGTAGGCATTGGGTAGTCATGTATTTTTAACTCTACTGTAGATGTATGTTAAAATAATGCATGCATGCATGTAGTCATAAAACTGCATTTTGAAAAGCTCCATGTTAGAATTTATCACACCCTTTTTAAGGTGATTTGGAGACTTATTGTCCAGATATATGGATCCGGATCAACTGAGTAGTTTCCGCAGGACCACTTCTAGTGTGCGGAGGAGGGCTTTTGAAGTTTCTCGACCCCATTCTGTTAGACAGCCTCGTCGTTTGGCGGAGGCGGTGATACGTCATGTCCGGGTTGATGTACCAGATGTGGAGGACGAGGAGGAGGATGTACCGGTTGTGGCTCCCACTCCTGCTATACATGTTCCCCTTAAGGACCTCCTGAGTTTTCTGGTGGTGAACCTAGAGCTTTTGGGTGATTTGAGTCTACACCCCTCAGTTTACTTGCATGCAAATGAGGTACAAAGCTAGATTTTGATCTTCCTTCTTTCCTATTGATGAGGAGTAAAGGATTCTGATGTTGATCTGCTTTGTGATGTAGGTTCCTGGCTTTACACAGCCTAGAGGGAACTGGTTCAGCATTTACTCCATGTACCAGGCTTTGCATCTTGACTATAGTGCGATCATGCATGACTGGGGATTTGGGGCATTCTTTTCCATCCTTCTCTGCCGTTGTCCCTGGGGTTACCTCAGGGCATTGTCTGCGCGCTGGTTTCACCAGACTCAGTCACTCCATTTGTAGGACTGTGAGGTGATGATGGCGCCGATGGATTGGCGTTTTATCACAGGTATGGAGTTTGGAGGGGCAATAGTGCCTTGTGCGGCAGATATTACCCCGACTGCCATCAGATCCTTGCTAGGAGTTTTGGCGGAGGCGCTCAAGGGCAGGACTGTTCGTACATGTCCTTTGAGCGTAGATGCTATGAGCGGGCTGTTGAGTGAGCCATACCCAATGATGTGAGAGTCAGAGATTGCATTCTTCGGCGATTGTTCTTGATGATCATTAGGGGCTGCTTCATAGCTGATAACGCTTCTACGGTGTCATTCACTTTGATTAGCGCCACACGACACGTGGACCGTATTATAGAGTATGATTGGGGTTCCTACACCCTTACCTATTTTCTCAGGGGAATGCACATGCGTTCGCAGGGCTTGACGGAGGCTTGACTAAGATTTTACCCATTTCTGCTTGTGAGTGTTTCTCTTTTAATTTCCCATGTACAGGTTAAGAGTGTTGACTGACAGCAGATGTTTACCTTTGTGTTGGCAGTTCTGGGCCTATGAGAGGCTCCTATGCTTACATTCGGTGAGTGTGTTAGGATTAGATACCTACCCACGAGGAAGGCGATGGCATCATTCTATACTGGCGGAGGTCCCTGTAGCTGAGGGTTTCACTCATAGCCTCCTACAACTGGAGTTATTGACAGCTTATGTCATCACATGGATTCCCTATTTAGGGGAGCACTTGAGCATTGGATTTAAGGATAGGTACCCGACTGGTGTCGAGTATACTATTTCCACCCTTAGGATTTCTCTCTTCACAGATGGAGGATGGGACCCATCATTGATATCCTGTTGTTGGGTGTTGATGGTTTTACATTATCAAAGGGTCCCTGCACTCAGGAGATATTCCAACATTGGTGGTCCCCCCGTACCATTGGAGCCAAGACCCGCGCCACTCAGTTCATGGGGGATATAGTTCTTGGATCCGTGATGATGACGGATTGGCTAGCCTATGTCCGAGATCTGACTCATTTGACACAGATTGACATTTTGACCCGACAGTTGGACCGGGCACATTTCTTTATCCGGCACTTGGGCAGAGATCCTTCAGAGGATGATACTTTTGATCCTTCCAGCTCTGTCGCTGACCCTTCAGGT
Organism: Panax ginseng; assembly: GCA_020205605.1. NCBI lineage: Eukaryota > Viridiplantae > Streptophyta > Magnoliopsida > Apiales > Araliaceae > Panax > Panax ginseng. The sequence continues at coordinate 98,786,233 of CM035130.1, forward strand.
GACCCATATGGCTTTACCGGTGCAGATCCTCCCTTGTATAGGCCTGACATCCCTGTGGATAGAGATCCAGTGACTCAAGAGGAGTTACATCAGGTGGACATGATTGATGATGTAGACATTGACACCATTGTCTTCTTTTGATGTATATTGTCGTTATCTCTTTTGATAGGCCTTTGTTAGACATTGGGTGGCTTTCCCCTATTCTCGTTATACCTTTTGATAGGCCTCTATTAGATATAGGGCGTCTGTTGTGACGCCCCCAAATTCGGGTTACCTGACCGTCGAGTTTGGTGCTCACGATCCACAATAATAATAATATCTAACTACCCATTCATTGAAGAATATAAACTTACATAACATTAATTAACAGATTAACAACATCATCCCATGTCATCTAACCTTAACCTTACAAACTTACCCTTTAGATATACAAAAAGGGTTTACAAAACAACATAGTAAATATGCTTAACATAAAACTACTCCAGCACTATGCCTTTGCCTTTATTCTGCTTAGCCCCGCTGGCCTCATCGTTCCTAGCTGAAATATTTTATTTAGCAAGGGTGAGCAACAAGTTATCCCTGCAAGTTAAAATATACAATAAATGATATATATCATGAAAAGAAGAGTCTAGCTTCTATAGAACTTCAGCAACAATCAAACGATTTCAAGATAGCGGAATAATAATTTCATCTCAATAATAAAACTTTCTCTCATTTTCTACTGAATAACATAGCCGAGATAAAAGAGTATAATTCTTTCATAGATTCAATAATATTCAATTGAATTAACCATATTGTAACAATATTCAATAAAGTGGGATATACCCAGATTTCATGCTGAGTGATCATAGAGGATCATGAACAAATAGAGGAATTATTTTGTTATTAAAACTAAATTACCACAAGAATATAAATTAGTTATAAAAACTAAACTATACTCTTCTGCAAGTACCTGGAGCGGCCAACTCCTTTGTACCCTATATTATGCATAATACTCAATAATAGTGCATAGGTCGAATTATGACATTAAAATTTGTTTATCTCAGTCTTAATTCATGAGTCCGTACCACAACAATATGGTTTGGATTACTTTCAAAGAAATACTATGATTTCAATAATTAATAATAATACTAATCTAGCCGAAATCAATGGCATAGATCTTCCAATAACAATTTTGTTCATAATAAATAGAACATTTCATGCTTTAATAAATATTAGTCTTGCCAAAACAATTAGCTAAGACATGATTGATAAATAGTTCAAATAATAGAACAAGATTCAATTGCACTACGTGTGAATTACAACAATCATTATAGATGTGAATAATCAATAATTATTCACTATCATTCTTGAAAAATAATAACTCAAGTTGAGTTAGAAAACTTGCCTTTCGCGTTGATTACTGCTACACAATATAATTAACTGCGTTCGTAAAACCTATAATTAATAATGTCGGTCTCACAATTAGCACAATATTTCACAACATGAATCATTGTAATTTATAGTCAAACCTGTTCCTACGCACATTACCACATAGCCACATCAGTGTTTATAACCTATATAAACACTTATCAAGTCTAACTAGTTCAGTCTAGTTGGACTTCGGTCAATTTTTGGTGTACAGGTCACCCTATCCGACAATTAACAAAGTTATTGTCAATTACTCCTGGTCTCTAAGCTTCAATATCATATTAGATAAGTCAATTATCCTTTATAATATTTTTTGGAAGCTTTTAATAATTTATAAACAATTATTATAATTTATAATAATTTTTCAAACATCGGAATCATTTTTTAAATGATTTAAATACTTTCTAATTCCACCATCATTAAGATTTAATAGTATAAAAATATTAATGTTATACTTGTCAAAATATTAAAGTTATTATCAATAACTTAAAATATTTTTAAATCATCAATATTCTACTTGAATGATTTTTAAAGTACTTAAAATCATTTTTAAATCATCACCATTAATATTCGGGATATTAATGAAACATTTATCAAAATATTAAAAGTCATTAATTATAACTTAAAATATTTTTAAATCATTTTTCTCATTTTTAAATGATTTTTAAGTCAATAAAATTATTTTTAATTCATTTATTTGATATAATAATTAAATAAATCAAATATCATTAATATTAATTTATTAATGAGAATGCTCCAAAAATAATCGAAAAATTATATTTTATAATTTAAAATATTCTATAACACTTTATTCTCATTTAAAATGATTTTTATAATATTAAAATTATTTTTCTCTAATTTATTTAATATAATAATTAAATAAATCCAATATCATTAATATTAAATTATTAATGAAAATTCTCTAAAAATATTAAAAGTTATATTTTATAACTCAAAATATTTTTCAACACTTTATCCTTATTTAAAATGATTTTTCATAATATTAAATTATTTTCCTCTAATTTATTTAATAAACTAATTAAATGAATTAAATACCTTTAATATTTAAATAATTATAAATATTAAAGAAAAATATTCCAATTGGTCAAAAATTATTTTTCATAATTTAAAATAATTTTTAAAACCATTTTTAATAATTTTTAGAATTTATTTCTATTTTTTTTTTCAGAAATTCAGAAATTAAAATAATTAGAAACCGTCGCTGAAGCCTTTAGTGACACATATCTGTCGTCTTAGGTGTTCTTGATTATCAAGAACAACATCGTCGAACGCTTAACAAGCTTCGCTTCGTTTGACTCAATTTAATTCCCAAATTCGAGCGTGATCCGGGGCTAACATAAACATTGATGTTGTAGTAGGAATGTAGTACTACAACTATCAATCACTAACTTGGTCATAAGACATCACAACAAGGAGATCAAAGCCTCCAAAGTTGTTGTCAGACGGTTTCTGGGTTTTCCAGAAACCCAGGCAGTTCGACTTGGTACTTTCTAGCCCAAATTAATCTAGGTTCTGATCTTAGTTCATGCTGTTTAATGGTTCAAGGTTATAGTGCTTGTGTCATAGAACATTTACAAAACAACAACTCAGTTTAACAACAACAGAATCACAATGTATGACCCGGTCAAACTCTGACAAAAACTGAGTTCATACGTTTTCTGTAAATTCCAGAAAACAAACATTCATGCCGAGTAGGCTACTTTGACCGCTTGCTACATTGAATCTGTTGATCAACTACATGATATAAAGCCATGAATCTATAGTCAGGATACCAGGCTACACATATATTACAACAAGAACAATAAAACTTGTAAACACTGGAAGATCTAGTCATTTTAAAAGCTTGTCAGACTCTGGTAAACCATTTCTAGGTTGCCCAGATTTGGTCCAGTCATGCCCGATCAATGGATTTTGACCGTTAATAACTTCAACTCCAGACATCTAATGGAACTGATTCCACTTGCAGATTAAAGACAACATATCAGGCTACAAATTACAACTTTAAAACATCAAAAACAACAAACGAACAAGAACATGTGGCTCCTGACATTAGCTTGTCAGACCACAAATTTTGTTCTTGGACAGACTTTGAAAAACATTACTTTAAAGCCATTTGATGCTATAGATTCATCATGGATCATCATAGATCAACTAAAAACACCTTTTAACATAAACATAAACACGTATTTTAACAAAGCATACAAGATCAAAGACTAGCTAGGGTTTATACCTTCTCTTTAATATGCTTGATCTTGATCTTCTTAACTGATATTATGTGATCTAAGGGATGTTCTAGGGACTGATTTACTTGATATTTTTGAAGGTTAGGAGAGAGAAGATGTTTGTTGAGTGTTTGGTAGCAAATGAATCAAAAGTGTAGACTTTCTCTCCTTTTAATTCTCTAATTTAGATACAATGTATGTAATACATGTAAGGTGGCACTCTAGATCAAATTATATATTGATTTTCTAGCACATGGTCAATACCTAACATGATGAGTCATGCAATTTCTAGAAAAACTTTAAGCTTACAAGGGCATTTTGGACATTCTCACTGAAATTTTAATGGCATACTAGTCTTTTATTCAAACCCTTAGGGTTTAGCCCTAAGGTTTTAACCCTTAGGTTTTAAATCATTAGTTTCCAATAATTCTCAAATTAGGGTTTTCATAATAAAAAATTAATATGATAAAAATATAATTAGTGATTACTAATTATATTAAATGTTATCAAACACATTAAGACTTACTAATTAGGATTAGGGTTTCCTAATTAGGGTTTAGGATTCTCAAATTTTAAATTAGGGTTTCTCGACATATGATTAGGGTTTCTAACTGCGTGTTAGGTTTTCTAATCCTGAGATTATGGTTTCTAATCTCTTATTAGGGTTTATTAGTTTTAAACATTATCCGATCAATCATTGATCATTATCAACATACAGTACAAACACGTTCTCATCAATATAATTATTTTAATTATATTTTCTATCGAATCCCTATCCAGGAATTAGGGTTAGGGTTTCTAAAGTTGTTAAGCACAACTCTACTCTAATTTTCCAGTCAATACACAAATTGACTAATTCTCGAGACTCGTATCATAGATACACAGTACAATATTAACAGTCAATATTTAATAATAATAATAAAAATATTCGTAAATTTTGGATTATTCGAAATTTCGGGTTATCACATTCACCCCTCCTTAAAAGGATTCCTTCCTCGGAATGACCGCTTTCTTATTCTCTACAATCTTTTAAAGTTGTATCATCAATTCATTCTTGTGAGACCTCAAATTTTGTGAATAAAGATTAATTTTCTCAAAATATTTTTTTAAGTATTATGGTGTGAATTTGATATAATGTTATAGTTGTGGGTAATATTTATAAATTTTGCAAAGTATGCAAGTTGTTATATTATATTCGATTGGTCGGGGAATATTCTTTGTGTTGGAGAATATTCGTACGATGGCACAATCATTGGTGGACCCCACAACGGAATTATTGTCGGATTGAGAAAACGACAAAAATATTTTATGAAAATAACGGCGGAAGTTTTACTGTTAACTGTTGAAACACCCAGTGTTAAAAGTACAGTAATACGTGTGATTGCATAGTAGCACACGATATTGATTATTGATGCTTACGTGAGAAGTCACTCAGTTTTGTTCAATTATTGCTATAATATTTGCTGCATAGTATCTCACGTTATTTAATTCAATTATTGTCAATATTTTATATATTATTAAATCAATAATTGAGACGACAAAGTTATTAATATTATTATTTGCAATATTAACGATGTCTAGAAGTTCCGCCGAGGAGAGGTTTGGTCACCTAATTGCGCTACCAATAATAGGAGAAATCCTTATTGAAAGCCCCTCTTTCCCAGGAACGACACAATCGATTAATATTATGAATTATAATAAAGGTGATAAATGTTGTTAAAATTATTAAGGTGATTTTTATGAAGTTTTGCTTATTTTATGGACCCCTATTTACCCATTTTTCAAAATAATTGGTAGAAATTTCTTAAAAGGTGGGCCCCATATCACGGGGCCACATGTAGGGCCCACGAAAGAAAAAAATGGGGGAATCTGGGAAGTCACGGAAGTTTATATATATATATATATATATATATATATATATATATATGGGAATTGATTCGTGGAATACGTTAGCTATTAACTGTGTTTAATTAACGCTCATCCAAATTATTCAAAATTAGAGTTAATGGTCGAGATGAGCGCCCAGCCTTAGAGGAGTAGCGGTACGAATTTAATTTAGAAATTCAGATTTTATTGTAAAATGATTTTATTAAATTAAATAATAATAAAATCATATTCTATGTGATATCAAGATGGTTGTCATTTTATAACCTAATGATGTTGGAATGTCGTAGTATTTTAGCTACGTGAAGGAATTAAAGTGTTTGAATTTCCAAGACGAAAATAAAAGTTTTACAAGAAATTTTCCGAAAAACACTATTCATCGGTATTTGCTCGGGAATTATCTTTGAATTTCCGAGAAATACGTAATGATAGAATATCAAGGTAAGATGGATTATGTAATAATAATCTAAGTATGGAAAACGTAATATTTTGCTTGCGGACTTAATTTGAGAATGTGACACCCCCAAAATAGGTATACACCACCCATTCGAGTTGTCAACACACCTGCATGTAAACAACTACAACTTTATTATTACAACAAAGAGAACTCATGAGTTTAAATACGTATATTGCCATCTAAACAATATCCACATACAAATAAATCCTCATCATAATTATTGATACATTATTTTACAAAAATGGTGAGGACTACTAAACAACTCTCTAACACCATCATTCCATACCCCAGGACTAATTGCATTTGCTATATTCTCGCCTCCCCGAGAAGAAAAATGGAACAAAAGGAAAAGGGTGAGCTCAACTAACTCAGTAAAGAATATTATGACTAAGATAATATACAACAAATTATCTTTAGTCTCCAACAGGGAAAAAAATCTAATAGAATACAATAGACAACCAATTTTAAATCAACAACTGCAGCGGAAACGATAATTCATTAGAAGAGTTAAGTAGAGAATGCAAACTACTATCTTCTATATATGAATTTAAAAGTTCATCGTCGATATTTTATCCTCAGAACATCAATCAATATATATCTCGAATCAAATATATTCATCCTTGCACTATGTGCCAAGGACATTCACCAAATTGGTCATGTTCATCTAAACACTGCTCATCTTTGCACTACGGGCCAAAGATATTCATCTGAAATCATTCATCTTTGCTACAGGCCAAAGATATTCATCAGAAATCATTCATTTTTGCACTACATGCCAAAGATATTCATCAGAAATCATTCATCTTTGTACTACAGGCCAAAGATATTCAACAATATCATCATTTAAGACCGAGGATGATGAAAAATATTTTTTTTAAAGAAACGAATCCAGTGAAACAAAATGACAAGGATTAAGGATTAAGGATTCATACTTTATTTTATCCATGTCCAAAAATACCTCAAAAATAATCATAGTGGTGTAAAATTCAAGAATGATCAAAACATGGATACAATCAAAGTTAGTATCCAGAATAGATATTTTGGACGAAAAGAAAATTTTTCATTTTTCGATGAATAGTGCCGTATTCGTGAATAGTACCGTATACGTGAATAGTGCTGTATACGTGAATAGTAACTCCGACACCAAAAGATAGAAATTTCACAAAAAACATCTTCACACTTCGTGAATAAGACTAAATGAATAGTAACTCGTGAATAGTAATTCATGAATAGTAACTCATGAATAGTAACTCATGAATAGTAACCCCGACATGAAAAAGTTCCAAATTTGATAAAACTTCAGATCAATATTTCAAAGATAATGATATTGAAGAAATAATATCATCACAAAAAAAAAAATATCCCTTACCTCTGAAAAGACAATATTTCACCGGAATAATCGGATATAGGCTATAACTTGAACTTGCACCGTATAGCAATAATCAAAGTATACTCAAAATACTCACAAGAATACGCCGATAATATAGAGAGAAAACTTCGCTTCGTGTGTGATTTCAATTCTAACCTAAGCTCCCTATTTATAGGAAAATGCTTAGAACACCAAAGTAGAAAATTGAATATAATAATATTATTTATAAACAAAATTCCTTAGCCCACACTTTTGGTCTAGACATCTGAACTCAAATTGATTTCCATCCTTAACATGTGCCTCTCAAATGGCAAAAACGTTTTTCTTCAAAATAATAATTAAAACTTCCAAAAATCAATTATTTCGGAACTCCGGAACTTCAATAATTCACAATAAATAGTCATTTTATCAGAAAACTCGAATCTCGCTAATTTTTATAGAAAATTCAATTCTCTACAACTTTACAGAAGAAAGTTTTTCCAAATTCCAAACATAAATTGACCAAAATCCACAAACCAAGCGATTTTACGCCTATAATCAATTTTCTACAAGAAATGGGTCCACCAACACACAAAACATGTGTTAAACATTTAATCCAACAAAAATACTCTTTCTCCTCATTTATTCATATATCCCACATTTATTGTAAAAATATCATCGTTAATATATTATTAAAATAATATATTTAAAAGAATTATTTTATCGTAAAAGATAAAATATTAATTTTCAACAATTGTCACATTAAAAATTTTCTCCATCTATATCCTCATAAAATCAATATTTTCCTCATCATATAAATCAATAATTAATTATTCACAAATAATATTACGTAATCACAATATCGACAACTGTGCGCTTCCTGGAAAGAGGGGGCTTTCCAATAAGAATTTCTCCTTCTCGCACGCAATTAGGTGACCAAACCTCTCCTTAGATGTAACTTTCTAGACATTGCCAATAATGTTTTCTAATAATATTATTCAGATAATATGAATTATTGCTTCGATAATGGAAGATAATCGTATAGTGACAATTATTGAAATAAAATAAAATATCAACGCAAAGAATTATTGAATCAATAAAATAACGAATAAAGAATTATCGTAAACCATTATTGAGTAGTGCCTTCTTACGTAAGAGTCAATAATTGGTGCAATACCGTAAAGCATCTTGCAAAGAACGCCAGACATCGTGTTTTTTAACCAATTTAGTATTCCAACAATGTAAATCAGTAACAACTACGCCATTATTTTTAAACAACTTATATTTGTCATTTTCTTCCTCCAATCGCTTTACATGGGACCCACACATGGTCGCTATTGTCGCATTTAATATTCCCCTGACAAAGATTTAATATTCCACGACCAAACGAATATTCCCCGACAATAATGAATATTTTGTAACCACTTGCTTATTTTGTAAAATTTGCGCATTTTACCCATAACTAACCACATTAATCAAATCAACCCTTACTATTTCAAAATAATAAATAAAGGAAATTCCATTTTATTTATAAAAAAATTCGGGGTCTTACAACCTCCCCTCCTTATGAAATTTCGTCCTCGAAATTGACGCACGTACCTGGTGTTTCGAAAAGTTGAGGATACCTCGCTTTTATTTCCATTTCCAACTCCCAGGTCATTTCTTCAATAGCATGGTTCTCCACAAAACTTTAACTTGTGGTATAACCTCGGTACATAGGACATGTTCTTTCCTATCCAAGATCTTGACAGGTACCTCCTCGTACGTTAAGTCTTCGGCTATCTCGCCCGGTTCTAACTCAATGACATGGTTCAGGTCGTCCACATATTTACGTAACATCGATACGTGAAAAACGTTATGAACACGCGTTATACTTGGCGGTAAAACGAGTCTATAGGCCACAGTTCCTATTCGATCGAGAATTTCAAATTGATTAATAAATCGAAGGTTTGAGCTTTCCTCACTTCACCGATTCTCGCTTTTGAAATAACAACTTCTTGTACCTCCTTCTTCAAATTCATCAACTCCGGTGTGTAGCTTGAACAACTTTAACTTTATCGATTAAAGTCGATTATACTCGTATATCATCACGTGGGTACCTAGAGTTTTCATCTCCATCTCTATTATTTGTAAGTTATACGAAATGAGTCTTTGAAAATATCATACTCGTACTCATATATGATCTTCTACTCAACACGTCAGCTACCACGTTCGCTTTTCCAAGACGGTATGGTCAGAACATATGCCGAAATGAGTCTCTTCTTAAGTTCTTCGAAGCTCTTCCCACATTCCTTTCTCCATTCGAATTTTGTATCTCTACGAGTCAGCTGCGTTAATGGAATAGCGATTCGAGAATATCCTTCAACGAATCTCCGATAATAACCAACTAAGCTTAGAAAGTTACGTATTTCGATTACCGACTTAGGTTGTTCTCAACTATGACTCATATCCCAACCTTGGATAGCACGTTACAATGACACCTATTAGTTACTATCGCACGAATATGGTGTCCCCTACGGAGAGTCTAGCTTCGGTGTAATCCACAAAGGAAGTCACCAGATAAAGGCTCAGGTACCAAATTATATAGTTGGGTTGTTAACTCCTGAAGTTCAATAGGAATCATTCGATATGAGATTTTAGAAATGGGTTTTGTACCGGATTTAAAGTCGATACAAATTCAATATCACGCTTTGGGAGTAAGCCAAGAAATTCTTCAGGAAATACATCAGGAAATTTACTAACACTAGACATATCATTTAAATCTGACATATTTTTGTTCAAGTCCATGACATGAGCTAAGAAAACTTGACATCCGTTTTTCAATAAACGAATGACTTCATGGCTTGATATGAAAATGTTTGACTTCAATGGTTTGATTGCTTGAATTCGAATATCAGGTTGCTTAGGAATATGAAAACTAACAACCTTACGAAAGCAATCAATTTTGGCATGATGAGTAGTTAACCAATCAATCCCTAAAATCACATCAAAAGCAAGTATCTTTAAAGAGATAAGATCAACAGGTAATGTGATGATGCCAACTTGGATCAAACAAGATTTCTAAACAACAGATGTAATGAAAGTTTCTCCTAACGGAGTCTCCATAAATAGGTCAAAGTCTAATTTCTCCGTAATCAAGTTCAAACGTTGAGCGCAAGAAAGAGAGATAAAAGAACGGGTAGAACCGGTATCTAGTAAGGTATAAACTTCGCAAGAATTATAATTAACTAACTCGTGCTAAACTCGTTCGGGTTCCTCACATTTTTATCGGTCACGACAAACGCTCTTCCAGAAACCGTTGACTTTGACTTTTCTCGACGATCTTTTGAGTCACCGTCCCCATTGAACTAGGTTTCACTACCGCAATCTCGAGCGATATGTCCTTCCTTTCCACAATTATAGCATACCGAAATCTGCTAGGGCGCTTTAGATCGATATGTCCTTCTTTCCTCGCATTTGTAGCATATAATGGGTGGTCGCTTCCTCCTCTTGAAACCGATTCTTTCACTGTGCGACGCCTTCACATGGTCGTTGTTGAACCTTCTCTTCTTGAAATGTCCACTGAGTCACCTCTCCTATTATTATGGCCACGATTACCACCCGAGTGGTTACCGCTTTGTCCGTATTCTTTCCTCCCCGCCCGGTTATCATCGCTCGATGACTATCACAAATGATATGACCTCGTTGTGGTCCCTCGGTTGAACATACTCGTTATGACGCCTAATAATTGAGCCATGTTTACAACATCTGAATATAAAGAAAATTTATAAGAGATAAGATATTGTCGAATCTCGGGTTTTAGACCCCTCAGAAACATACGCGTCATTCATTCCTCATTTTCCACTAAATGAGGTGCAAACTCGACAACTCCGCAAACTTCGCCTCGCATCGAGAAAAACCGCTATGTTGTTCTCGCTTCCATCTAATAAACTCCACTTCCTTCATATGACGAACACTTTCGTGAAAGTATTTGTCATTAAATAGTTTCAAACGCTCTCCCAAGACATCTTTGGCTACCGGATGGAGTACGCTTCACGACTCCCACCGATGAGTCCGCCTTCCACGGAACATAAAGGTGGCGAATGGAACCTTCTGTTCCTCCGTGCACATCGAATATCTTGGTAATTTGCTTGACCCACGTCTCCGCCATGATCGGATCAGGCTTTCCTTTAAATTCTGTTGGTCTCAACTCTTTGAATCGCTTTCGTGACAACCCGTGAATTGCTATCATTTCCTCCTCAGATTTGAACACGAGTCGCCTCGTCTCGATTTTGCATGAACTGCAAAAAACTTCTAAGCATCCCTCGCTCATCATCTCGCCTCCGTGGTGTTGTTCACGGGAGGAACATTGCCACTTCAAGCACGCTCTCCTCGCTGATGAGTACAAAGGCTCTCACTTGGCCTCATTTAATCCATCATTAATATTCTCAATCGACATTTTCAAATACTGTCATAAAACAAGGGTTAATTAAGGAAATCAATATATCACATAATATCCCTATATACTGACCAACTAACAATAAGCTTAGGTAGGACACACTAGCGAAGGATTTACTTGTCTCTCCCTTCCTAGTTCTATTCTCCGATCTCCGCCAGAGATCATATCCCTAAGCTCTGATACCAACTGTGAAACCCCCAAAATAGGTATACACCACCCATTCTGAGTTGTCAACACACAATACAGAAACAACTACAACTTTATTATTACAACAGTAGAACTGTGAGTTTAAATACAGATATTGCCATCTAAACAATATCCACATACAAATAAATTCTCATCATAATTATTGATACATTATTTTACAAAAATGGTGAGGACTACTAAACAAATCTCTAACACCATCATTCCATACCCCGACTCGTACTCGCTATATTCTCGCCTCCTGAGAAGAAAAATGGAACAAAAAGGAAAAGGGTGAGCTCAACTAGCTCAGTAAAGAATATTATGACTAAGATAATATACAACAAATTATCGTTAGTCTCCAACAGGGAAAAAAATCTAATAGAATACAATAGACAACCAATTTTAAATCAACAATCGCAATGAAACTATAATTCATTAGAAGAGTTAAGTAGAGAATGCAAACTACTATCTTCTATATATGAATTTAAAAGTTCATCGTCGATATTTATCCCTGTAACATCAATCAATATATATCTGGAATCAAATATATTCATCCTTGCACTACAGGCCAAGGACATTCACCAGTTGGTCATGTTCATCTAAACACCTGTTCATCTTTGCACTACGGGCCAAAGATATTCATCAGAAATCATTCATCTTTGCACTACAGGCCAAAGATATTCATCAGAAATCATTCATCTTTGCACTACATGCCAAAGATATTCAACAATATCATCATTTAAGACCGAGGATGATGAAAAATATTTTTTTTAAAGAAACGAATCCAGTGAAACAAAATGACAAGGATTAAGGATTAAGGATTAAGGATTCGTACTTTATTTTATCCATGTCCAAAAATACCTCAAAAATAATCATAGTGGTGTAAAATTCAAGATTGATCAAAATATGGATACAATCAAAGCTAGTATCCAGAATAGATATTTTGGACGAAAAGAAAAATTTTCATTTTTGATGAATAGTCTTAGTATATTCGTGAATAATCTCAGATATCGTGAATAGTGCCGTATACGTGAATAGTAACTCTGACACCAAAAGATAGAAATTTCACAAAAAAAATATCTTCACGCTTCGTGAATAGTACTAAATGAATAGTAACTCGTGAATAGTAACTCATGAATAGTAACCCCGACATGAAAAAGTTCCAAATTTGATAAAACTTCAGATCAATATTTCAGCATAATGATATTGAAGAAATAATATCATCACGAAAAAAATAATATCCCTTACCTCTGAAGACAAGATTTCTCAACGGAATATCGGATATAGGCTATAACTTGAACTTGCAATCGTATAGCAATAATCAAAGTATACTCAAAATACTCACAAGAATACGCTCGATAATATAGAGAGAAAAACTTCGCTTAAATTGTGATTTTCAATTCTAACCTAAGCCCCTATTTATAGGAAAATGCTTAGAACACCAAAGTAGAAAATTGAATATAATAATATTATTTATAAACAAAATTCCTTAGCCCACACTTTTGGTCTAGACATCTGAACTCAGCTGATTTCCATCCTTAACATGTGCCTCTCAAATGGCAAAAACGTTTTTCTTCAAAATAATAATTAAAACTTCCAAAAATCAATTATTTCGGAACTCCGGAACTTCAATAATTCACAATAAATAGTCATTTTATCAGAAAACTCGAATCTCCCTAATTTTTATAGGAAATTCAATTCTCTACAACTTTACAGAAGAAAGTTTTTCCAAATTCCAAACATAAATTGACCAAAATCCACAAACGGGCGATTTTACAGTCTATAATCAATTTTCGGTCAAGAAATGGGTCCACCAACACACAAAACATGTGTTAAACATTTAATCCAACAAAAATACTCTTTCTCCTCATTTATTCATATATCCCACATTTATTGTAAAAATATCATCGTTAATATATTATTAAAATAATATATTTAAAAGAATTATTTTATCAGAAAAAGATAAAATATTAATTTTCAACAATTGTCACATTAAAAATTTTCTCCATCTATATCCTCATAAAATCAATATTTTCCTCATCATATAAATCAATAATTAATTATTCACAAATAATATTACGTAATCACAATATCGACAACCAGTGCGCTTCTGTGAAAGAGGGGGCTTTCAATAAGAATTTCTCCTTATCGGCACGCAATTAGGTGACCAAACCTCTCCTTAGATGTAACTTTCTAGACATTGCCAATAATGTTTTCTAATAATATTATTCAGATAATATGAATTATTGCTTCGATAATGGAAGATATACGTATAGTGACAATTATTGAAATAAAATAAAATATCAACGCAAAGAATTATTGAATCAATAAAATAATTGAATAAGAATTATCGTAACCATTATTGAGTAGTGCCTTCTTACGTAAGAGTCAATAATTGGTGCAATACTGCGTGTCTTCATCGTGCAAAGAACGCGTACATCGTGTTTTTAACCACCGAGTATTCCAACAAAGGTAAATTCAGCGGTAATAACTACGCCATTATTTTTAAACAACTTATATTTGTCATTTTCTTCCTCCAATCGCTTTACATTATGGGACCCACATATGGTCAAGGCTGTCGCATTTAATATTCCCGACAAGCATTTAATATTCCACGACCAAAACGAATATTCCCAAACAATAATGAATATTTTATAACCACTTGCTTATTTTGTAAAATTTGATTTTACCCATAACTAACCACATTAATCAAATCAACCCTTACTATTTCAAAATAATAAATAAAGGAAATTCCATTTTATTTATTAAAAAATTCGGGGTCTTACATTAAAGACCTTAAGTATTACAACTGAAGGTCGACGAAAGGTTAATTGAATGTCAGAACAATGTAATGTGATAAGCCGGAACCAATAATAACAATCTAAAACATGATTAGATTGAGAAGAAGGATAAGATATAGTAGTAACCATACTTGATTATATATGATCTAATGTGTTACGTTATGTGGTCATATATTGTAGACCTTAAAGACTTAAAGAGAAAGTGTAATAACAGTAGCAGACGCTAAATGCAAGTGTTCTAACCCTTGTCTATGTTCAATCTAGACAAGTTTTGTGATTCATGTATTCTTACGCATGAATTGATGTATGATGAAGTCAAAACCAATTCTTTTAGCTAGACTTACAATATGTTGGATTTCTTATAATATATCAAAGTATTGTCAATGTTTTTCCAAACTATGTTGGTATGGTTTTCAAATGAAGACTGAGTATGTTAAACAAATATTTTGTCGTCTAACGACAGGCACGTGAGGTTGCCACAACTTAAATGTACATACGTTTAAAGAAAGTAGTGTTGTACAACATAGAGTACTATATGCTGATCACCTAGACGTTCTCGTAAGTAATGCCAGATTTACGGACTTAGTGCCAGGTTGTCCTTTTCAAAGAAAGTATGAAATGCTCAAGGTCTTGGACCAGAATTGATGTTTTACTGAATGTTGTCATTGTAAAACGTTTTAAAGAAAAGAGAAGTTCTATTTTGAATTATCAATAGTACTTCATAACTATTGTTCAGTTATTGAAGATATATAATTTGTATGATTCAAGCATATTGTTTAAATGAAATTGTTGTACTTGCTGAGCTAGTTATGCTCACTCTTGCTTGAACCATATGAATGCAGCTAAGACCGAATGGACCGAATGATCCGAAAAAGATAAAGGGAAGGCTAAAGCGACCCTGTAGATTACCTATGTAATAGTATAGGTGAATGATGTTAATATATAAGACATATTCGTTCTTTTGAGGAATTTCAATTGAATGTTTATGTCAACTGTAGCACCATGTAGCACCATATGTCGGGTTGGAAGATACCCAAATTTGGGGGCGTCACAAGAACAGATCTGTGACATAGTATCAATATAACAACCACAGAATCGCCAGATCTTGTCTGGTCAAACCATGTCAGAAGTCACGATTTTAAGTTTTCTGGGTTACCCAGAAAACGTATTTTGTGATCTTTCTGCTTGGTTGACCATCCACTAAATCCATTCAGTTTACTGATTTAGAGATCTAAAAGCATAATCATGTAGTCCACATAGCAAGCTATAAAACTAATACAACAACATGACCAAATCATCAAACACCTGACAGATCAGAGCCCAAGAACATCTTGTCAGAAGTTTCTTGGCACGATCTGGGTTTTCCAGATTTATAAAATCATGGTCGGTCAACGAGGTTTGACCAACCATAACTTTCAATATGTACATGGTCTGAATTTGATTCAAGTTCCAGATCAAAGTCCTATCATCATACTACAAGTTCAAACCTTTAAACATACAAAACAGATACTCATCATGGATCTATGAGGTTTGACATTTGGTTGTCAGACAACATTCAAAATTTTTCCAGATTTTCAAAAACTTTTAATTCGTGCATATAAATGTTATGGATCTACTATTTAGCAACCCAGATCACTAATTTACACCTCATATAACATATTTAAACATTCAAACATCAAATTCAACATAGCATATAAGATTGAAGTTTTGGTTTAGGGTTATACCTTTTTATGAATAAAATCTTAAATCTGGCTTCTTGAACTGTCATTTATAATAATTTTAAATATTTTTAAACCATTTATATCCTTTTTAAATGATTTTTAAATTAATAAAACCATTTTTAAATTATTTATTTAATACGATTATTAAATAAATCTAATATCATTAATATTAAATTATTAATGAAATTTTCCTTTAAATATTAAAAGTTATATTTTATAACTTAAAATATTTTTAAACTCTTTATTTTCATTTAAAATGATTTTTATAATTTAAAATTATTTTTAAACTAATTTATTTAATATAATTATTAAATAAATCTAATATCATTAATATTAAATAATTAATTAAATTTGCTTTAAAATATTAAAAGTTACATTTTATAACTTAAAATATTTTGAAATACCTTATTATCATTTAAAATGATTTTTAATATAATAAAATCATTTTTAATTAATTTATTTAATATATTTATTAAATAAATTAAATATCAATAATATTCAAATAAATACTAATATGTATGAAAAATATGCCAAATTATTAAAAGTTAATTTTTATAACATATAATGATTTTTAAAACTAATTTTGTAATTTTTAGAATTTATTTTCTATTTTTAAATGATTTTTAGAAATTAATATAATTAAAATTAATAAGTCTGTCGCTAAAACTTTTAGCGACAGAAAGTGTCGCTTATTGTGTTCTTGAGCACTAAGAACATTCATAGGCAGTTATCAATCGGCCATGTTTGACCAAGTTTAATTCACTGTTAAATGTGTTTCTGGGCAAGCTTAGGGTCAAAATATTGTAGTATATATGTAATACTATAAGTTCATAACAATTTCTGATTCATATCATAACACACGAGCAAGATCTAAGGCTCAGAACATGTTGTCAGAGCTATTCTTCATTTTTTGGGTAACCCAGAAATGAAGAACAATTCGAGTAGCCTACTTTGGGCTTCCACTACTTGTTGTACAAGGGATGTTTTAGTGATCTAATGCTTTCAGGTTGTAACCACCATGTATGAGAACAGATCTATTACATAGTATCAATATAACAACCACAAAATCGCCAGATCTTGTCTGGTCAAACCAAGTCAGAAGTCACGGTTTTAAGTTTTCTGGGTTACCCAGAAAATGTATTTCGTGATCTTTCTGCTTGGTTTGACCATCCACTAATTCCATTCAGTTTACTGATTAAGAGATCTAAAAGCATAATCATATAGTCCACATAGGAAGCTATAAAACTAATACAACAACATGACTAAATCATCAAACACCTGACAGATCAGAGCCCAAGAACATCTTGTCATACATTTCTGGGCACGATCTGGGTTTTCCAGATTTATAAAGTCATGTTCGGTCAACGAGGTTTGACCAGCCATAACTTTCAATCTGTACATGGTCTGAATTTGATTCAAGTTTCAGATCAAAGTCCTATCATCATACTACAAGTTCAAACCTTTAAACATACAAAATAGATAATCATCATGGATCTATGAGGTCTGACATTTGGTTGTCAGACAACATTCAAAATTTTTCCAGATTTTCAAAATCTTCTAATTCGTGCATATAAATGTTATGAATCTACTATCTAGAAACCCAGATCACTGATTTACACCTCATATAACATATTTAAACATTTAAAAACCAAATCTAACATAACATGCAAGATTGAAGTTTTGGTTTAGGGTTATACCTTTCTACAAACAAAATCTTAAATCTGGCTTTTCTGATCTGTTATGGGTGAACTTGGGACTTGATTAGGGACTGGTCCAACAATAAGAATTCATGGGTTTAGAGGGAGAGAGTATTGGTGATGTGTTTGTGTATAAATGAGGCTTGAATTTAGCTTTTCTCTCTCTTGATCCTTATATAACACTTGAATACAATGTATTTGTGATGTAAGATGACTGATATATTTGGTTTATAGGCACATAGCTATGCTAGAGTTGTTCAACAACTAAAGTTATGGCAAGCTCTACAAGTTATCTATTAAATAATGCAAGAAGGGTAATTATGTCATTTGGCTTTTACTTTTAAGGGAAAACTTGACATCTCATTCCAACCCTTAGGGTTTAACCCTAAGGTCTTATAAGTTCACTTTCTAGGATTTTGTAATTAGCGCTAAAATGTAAATTAAAGTTTCTAAAATGTGAATTAGGGTTCCCTAATTAAATTAGGTTTTCTAATCACTTAGGACTTGTACATTAGGTTTAGGTGTACTAATTAACATTAAGCTCTATAATTTAGCGATTAAGGTTTCCAATCCTAATTTAGTAATTAGGGTTTTCTACTGTTACACCATAATTGACCACCCATTAACAATCTACACATAGAATATATATTTATAGCACTAAAATATAAGTAATATAATATTATTATTCGCATTCCTTGTTCAAAATCCATAATTAGGGTTTTGAATCCATATCCGACATAACTTTCATATATACCATTATTAATTAAGTTTAAATAATTAACTTAACTAATATAATAACATAATTATTATAATAATCCTTGTGACGCCCCCAAAATAGGTATACATCACCCATCTTGAGTCGCCAAATACATGGTACAAAATTCAAATACAACTTAATTATACAACAGTCGTGTAAAATACAACAAAACAGAATCTAAGAGTTTTAATAAGAATATTGTCATCTAGACAATATCCACACTCAATGGAGTCCTCATTACATTTATTGTCACACTATTTAATGCGTAATAGTGAGGACTACTAATGCTATCATCTGACTAGTCACTCCGGTTTCCCAGACTAGTCCCACTACTTTCTCATTTCACGAAGAGAAGCGGTGAAAGAAAGGGTGAGCTCAACTAGCCCAATGAGAAATATTATGACTAAGATAATGCGAGAATAAATTATCATTAGTCTTCAACAATGTTAAACCGATAAAATACAATAGACATCAAGTTTAAGCTGCGGTGAATAAGGAATCCATTAGAAGAGTCAAGTAGAGCATGATATCTACTATCTTTTATGATTTAAAATATTTTCATCAATTTTTATCATTTGAGACTCGACAATAAATAAACCACATCATCGAGTCATCCACACACTTTCTGAGCCAAGGATATTCATTAAATCATCAATGGTCATGACTATACAAAATAATCCCTGGTCATAATCATACCAAAAAACTGTCCATCTATGCACTACAGGCTACTGAGAACTTTTACCACTTCATTTATAACATTACAGGTCATGATTATACCGAATAATCCCTGGTCATAATCATACCAAGTCCATCTATGCACGTAAGCCAAAGATGACTTTCATCACAATATAAGCATAATGATGATGACAATAACATAATAATTCAATAAAACAAGTTTAAGAATAAATTTTAAAGATTTATAAGTTAATTTATCTTGAAATCAATTACGTCTAAATTGTCAACATGATACTGCTTTGTGGAGTAAAATTCAAGAATGCTCAGAAGAATATTTCCATGAAAAGATACCGGATGAAGCGCAAATATCCAGGATATTCTACTAATTTCATAGAGTATAGAAGCCAAAACTTTAACTAAATGAGTATCATAGAATATATGAAACTGCAAACGGATTTTCACCCGCAATACGATAATCCACGTAGACATATCATTTCCACAATTTAATAAGGAATGAATACAAAGGATCATTCACCATGCATGTGATAATCCATATAGACAGGTTATTCCAACAGAATAATAAAGAATGGAACCAGGTCATGCGTAATCCGCATAGACAGGATATTTCAACAGAATAATTAAGAATGGAATAACAGAAGAATTCACCATGCATGCGATAGACCGCACAGAAAGGTTATTCCAACAGAATAATAAAGAATGGAACCACGTCGAGCGTAATCCGCACAGACAGGATATTCCAACAGAATAATAAAAAATGGAATAACAAAGAATTCACCATGCATGCGATAGACCGCACAAACAGGTTATTCCAACATAATAATAAAGAATGGAACCAGGTCTAGCGTAATCCGCACAAACAGGATATTCCAACAGAATAATAAAAATGGAATAACAAAGAATTCACCATGCATGCGATAGACCGCACAGACAGTTTATTCTAATAGAATAATAAAGAATGGAACCATGTCTAGCGTAATCCGCATAGACAGGATATTCCAACAGAATAATAAAGAATGGAATAACAGAAGAATTTCACCATGTATGCGGTACTTCGCATAGAGCAAAGTTATTCAACATAATAATAAAGAATGAAATAATGAAGCTCTCTTCATGAATACGAAAGAAATAATACCCTTTACCTTAGAAAGAAACTGGATACTGGAGTAGTGAGGTAGCAGACTTCTCTTCTTCTTTCTCTCTAGAATTTCTCTCTATAATAATTGCTCTATAGCTTTAGTGAATTGGTGAGAAATGAAGGAAGAATGAACTTCTATTTATAGAAAAATATAGTTTCGATAATTGCACGTTTTGGGGCTCGAAATATTACAGTATAATACCTTCAACTTTTTATTCATTTTTAATTTAGTCCTGAAAGTATTATCAAACTTTCACAACCTCCCCTAATAGTAAATAATATGAATCAATAGTTCAATCATGTGAATCAATAGTTATAATCATGTGAAAATACGAATTACAGTATAGTACCTCCATCTATACCTCCATTTTTAACTTAGTCATGCAAGTATTATCAATCTTGCACCAACTCCCCTAATAGTACAAGAATGTGAATCAATAGTACACACATGTGAATAAATAGTTATAATCATGTGAATTAATAGCAATTAATTGCTCATTTATCCTAAGTTAATTACTGGTAGTCAAGATATAACTTCCAAACATCAATTAATATCGAAATAAATGTCGATTTCCACTAACACTAATAATTCCAACACAATAGAACTATCAATTTCATCTTTAATCAACATGAACTTATTAAATCATTAATATTATAACTCACAATATTTAATCGCCTTGTCATTCCCGAAAGAGGGCTTTCCGATAAGATTTCTCCTTATTGGAGCCTTGATTAGATGACCAAACCTCTCCTTGTAACTTCTAGACATTATAAATATTGTAATTTAATAATATGAATAACTTTGTCATCTCAATTATTGATTTAATAATATACCATATTATGCACGATGATAATCTTTGTGACAATAATCGAATCAATAATATGAGAGATATGATGCGTGAAATTCTTGTAGCAATAATTAAGTATAACTAAGCGAAGCATCAATAATCAATACTGGTAATACTATGCAACCACGCGATTCTCGTACTTTTTTTCTCTACCGGGTAGTTCAACAGTTTAACGGTAAAACTTCCACCATTATTTTTATAAAAAGATAATTATGTCATTTTCTTACTACGACAATACTTCCGTTGTGGGGTCCACCAATGATTGTGCCGTCGTACGAATATTCCTTGTTAAAATGAATATTCCCCGACCAATCGAATATTATATAACCACTTGCTTACTTTGTAAAATTTGTAAATATTACCCACAACTATAACATTATATTATATCCACACCATAATATTCAAAAATATAATTCGAGAGAAATTAATCTTTATTCATAAAAGTTCGGGTCATACAACCACCCCTTCATATGAAATTTCATCCTCGAAATTAGGGTGCGCACCTGGTATGTCTAAGAGGTGAGGATACCTTGATTTCATTTTAGATTCTAACTCCCAGGTCATTTCTTCCACATCGTGGTTTCTCCACAAAACTTTGACTTGAGGTATAACCTTTGAGCGTAGATTTTGATCCTTCTTATCCAAGATTTTAACATGTACCTCTTCATATGTTAAATCTTCCTCTATCTTTTCTGGTTCTAGTTCAATAATATGGTTCAGGTCTTTCACATATTTAAGTAACATAGATATGTGAAAAACGTTATGAACACGAGACATACTTGGCGGTAAGGCGAGTCTATAGGCCACAGTTCCTACTCGATCGATGATTAAAAATGGGCTAATGAATCAAGGATTGAGCTTTCCTCTCTTTCCAAATCTTGTAACTCCTTTCCATGGAGAAACACGTAACAACACATGATCTCCAATATTGAATTCCACGTCCTTTCGATGAAGATCAGCATAAATCTTTTGTCGATCTTGTGAGCTTTTTATATGTTGCCAGATCGTTTGAATCTTTTCCATAGTCATACGTACCAAATCCGGTCCCAACAACGTTGCTTCACTCACCTCATCCCAGCATACTGGAGAACAACACTTTCTTCCATACAACGCCTCAAATGGAGCCATGCCAATACTTGCTTGATAACTATTGTTGTAGGAAAACTCCACCAATGGTAAGAACTTGTCCTAACTTCCCTTGAAGTCAAGGACACAGAGTCTTAATAAATCTTCAAGAGTTTGAATAGTCCTTTTCGACTGCCCATCCGTTTGAGGATGATACGCCGAACTAAATTGTAAATCCGTGCCCATAGCTTTTTGCAAACTAACCTAAAATCTTGAAGTGAATCTTGGGTCTCGATCAGAAACTATGGATACTGGCATACCATGCAATCTTACAATCTCGTTTATGTACATACTAGCAAGACGTTCAAGGGTATAAGTTTCTCGTATCGGTAAGAAATGAGCAGACTTGGTCAATCTATCAACAATGACCCAAATCGCATATATGCCTTGAAAAACCTTGGGAAGACCAGTAACAAAATCCTAGGTAATGTGCTCCCACATCCAT
The DNA here is from genome assembly GCA_020205605.1 of Panax ginseng. Taxonomy (NCBI): domain Eukaryota; kingdom Viridiplantae; phylum Streptophyta; class Magnoliopsida; order Apiales; family Araliaceae; genus Panax; species Panax ginseng. Next base: position 98,809,424 of record CM035130.1, read on the forward strand.
TTTGGAGTTTCAAGTGGTTGCAATGGACCATTTGGCACTTAATGCTCCGCCTTGACTCGTTGACAAGTTAGACACCTTGAGATAAACCCAGTTATCTCTCTCTTCATATTGCTCCACCAAAATGTATGTCAAAGATCACGATACATTTTGGTATTCCCAGGATGGATTGCAAACGGTGTGTTGTGCGCCTCCATTATGATTTTATACTTCAAGTCAGAATCGTTAGGAACACAAAGTCTGGAGTTGACTCGAAGTATTCCTTCTTCATCAATTCTTGCTTTCGGAATATCACCTTCTTGCACTTTCTTCTTCATACGCATCAGCTCCAGGTCTGTAGTTTGAGCAGCTTTAACTTTATCGATTAAAGTCGGTTCCACTCGTATATTCGCCATCATCACATGGGTCCCTGGAGTCTTTAACTCTATTTCCATCCTTTCCAAGTCATACAAAATGGGTCTTTGCGTTGGCAATATTACACTCGTACCCGCATATGATCTTCTACTTAATGCGTCAGCTACTACGTTCGCTTTTCTAGGATGGTATTGGATGGTATGATCATAATCTTTCAACAACTCAAGCCATCGTCGTTGCCGCATGTTGAGTTCCTTTTGAGTGAACAAATATTTGAGGCTTTTATGATCCATATAGATCTCCACCTTTTCTCCATACAGGTAATGCCTCCAAATCTTAAGCGCAAAAACGACTGCTGCCAACTCTAGATCGTGAGTAGGATAATTCCTCTCATATTCTTTGAGTTGTCGAGAGGCATAGGCTATGACTTTCCCATGTTACATGAGAACACATTCTAACTCTTTGCCTGAAGCATCACTGTAGATGACAAATCCCTCTAAGCCAGATGGTATTATCAGAACAGGTGCTGAAATGAATCTCTTCTTGAGTTCTTTAAAACTCTTTTCACATTCCTCGCTCCAACTTAATTTTGTATCTTTTCGAGTTAGCTGAGTTAATGTAGTAGCGATTCGAGAAAATCCTTCTACGAATCTCTGATAATAATCAGCTAAGCCGAGAAAGCTTCGTACTTCAGTCACTGACTTAGGTTGCTCCCAGCTTTGAATTGCTTCAATCTTTGTCGGGTCAACAGATATTCCATGATTTGATATCACGTGCCCAAGGAATGCAACTTCCTCAAGCCAGAACTCGTATTTCTTCAACTTGGCATAAAGCTTGTTTTCATGAAGCTTTTGGAGTTTCAGCCTCAAGTGTTGCTCATGGTCTTCACGGGTTTTGGAGTATATGAGGATGTCATCAATAAAGACGACCACAAAGTGATCCAAATATTCATTGAATACTCGGTTCATCATGTCCATGAAGGCAGCAGGAGCATTAGTCAATCCAAAAGACATGACTAGGAATTCATAATGCCCGTACTGAGTTCTGAAAGTAGTCTTTTGAATGTCATCAGTTTTAATTTTCAACTGATGATATCCAGAACGAAGATCAATCTTTGAAAAGAATTTGGCTCCTTACAACTGGTCAAATAGGTCATCAATGCGAGGCAACGGGTACCTATTTTTGATGGTGACATGATTCAACTCTCGATAATCAATACAGAGTCTCATACTTCCATCTTTCTTCTTCACGAATAGAACAGGAGCACCCCAAGGAGACGTACTAGGACGAATGAACCCGATGTCTAACAATTCTTGTAGTTGGGTTTTTAACTCCTGATGTTCAATAGGAGCCATTCAATATGGGGCTTTGGAAATGGGTTTTGTACCGGATTCAAGGTCGATACAAAATTCAATTTCACGTTCTGGGGGTAGGCCAGGAAGTTCTTCAGGGAATACATCAGGAAATTTATTAACAATAGAAATATCATTCAAATCTGACGTATTTTTATTTAAATTCGTGACATGGGCTAAGAAAGCTTGACATCCATTTTTTAATAAACAAATAGCTTTATGACTTGATATGACAGTGATTGATTTTAGTGGTTTGGTTGCTTGAATTCGCATAATAAGTTGGTTAGGAATATGAAAGCTAACAACCTTACGAAAATAAACGATTTTAGCATGATGAGTAGTTAACCAATCAATCCCTAAAATCACATCAAATGTAAGTATTTTTAAGGAAATAAGATCGACAGGTAACGTACGGTTACCGATGTGAATCAAACAAGACTTATAAATCGTGGATGTAATGAAGATTTCTCCCAACGGAGTTTCAACAGATAAGTTAAAGTCTAATTTCTCCGGAATCAAATTTAAACGTTGAGCGCAAGTAGGAGAAATAAAGGAATGGGTAGAACCAGTATCAAATAAAGTATAAACTTCGCTAGAGTTTATGATTAGCTTACCCGTGATCACCTCGTTTGGATTCCTCGCTTTTTGGGAGGTTACGACAAACGCTCTCCCTTGAACTACCAGTTTTGTCTTGTCTGGGACACCCTTTGATGCCTCCATCCCAGCTGGACTTGACTTTGGTGCATGACAAAATCGGGCTAGGTGACCTTCTTTTCCACAATTATAACACGCTTTGGACTGCATCGTGCAGTTTGGACTTATGTGTCCTTCCCCTCCACATTTGTAACATACGACCGGTGGTCATTCTACTTCCTTAACAACAGGTGTTGGTGCTGACGTCTTTCCATAATGTATTTGAACTCTGCTCTCTTCAGGTGTTGGTGCTGAGAGCAGAGTTCTGGAAAATCTTCAGTGTTGGAGAGCATAGTTGGGCGAGACTTTCTTCCTAGAGGATCTAGTTAGGTTTTCTCATAATGTTGCTTGATTATGTGTTTGTTTGGCAAAAAAATATAAATTACGTTTGTTGTGATTTTACTAATAAACTTATTCTGGCAATGTAGGCATTGTCACAAGGAGACCTTTGGTGTTGCAACTGCAACAGACGGATAAAGGACAGCAGGAGTATGCGGAGTTTGGTCATTTGACCCGACGGAAGTTAACATACTTTGGTAACTGTTATTTCATGATGGTCATTGTTACACAACTTTTTGGTTTGTACTTGTCTAGATCAGTTAGATATAATTGAATTGCCGTTTCATTACATTTAATTTGCTTGTCATCTTTCAACCATTTGGGTTTTACAACGTGAATTTCTTTTCCAAGAAGCTACAAGAAATCATATATTCGTATTCATGTATGTATGTCTAGTAACCTGATTATTAATTTGGAGAGTTTTTTTTTATTTATTACTTTAAGGTTCATCCATTTTGTACATGTGCAAGTATTGATTAGTCTCTGGTGTTTGAAATGAATTTTCACAATTCATTTTCTTGTGCAGCTATCGTACGCAAGGAAATTTAGGACGAAACTGATAGAATTATTGGGAGGACAAAAATGATTTCTCCTGTTCCGATCCATATCAGTATTTACTCTCCCAATGGTACATCATTCTTTCTTTTAAATTATTATTTTTTTTGTTTACTAATAGTAGTGGTACAATTAGCTTTTGTTTTAGTCTTGTGTTTGCTATTCAAAATGCATTATGGATCACATTTTTCTATTTCTTTTAAAATACCTGATATATATGAATTGAAATAGTGATTGAGTTATGATTTTTGTTTATTCTCCTGCTCTTTTCATTTTAATGACCTTCTTCCTGTTCTTCCCCCCTCTCTCTCTATACACACACACACATACAGAGACATATGTACTTATAAGTACTACCCTAACACTTGATTATTTGTTTGCAATTGTCAACTTAGCCTTAATTGATTTGCCTGGTTTGACCAAAGTTGCTGTTGGTATGTTGCTGTTGGTTTGACCAAAGTTGCTGTTACTTCACTCCGTTCCCCGACTAGTCCCGGCTACGTTCTCATTTCCTGAAGAGAGCAGTGAAAGAAAGGGTGAGCTCAACTAATCCAGTAAGAAATATTATGACTAAGATAATGCAGAATAAATTATCATTAGTCTTCAACAATGTTAAACTGATAAAATACAATAGACATCAAGTTTAACTGCAGCGAAATAAGCAATCCATTAGAAGAGTCAAGTAGAGCATGATATCTACTATCTTCTATGATTTAAAATGTTTTCATCAATTTTTATCGCTGAAGCTTAATAAATAAACCACATCATCGAGTCATCCCTGCACTACAGGCCAAGGATATTCATTAAATCATCAATGGTCATGACTATACCGAATAATCCCTGGTCATAATCATACCAAAACTCGTCCATCAATCCACTACAAAGCATCGAGGACTTTTACCACATCATTTATAACATTACAGGTCATGATTATACCAAATAATCCCTGGTCATAATCATACCAAGTCCATCTATGCACGTAAGTCAAAGATGACTTTCATCACAATATAAGCACGAGGATGATGACAATGACATAATATTTCAATAAAACAAGTTCAAGAATAAATTTTAAAGATTTATAAGTTAATTTATCTTGAAATCAATTACGTCAAATTGTCAACATAATCTTTGCTTTGTGGAGTAAAATTCAAGAATGCTCGAAGAATATTTTCATGAAAAGATACCGGATGAAGCGCAAATATACAGGATATTCTACTAATTTCATAGAGTATAGAAGCCAAAATTTAACCAAATGAGTATCATAGAATATATGAAACTGCAAACGGATTTTCACCCGCCATGCGGTAATCCACGTAGAGAGATCATTTCCACATTTAATAAGGAATGAATACAAAGGATCATTCATCATGCATGTGATAATCCACATAGACAAGTTATTAGAGGTGTAAATCGAGCCAAGTAGTTCAGTACTCGACTCGAGATCGGCTCAAAAATATGATCCAAAGCTCGAATTCGAAGTTGATCCGAGTCGAATTTGATCCATACTCGTTTTTTGTTTAATGATACACGAGTCGAATTCGAGCATACCAGTGTTCGCTCAGATTAGGGTTCGAGTATTTCATTTTTTTCTCGAACCATACTCGATACCTGCTCGATGGATCATATTCGAATATTAGTCTGATCCATGCTATTAAGCTAAATATGTGATATTTGTATCAATCTTTATAATTTATAAAGTGTAGTATGAAATTGTGTAACTTGTACATGAATAAACCAATGAATTGAATGTCAATTTTTATTACATTCTTTATAATTTCAATACATAAATAAAAGTGAAAAAGTTTTATATATAAATATTAGTTAAGTAACCAATTTAGTATATAGTGGTTCAATTTTAAGTGAAATGGTTCTTATTCGAAACTCGATTTGAAGGCTCATGAGTAACTCGCTTTGTAAATGAGTCGAGTACTTACAAGCCCGGTAGGTCCGAGTAATGATCCGAGTTGAATCTAGCGCAAAAATATAAATCTCTTATCGAATCCGAGCTCAATTTTTTCTAGTCGAGCCGAATCTGAGCATGAAGGTGTTCGTTGAGATTCGACTCGTTTACACCCCTACAGGTTATTCCAACAGAATAATAAAGAATGGAACCAGGTCATGCGTAATCCGCACAGACAGGATATTTCAACAGAATAATAAAGAATGGAATAACGTAAGAATTCACCATAAATGCGATAGATCCGCACAAAACAGGTTATTCCAACGAGAATAATAAAGAATGGAACCCGAGCCTAGCATAATCCGCACGAGACGGAGGATATTCCAATGAATAATAAAGAATGGAATAACAAAGAATTCACCATGCATGCGATAGACCGCACAGACAGGTTATTCCAACAGAATAATAAAGAATGGAACCAGGTCTAGCGTAATCCGTAAAGACAGGATATTCCAACAGAATAATAAGGAATGAAATAACAAAGAATTCACCATGCATGTGATAGACCGCATAGACAGGTTATTCCAACAGAATAATAAAGAATGGAACCAGGTCTATCGTGTCCGTCTGCAGACGGGATATTCCAATGTAATAATAAAGAATGGAATAACGTAAGAATTTCACCATGTATGCGGTACTTAGCATGAGGCGAGTTATTCGACATAATAATAAAGAATGGAATAACAGAAGCTCTCTTCATGAATACAAAAGAAATAATACCCCTTACCTTAGAAAGAAACTGGATACTGGAGTAGTGAGGTAGCAGACTTCTCTTCTTCTTTCTCTTTATAATTTCTCTCTATAATAATTGCTCTATAGCTTTAGTGAATTGGTGAGAAATGAAGGAAGAATGAGCTTCTATTTATAGAAAAATATAGTTTCGATAATTGCACATTTTGGGGCTCGAAATATTACAGTATAATACTTTTAACTTTTTTTTCATTTTTAATTTAGTCCTGCAAGTATTATCAAACTTGCACCACCTCCCCTAATAGTAAATAATGTGAATCAATAGTTCAATCATGTGAATCAATAGTTATAATCATGTGAAAATACGAATTACAGTATAGTACCTCCATCTATACCTCCATTTTTAACTTAGCCATGCAAGTATTATCAATCTTGCACCAACTCCCCTAATAGTAAAAGAATGTGAATTAATAGTACACACATATGAACAAATAGTTATAATCATGTGAATTAATAGCAATTAATTGCTCATTTATCTAGTTAATTACCCGACTAGTCAGTATAACTTCCAGACATCAATTAATATCGAAATAAATGTCGATTTCCACTAACACTAATAATTCCAACACAATAGAACTATCAATTTCATCTTTAATCAACATGTACTTATTCATCATTAATATTATAACTCACAATATTTAACAGCCCGGTCATTCCCAGGAAAGAGGGGGCTTTCCGATAAGGATTTCTCCTTATTGGCGCGTAATTAGATGACCAAACCTATCCCTCTCCTTGATAAAACTTCTAGACATTGTAAATATTGGAATTTAATAATATGAATAAATTTGTCATCTCAATTATTGATTTAATAATATATCATATTATGTAGATGATACTGTGACAATAACGAATCAATAATATGAGAGATATGATGCAGTAATTACTGTAGCAATAATTGAGTATAACTGAGTGACTTCTCACGTAAGCATCAATAATCAATATCGTGTGCTACTATGCAACCACGCGTATTACTATACTTTTACTACCGGGTAGTTCAATAGTTTAACGGTAAAACTTCCGCCGTTATTTTTATAAAAAGATAATTATGTCGTTTTCTAACTACGACAATACTTCCGTTAATGGGTCCACTTAATGATTGTCTTGGTCGTCTAATATTCTCTGTTAAAACGAATATTCTCCAGACCAATCAAATATTATATAACCACTTGCTTACTTTTCAAAATTTGTAAATATTACCCACAACTAGAACATTATATTATATCCACACCATAATATTCAAAAATATATTTCGAGAGAAATTAATCTTTATTCATAAAAGTTGGGGTCTTACAATCCTAATAATCATATCATATATACAATAATCCTATTTTTATGGAAAATAAATAATAAAATATTTTTACTTCAAAATTAATTTATTAGAAAAATATAACTTATAATAATCAATAATTCCTTTTAAAAATTTATTTGCAATTTTTCTTGCAATAAATAAATTTCTATTTATCAAGTATATACATACACTTTACCTTGCACATATTCCCACCTTTGTTTTAAAAAAAATTTATGCAAAATTTCTTATTTAATTATAATGAAAAAATTGGGTTATTACATTCACACTCTCTTATAAGGATTCCGTCCCCGGAATCACCGTTTCAAAACTTATGGTCACTAGGGTAAATAACATACTCAGACATTGAAAGTAGATCTCAATCAGATTAAATCGAACTGATCTTTAACTATTCAGCATAAAGCTTGTCTATCTGATTAAACAAAAATTTGATTTTTAATAGAACTAAAATTCCTCCTTCAAAGATTCTGTATAAAATAATTTACTATATATAGGAAAACCATATGTAAGAAAATAAAATTTATTCGAATAATACCTAGAGTTCCATCCCCGGCTGCTACAGTATCCTAAATCGTCATGTTGAAGACTCTTACGGTTAATTTTGTTGGTCTACTTGTTGAAGTTGGTCCCGTTATCGCCAGTGTTCCGCTGCCTTTCCCCGCATTCACGCTTTCTGCATCTATTCTCCTTTTCGGATAGTCCTTTACCTTATGTTCCGTTGATCCACACAGAAAACACCCACTATTTATCCTAGGATTGGGGAAGTTGGGAGAGATATGTCCCTCCTGCCTACACTTATATCACACAAACTTACCCTTCAAACACTCACCCGAATGGTTCTTCCCGCAATTTTCACATTGTACCACTTGTTTCTTCACACCTTCTTGCTTAACTTGGACACTCCCAAAATTGTTCCCCTTTCTTTTTGCATTCCCACTACCACTACTTGCTTCTACCTTCCCAGCTCCCTCACCCTTAATCTTTCTCTCCTTATTATAGAGGCTCATGGCCTCACTTCCCCCTTCGGCTATGATAGTCTTTTCTAAGAGTGCTGCAAAAGTATTGATCTACAACACCGCCACCTTATTGTAGAGCCAAGGTTTTAATCCCAGGTGTTGACAACATCGCACTCATTCTCGCGTATGATCTTCTACTCAATGCGTCGGCTACCACGTTCGCTTTTCCAGGATGGTAATGAATGGTATGGTCGTAGTCTTTCAATAGCTCGAGCCAACGTCGTTGCCGCATGTTGAGTTCTTTTTGGGTGAAGAAATATTTGAGGCTTTTATGGTCTGAATATATCTCCACTTTCTCCCCGTATAGATAGTGCCTCCAGATCTTTAGCGCGAAAACGACTGCTGCCAACTCTAGATCATGAGTAGGATAATTCCTCTCACATTCTTTAAGTTATCGCGAGGCATAGACTATGACTTTCCCACGTTGCATGAGAACACATCCTAACCCTTTGCCTGAAGCATCGCTGTAGATAACAAATCCATCCGAACCAGATGGTATTGTTAGAACAGGTGCCGAAATAAGTCTCCTCTTAAGCTCTTGGAAACTCTTCTCGCATTCCTCGCTCCAAACGAATTTTGTATCCTTCCGAGTTAGCTGAGTTAATGGAGTAGCGATTCAAGAAAACCCTTCCACGAATCTCTGATAATAACCAGCTAGACCTAGAAAGCTACGTACTTCGGTCACCGTCTTCGGTTGCTCCCAACTTTGTATTGCTTCAATCTTCGCCAGGTCAACAGATACTCCATGTTTTGACACCACGTGCCCAAGGAATGCTACTTCCTTAAGCCAGAACTCGCATTTCTTTAACTTGGCATAAAGCTTGTTTTCACGAAGCCTTTGGAGTACCAGCTTCAAATGGTGCTCATGATCTTCACGACTTTTAGAATATATGAGGATGTCATCAATAAAGACAACAATGAACTGATCCAAATATTCCTTGAATACTCGGTTCATCATATCCATGAAAGTCGCAGGAGCATTAGTCAATCCAAAAGACATGACTAAGAATTCATAATGTCCGTACCGAGTTCTGAAGGCAGTCTTTGGAATATCCTCGATTCTAATCTTGGTGATGATATCCAGAGCGAAGATCGATCTTTGAAAAGAATTGTGCTCCTTGAAATCGTCAAACAGTCATCAATACGAGGTAGTGGATACCTATTCTTGATGGTGACATGGTTCAATTCCGATAGTCAATACAAAGTCGCATACTCCGTCTTTCTTCTTTACTGAATAAAACAGGAGCACCCAGGGGAGATGTACTAGGGCCGATGAAACCGATGTCCAACAACTCCTCAGATTGGACCTTTAACTCCACGAAGTTCAATAGGAGCCATTCGATATGGGGTTTTAGAAATTGGCTTTGTACCAGGTTCAAGATTAATAAAGAATTCAACTTCACATTCTGGGGGTAGACTGGAAAGTTCTTCAGGAAATACGTCAGGAAAGTCAATAACAACAGGAATATTATTCAAATTTGACGTGTCTTTATTCAAATCCATAACATGGGCTATGAAAGCTTGACATCCGTTTTTCAATAAACGAATAGCTTTATGACTTGATATGATAGTGATTGATTTTAATGGTTTAGTTGCTTGAATTCGAACAACAGGTTGGTTAGGAATATGAAAACTAAAAACCTTATGAAAACAATCAATTTTGGCATGATGAGTAGTTAACCAATCAATCCCTAGAATCACATCAAAAGCAAGTATCTTTAAAGAGATAAGGTCAACAGGTAAGGTGATGGTGCCAACTTGAATCAAACAAGATTTATAAACAGTGGATGTGATGAAAGTTTCTCCTAACGGAGTCTCCATAGATAAATCAAAGTCTAATTTCTCCAGAGTCAAGTTTATTGAGCACAAGCAGGAGAGATAAATGAATGGGTAGCACCGGTATTAAGTAAGGTATGAACTTCGCAAGAATTAATGATTAGCTTACCCGTGATCACCTCGTTTGGGTTCCTCTCATTTTAACCAGTCACGACAAACGCTCTTCCAGGAACCGTTGACTTTGACTTTTCTGGGACAGCCTTTTGAGTCACCGTCCCCGCTGAACTAGGTTTCGCTACCGTACAATCTCGAGCGATATGTCCTTCCTTTCCACAATTATAGCATACCTTGAACTGTTGTGGGCAGTTTGGGCTGATATGTCCCTCTTTCCCGCATTTGTAGCATACGACTGGTGGTCGTTCTCCTCCCTTAGAACCAATTGCTGCTGGTGCTGATGTCTTCGCATTGTCATTGTTGAATCTCCTCTTTTTAAAATCTCCCCCGACTCGCTTCTTCTATTTTCATAGGCATGATTACCACCAGAGTGGTTACCATTTTTGTCCGTCTTTTTCTTTCTCCTCTGGTTATCGTTGTTCTGTTGACTACTATCTCCGGTATGATCCTGGTTGTGGTCCCTCGGATGAACGTACTCGTTATCTCGCTCTAATAATTGAGCCTTGTTGACAACATCTGAATAGAGAGAAAATTTATAAGAAATGAGATACTGACGTATGCCGGGTTTCAAACCTCTCAGAAACATCTGCGTCATACGTTCCTCATTCTCCACCAAATGAAGTGCAAACCTGGATAACTCTGCAAAATTTGCCTCGTACTGGGACACCGTCATGTTATTTTGTTCCAGTTTAATGAACCCCACTTCCTTCATATGACGAATACTTTCAGGAAAGTACTTGTCATTGAAAAGTTTCTGAAACGTCTCCGAAGACATACTGAGTGCGGCTGGATGGGTACGCTTCACAGACTCCCACCAGTAATCTGCCTCATTACGGAACATAAAGGTGGCGAATGGCACCTTATGCTTCTCCGTGCATCCCAAGACATCGAATATCTTGGTGATTTGTTTGACCCACGTCTCCGCCTTAATCGAATCCGGCTTTCCCTAGAATTCTGGTGGTCCTAACTCTTTGAACTGCTTGGCTGTGATAACCCGTGAATTGCTATCATTTCCTCCTGTATTTTGAACACGAGTCTCCCTCGTCTGATTTTGCATGAACTGCAAAAAGCTTCTAAACATCTCATCGTTCATCATCTGCTCAGTGGTGTTGTTCACGGGAGGAACATTGCCACCTATTACAGACGCTCTCCTCGTTGGTGAGTCTGAGCGTCTCCACGGTCTCATTTACTCCAATCATTAATATTCTCGGTCGACATTCTCAAATCTTCGCCATAAAACAAGGGTTAATTAAGGAAATCAATATATCACATAATATCCCTATATAATGACCAACTAACAAATAAGCTTAGGTAGGACACACTAGCGAAGGATTTACTCGCTCTCTCCTCCTAGTTCTATTCCCGATCTCCGCCAGAGATCATATCCTAAGCTACGATACCAAGCTGTGGCGCCCCCAAAAATAGGTATACATCACCCATTCTGAGTTGTCAATATATGGTATGTAAAACAACTTACAACTTTATTAATACAACATAAAAACTGAGAGTTTAAATACAAATATTATTTTCTAGACAATATCTATACCCAAATAAATCCTCATCACAATTATTGATACATTATTTTACAAAAATGGTGAGGACTACTAAACAACTCTCTCTAGAACCATCATTCCATACCCCAACTCGTACTCGCTACATTCTCGCCTCCTGAGAAGAAAAATGGAACAAAAAGGAAAAAAGGGTGAGCTCAACTAGCCCAGTAAAGAACATTATGACTAAGATAATATAGAACAAATTATCGTTAGTCTTTAACAGGGAAAAATCTGATAAAATACAATAAACAACAAGTTTCAGATCAATATTCGCAGTGGAAAATAATAATTCATAGAAGAGTTACGTAGAGAATGAAATCTACTACTATCTATGAATTTAAAAGTCCATCAACAGTATTTTTATCCCTGTAACATCAATCAATATACATCTTGAATCAAATATTCATCTTTGCACTACAGGTTAAAGATATTCATCAGTTGGTCATGTTCATCTCAACACATGTTCATCTTTGCACTACGAGCCAAAGATATTCATCATAAAATCATTAATCTTTGCACTACAGGCCGAAGATATTCAATTATATCATCATTTAGGAGTGAGGATGATGAAAAATATTTTAAAGAAAACGAATCCAATGAAACAAAAGAATAAATATTAAGGATTCGTATCTCGGTTTATACATGTCCAAAAATACCCCATAAATAATCATAGTGGAGTAAAATTCAAGAATGATCAAAACATAGATACAATCAAAGCTAGTATCCATAATAGATATTTTGGACGAAAAAGAAAATTTTCATTTTTCAATAAATAGTGCCGTATACGTGAATAGTAACCCCGACACAAAAAGTTCCAAATTTGATTAAAAGTTCAGATCAATACTTCGGCATAATGATATTGGAAGAAATAATATCATTTTTAAAAAATAATATCCCTTACATCGAAAGAATAGTACTTCTAGCTGAAACACCGGATATAAGCTATGACTTGAACTCGCACCGTATAGCAACACTCAAAGTATTAAAATACTCACAAGAATACGCTCAATATATCGAGAGAGAGAGAGAGAGAGAGAGAGAGAGAGAGAGAGAGAGAGAGAAAACTTCAGTTTCTGGTGTAATTTTCAATTCTAACCTAAGCACCCTATTTATAAAAAAATGCTTAGAACACCAAAGCAGAAAATTTAATAAATTAATAATATATTTAACAAAATTTCCTACGCACACTAGATTTGCCCAAAAACTTCAGCCACCATGTGGGCTTACCTCACCAAACTTAAAAAAAATGTTTTTGTTAATATAAATATTTAAAACTTCCAAAAATTAATTATTTCGAAACTTCAGAACTTTAATAATTCATAATAAATAGCTCTTTTTGTCAGAAAAATTCAAACCACATGTCTTTTTCATAGAAAATTTTATTTTCTACAACTTTACAGAAGAAAGTTTTTCCAAATTCCAAACAGAAATTGACCGAAATCCCCAAACGGGCGATTTTACAGGCTATAATCAAATTTCAGTCAAGAAATGGGCCCACAGACATGCTTAACATGTTTTAAATATTTTTAGTAACAAAAATACTCCTCATATACTCATATATCCCACATTCATTGAAAAAAATATCACCATTATTATATTATTAAAATATAATAATATATTTAAATGAATTATTTTATCAGAAAAAGATAAAATATTAATTTTCAACAATTGTCACATAAAAAAAAATTTCTCCATCAATATCCACATAAAATCAACATTTTCTTCATCATATAAATCAATAATTAATTATTCATAAATAATATTACAGAATCACAATACTGACAACCAGGCCGTTCCTAGGATAGAGGGGGCTTTCCAATAAGGATTTCTCCTTACTGGCGCGCAATTAGATGACCTAACCTCTCCTTTGACAGAACTTTCTAGATATTACCAACAATGTTATCCAATAATATTATTCAGATAATATGAATTATTGCTCCGATAATGAAAAATACTGTGTAATGACAATTATTGAAACAACAGTAATATAAAATATCAATGCATCAATTATCGAATCAATAAAATAAAATACTGAACAGTAATTACTGTAACAATTATTGAGTAGTGCCTTCTTACGTAAGAATCAATAATTGGTGCAATACCGTGTGCTACTGTGTTTTAACCACCGAGTATTTTAATAGTATTAACGGTAACAACTACGCCGTTATTTATAAACAACTTATACGTGTCATTTTCTTCATCCAATCTCTTTCTGTTATGGGGCCCACACAAGGCTGCGCCGTCGTACGAATATTCCCCGACAGTAAGAATATTTCACGACCAAACGAATATTTTATAACCACTTGCTTATTTGAAATATTTGCGTATTTTACCCATAACTATCCACATTAATCAAATCAACCCTTACTATTTCAATATAATAAATAGAGAAAATTTAATTTCGTTAATAATAAGTTGGGGTCTTACAAGATTACTACTTCAAAATTTTTGTTTGAGCAACACAAATGATAGCAACCTCCTTTGATTTTCTCAAACCCACAAATACTCTTCACTTCTTCCTTCTCTCTTTTCTCTTTGTGTTTTCTCTTCTTTCTCTTCTCTGTTCTTTCTTTAGTATTAGGCTTAAACTTAACGTAAAAAGAAACAGACACAAAATAAAAAAAAACTTAAATATAATAATAATAATACTTAGTACATATCAGTTATGTTTTTTTTTTTAAAATTCAAAAGCCACTAAGGCTTGTTTGGCAAAACCAACTTAAAATTAAAGACTTAAAATCCTTAAGGCTTGTTTGACAAAACTAAATTAAAACTCTTTTAATTTATTTTAATAACTCGTTTATTATATAGTTTATTGTCACACTTTGTTTAATTAAATTCCAATATTAAAATTCAATTAAATTAAAGTTAACATCAACTTATTAAATCATAATGCCACACAATCCAATAGTCACAAAATAATAATTTTCATTAAAATTTATTTAATAAATTAATACATCACTTTTACTTACTAAATTAAATTAAAACAATATTATAACAATTCCTTTAATCCTCATCAACTCTCTAATTTAATTATTAAATTAAATTAGAATATTAATTCATCACTCTTTTAATTTAATTAACTTTAACATATAAAATTACCGAATATTAACTTAATTAACATATTACACTTAATCAAGTTAATTCCTCGCAAACTCATGAATTATTTATTTATTTAATAAATAATCAAATTAAACAATTTTTTATATAACAATAAACACATCAACTAAAATATTTATTTAATTAAATAAATATTTAAAATTACATGTAAAAATTCTAGATTGTTACAGAAGTTGTGTAAAAAAAATTGCTACTTACCCTATGTAATAGGGTTTTGTTAGGGTTATAAGGACTAGTTGTTTATTTAGTTAGATACTTCTTCTAGACTTTTGACTTGATATTCATTGAGAGCCATCTTGTGGAGATTTGGAGTTTGCATTGGAGAACATTGAAGGCAGAGATTGAAGCTTGAAGATTACAAATTTCTCGATAGAGTGTTTCTTCTGCTCTTAACTTCATTATTTGTACTTATTATTCTATTTAATTTTGATTTTCTTGTTTCTATTATGACGATGAACTAATTTCCCAATTAGGGCAACAATGGAACCTTTTGCAAAACATTAATTCAATTACCTAATATTTTTCACTTGTTGATCCTATGGAGTTGATTATTATATTTTATGCTTAATCTATTAATTGTCTAGCTAGAAATTAATTTGATATCTTTGATAGAATTGAAAGAAAAAATCTTAGATTAGATCGGAATATAATGACATATGAATTTGTTGATTCTTGTAGGATAACATAACAGTGTTTGAGACGAAAGTACTTGTATGCCATGCGTAACTATGTTAGGAGTTTGTGCTTAATGAATCTGTTTCAAGTGTCTTGCACGAAAGTAGCAAAATAACTGAAATAGGTCTTTTTATTAATCATTGACAGATGTTAATAAATTGATAGGCAATCCTAGTTGGCAACTTATTGGATTAAATAAGTAGAAATATGGTAAGGAGATTATTGTAAAACAATTGGGAAAATTTTATTCCTATGTCTTTGTTATCTGGTGATCAATAATTTTTAGTTAATTGATTTTTATTTTCTTTTTATCAAAATAATTTCAGAAATCAATTGGAGTGACTATTTAAGTGAATTTAAATTGATAAAAACTTGTTAATTAGGTTAATTGTTAGTCACTATTCTCTGTGGGTTCGACAACCTTTCTTATCACTTTATTACTTGATTGACCGTGTGCACTTGCACGTATTTGTCATTCTATAAATCGGACAACAATGAACATGAGTGAGTATTTAAATCCTAAAAGATTGGGGATAGAAACCCTAAATAAATAATTAGGGTAAGAGAGTCAATTTCTTATTCCTTATGGCTTTCTGGCAACTAAATGCCATACCTCAGGATTCATTCATTATCGTCTAAGTCATATAGTCTTTTGTATACTCAGAACAATTATTCCATATTCATCCTATGCATTTACAGCGTTATGCATTTTACGTTACCTCATTATTATCTTACAACGTACGATTAATTCGACTCGGAATGTCATCCAAGGTATAAATATTAACTCAGCTTCTTTACGTGATACTTACTTGTCTTTAATTCAGCTTCTTCAACGTTCATAAGTTTAGTCATTGATCTTCACTATCATACAGTCAAACCATACACGGAGTGTAGGTTCAACTCGTTTAATACTCGCGTACACTCAACCTTCACATCGGCTAAAGTGTTTAACGCTTACATTTCATTCTAGCATTCTCTATCTGACTCATATTTGACTTTCATTAATCTTCTTACCGTTCGCTATGAGTTTCTTGATAATCATATCTTACTTACTACTTTCATCAACGTCTAAGTCATACAACCAATGTATATTTAGAACGTTCGCCCGAAGCGAATACAATTCACGAGGATCGTTTAGGTATTCAGCGTTCACATTGCTCGTCTCTTAATCTCTTATTCAACCTTTACTCAAGGTTTTTATCGCTTTACATCTTTATCCATCCCATGATCCCCATGTTCATTATTCTTTCTTAATGTTGAAGCCACACAGTTTGTTGTATGCTAATACCGATCGTTCATTGTAACAACGTTGCATTTATAGCGTCTATACGCTTTACATTCATCTCTCATTACCATGTCATAACATTGAAATGTTATACATTAACCTCGTCACTTAACGTATAAGGAATCACAATCATAGCAATCCCCCACGTTCATTTATCGCGACTACGATCCCTGAATATCGGTTCCGTAATTTATGTTTACATTCTTTATCTTTTAATCCCGTTAAATCACTTGATTAAGTGTTAATTTAGGTCAACAACATTTTTATTATCTTCCCTTACACTTCCCCAAGAGTTGAGCAGTTAAAATCTCTTCTCTGGGCCATTCCTATACCCCCGCCCCGGTGGGGGTTTGTATGCTAGAAATGCCTGCCCCGATGTAATGCCCCCATATCTATACTCCCATGGTATCCGATATGGTGTTTACAACGAATCAATATAATGCATTTAAATCTATACACCCATGGTATCTGATTATAAACTTATATTAATATGAGGGACTATCAGATATAATTCCCATAGATCCAAGATTCACAGTATGCCATATCAGAAAACAATTCTCAAAAGAACTGTTACTGTGTTTGGATACCCTCACTTGGATATATGAATTGTATCTGTGAATAGAATCTATCTATCCAAAATTCAGAGTACTAGTAATAACATGAACAGTCCATATTACCAATACCCTCACCCAGATGTATAGTCTATGCCATAAGAATTTATACTATTGTATCGATAGTAACTATCTATCCAAAATCCAGAGTATTGATAACAACATGAACAGTCCATGCCATCAATACCCTCACTCATATAAATAGTTCCCAAGGATCTCAACTAGATTTGAAGAATTCTTAATTACATCTATAGATGTAAGAAAACACAGTTGCAGAATTTAAATCTATTATATATAAATATTAAGGTTCGATTACATGATTTTCACCAAGAGTTTCTTATTACAAGGTATTCAACTAGACATAAATATAACCTAATCTAGCAGGGAGGTTTCCCTTTGTCTACTCCAGATGTTCCAGGGTTACCATCTAATACTGCAAATGGAATAATTTGCAAGGGTGAGCTATAACATGCTCAGCAAGTTTTATGTTTATAACAATATATGATTTTGAAGAAGTATAACAATTCAAAATTTGACTGATAGTTGTTACCATTTTCTGGATTTCTTTTCCAACCATTTATGGATTTTTATTTTTGTCAGTCACACAGACTTAGAAACTTTGTTTAGATCTAAGATAGGGGATCAGCCTATTCAACATCCTTGGAGTATGCATCTCATCCTACTAGTGCTCAAATGAACCCAAATTAATGTCAATATATTATCGATCGAATATTGATCCCTTACGGAATACCCAACTTCAGTATAAGATGTCTTACAAAAATAATTTGGTTTGACACAACAGTTTATGCTCAATAAACAATATCGTATGAATAAATGATTCATTTCTTAGTTATGCTGAAGCTATAGCAATAACCTTTCACTAAGAGGTAATTTAAATGTAGGTGTAGTTTATCATATCAATAGCATATCAAGATAAAAATCTTGTTTAACGAATAAACAGGGTTTGAAAAATTTGCATAAGTAGTTAGGGTTTAAGAATACTTGCCTGAGCGTAAATCAGTTAAGTTTTCCTACTTGATTCTCTTAATAAACACCTACGATGTTCATTCATATAAATCTATCATGTTAGTATTAATAACAATACTCTAATACAACATTTACATAAGTCCGGGTTAGATTTGATAGAGTTTTGGTGTTTAATGTCTTTATCGAATATTAGATAAGTTGCTAAATCAACTAAATTTTATTTATAACCTTTATTATTTATTTATATAATTTATATATCCATTATAATAATTTCCATAAGCTTATAATAATTGTTTAAGTATTTATTTATTCTTTAAAAGATTTTTAAATCATTTATTTCTATTGTTAAATATTTAATATTTACTTAGAATTTTACAAAATACTTTGTTTATTATTTTAAAATAATTTATATTTACTTATTATAATGTGTATATCATTAATATTATTTTTTCAATAATTATTTAGTATTTATAAGTAATTATTCTAATTACTTCATTATTAAATTAATTACTAATAATATCCAATTAAATAAAATATTTATTGAATTTATGTAAAAATATCGTAAATTAATTATAATAATTTATTATAATTTTTAAAACTGTTTTTGGTATTTATTTATATTTATTATTAATTATTTCTAATATTTATAATTTAATTTCTAAAAAACAATTTTCTGTATGTCGCTAAAGCCCTATAATGACAGGAAGTGTTGCTGTAGGTGTTCTTGAGCTTCTGGGTTTCCGGTCAGTCATGGTCGAGAGACCAGTTTGACCTTAATCTATCTCACTATTGTTTATGATTCTGGGCTTGACCAAGTTTTGGTGTTATAGTACTCATTCAGTAGTACAACATAAGCCTAATTGCATGCTTAAATCTACATATAACAAAAAGTTATAGAGGCTCAAAGTCACTGTCAGAGCTGTTCTTGAGTTTTTGGGTAACCCAAAATAGTGGTCATGGTTGGCCAACGGTTTTGTGGCTTCAATATCTCTGATTCTGTGTAGTAGATTTGTGTTGTGTTTGTTGTAACATGTAGTATATATGTCAAGGTACATATATATAACATTTGTTTAGACAAAGCATGACAATAAGGTCCTGATCTAAGTTGGTCAAAGTACAGCCAACAGTTGTTCTTCGTGTTCATCAGTTTTCTGGGTAACCCATAAAACTTGGTCAAGCTTGGTCAACGACTTTTGACCATTAATTCCAATAATCCTATGAGTTATTTAAGTAATTTAAGACCATGGATATGTAGTATATATCATGGTATTAGTCTATCACAAAAAGTTACAAAAACAACAAATCGAAAGCGATCAAAAGGCTGGGTCAAAGTAGCCGGCTAAACCTGTTCTTGAGTTTTCTGGGTAACCCAGAAAACAGAACTTTGTGATCGGTCAACCACTTCTGACCATCTATATCTTGCAATCTATGGTTCTAATGAACCTATTTTCTTTTCCAGATTAAAGACCTACTATCAGGCTACAAATAACATATAAATTACAGACCTAATCATAAACACATACGAATCTACAAGCTCTGACATTCGACTGTCAGACTTTAGTTTTTGAAATTCCCATATTACTAAAAATTCTTAATTAAGACATCTAGATGTTATGAAAACGTATTCTATCAACCTAACATACTTTCTAACATACTAACACATAATTATAAACATCTAAACAACAAATTTATCAAAGCATCAAAGATCTAGCTAAGAATTAGGGTTTGCACCTTTCTTACTTGATTTTGGATTCTAGCTTCTGAATTGTTTGCTGCTACCACCCAGGCTTGATTTGGTATGTTTATAAGAGTGTCTAGGCTTATAGAATTCATGAGTTTACACTGAGCTTGGGTTCCTATTTATAGAGTTCTTTAACTTGGCTTTTTGGCCATTTTTCCACCTACTTGCCTCCTAAAAGATCTCATATGTGACTCTTCTGGTGATTGGGAGTTTGGAAGCATGTCATGTGAGGTTTTGGAACTTGTGTGGCTGATTCATAACCTACTTATAAGCTTGTTGACCAATTTAGTAGCTTAATTACGCTCTAATCTTTACTAATCTTGATTAGGGTTTTGTTATTAATGATTAAGGTTATCTAATAATGTTTATTAGTATCTAATTGAAGTTTAGTAATCATGACTAGGTGTTAGTATAACCTAATTAGGGTTAATTTAGCTAATTAGGGTTAGGTTTATAAATTAGGGTTAGGGTTTTGCTAATTAGGGTTAGGATTTGTTAATCTAGGGTTACTAACCTAGCTTTCCCATTAATCCTAACAAGCACGACAAAGCTTTTTTTCAGTATAAGCACGAAAAAGCAGCTTGTCTAAGAAATATACCGAAAAGTCCGTTTTTGAAAGAAATTTTTTTAAGCACGAGGTGTCAAGCACGTCAATTTTTGGACAAAATTTTATTTGACCAAATTCGGTAAACAGAGTATATATTAACACATAACACTTTCAGAATGGAGAGATTTTATTAATATAACATAATTTTACATATCCGAGTCTTTTTAGGGTTTTGGGTTTTTACATTCACCCCCACTAATAAGAATTTCATCCTCGAAATTACAGTTGTTAAGTAAACAGTTGGGGATAGTTCTCTCGCATTTTATCTTCAAGCTCCCATGTACCCTCTTCAACGTTCTGATTTCTACAGATTACTTTGACCGATTGCAGAACTTTATTTCTTAGGACTTGCTCTTTACGGTCGACAATCTGCACAGGTTTTTCTACATAAGAAAGATCTTCTTCAATTTGGATTGTCTCATAATTTATAACGTGTTTATAATCAGGTTTGTATGGTCGTAATACGGACACATGAAACACATTACGAATATGGTTCAACTCAGTAGGTAGTGCTATTTCATAAGCAACTTCACCTATCCTCCTCAAAATTTCAAAAGGTCCAATAAATCTCGGACTCAGATTTCCTTTCTTACCAAATTGTATCTTGCCTTTCCAAGGAGATACTTTTAAGAATACGTGACTTCCTACGCTAAAGTTTCGTTGTTGACGATGTGGATCAACGTATTTTCTTTGTCGATCTTGAGATGCTTGTAATCGTTCACGTATAATTCTGATGGTTTCAGTAGTTTGTTGAATTATTTCAGGTCCTAGCATTTATCTTTCTCCGACCTCATTCCAACACAAAGGTGTTCTAAATTTTCTCCCATATACGGCTTCATAAGGTGGCATACCAATGCTAGCATGATAACTATTGTTATAAGCAAATTCTACCAAAGGTAACTGATCTTCCCAACTTCCTTTGAAGTCTATGATACATGTTCTCAGCATATCCTCTAATGTTTGTATGGTTCTCTCACTTTGTCCATCAGTCTGAGGGTGATAAGTTGTGCTTAATCTTAATTGTGTACTTAAGTGTTTCTGAAGACTTTTCCAAAAATTTGAAGTAAAACGTGGATCTCGATCTAGTACTATAATAAGTACTCCATGCCTAGAGATGATTTCGTTAATGTACAGCTTAGCAAGGTGGTCTAAGTTATGAGTAACTTTAATAGGTAAAAAGTGAGCTGATTTGGTTAAATGGTCAACTATTACCCAAATGGCATT
This sequence comes from Panax ginseng, assembly GCA_020205605.1. Taxonomy (NCBI): domain Eukaryota; kingdom Viridiplantae; phylum Streptophyta; class Magnoliopsida; order Apiales; family Araliaceae; genus Panax; species Panax ginseng. The sequence goes on from CM035130.1 coordinate 98,831,499, forward strand.
ATGTCCCTTTTGTGTAGCTGGAAGGCCAACAACAAAGTCCATGGTTATATGTTCCTACTTCCACTCAGGAGTTGGTAAGGGTTGAAGTAAACCACTCGGCTTTTGTTGCTCAGCCTTAACCCTTTGACACGTGAGACATTTGCTTACCCATTCGGTTATCTCTCTTTTCATATTTGACCACCAAAAGTGTTAACTTAAGTCCTTGTATATTTTAGTACTGCCAGGATGAATGTCAAATTTAGAATTATGACCTTCGCTTAAGATTTCTTCTTTTAAGGCTTGATTTAACGGAACCCAAATTCTATCTTCATATCTTATTATTCCATCCTTATCTATTCTGAATTTGTTATACTTAATATGAGTTATATTGGACTTATACTTTTGACATTCTTCATCCTTTCACTGCATCTCTTTGATTTTATCAAGTAGAGATGAAACTCCCTCTATAATGAATAACTTTTGGGTAGAGGTAGTTGGACATTTCACCTCAATTTCTAGATTTTCAAAATCTTTTATTAACCTATCATTGGTGGTTATTGCATTCAACTTTTCTTGATTCTTTCTACTCAATGCATCAGCCACAACATTAGCTTTACCAGGATGATATAAGATTTCACAATCAAAATCCTTTATCAGTTCTAACCACCTTCTCTGCCTTAAGTTTAGCTCTTTTTGTGTAAAAATATATTTCATACTTTTATGATATGTATATATCTCACACTTCTCCCCGTACAAGTAATGTCTCTAAATTTTTAGAGCAAAAACTACCGCGGCTAACTCTAGGTCATGAGTAGGATACCTCTTCTCATAATCTTTGAGTTGTCGTGATGCATAAACAATCACTTTCCCATGTTGCATCAACACACACCTTAAACCTTTGTATGATGCGTCACTAAATACTACAAGGCCTCCTATATCATCTGGTAAGGATAATACTTGAGTTATGCTCAATCTCTTCTTCAACTCTTGAAAGCTCTCTTTACATTTATCTGTCCAGACGTATTTTACCGTCTTTCGAGTTAAATTGGTTAATGGGGCTGCTATTTTTGAAAAATCTTTTATAAACCGCCGATAATAACCCGTTCAACCGAGAAAACTTCTTACTTCTGTTGGAGTTGTTGGTTGTTCCCAATTCACAACAGTTTCAATTTTAGTTGGATCTACTGATATTCCATTTTTGTCAATTACATGACCTAAAAATTGAACTCTCTTTAACTAGAATTCACACTTGGAAAACTTTCCATAAAGTTGTTCCTTTCGTAATATCTCCAAAACGACCCTCAAGTGTTCAGCATGCTCTTCCCGTGTTTTCGAGTATACTAGAATATCATGGATAAATACTACAACAAATTTGTCCAAGCATGGTTTAAACACTCGATTCATTAAATCCATAAATGTTGCCGGTGCATTTGTCAATCCAAAAGACATTACAAGAAACTCATAATGTCCATAGCGTGTCCTAAACGCTATTTTCGGCACATCCTCCTTTCTTACCTTTTATCGATGATAACCTATTCTAAGGTCAATCTTTGAAAAGTGTTCGGCCCCTTTTAATTGGTCAAACAAATCATCAATCTTTGGTAAAGGATACTTATTTTTAATGGTTAATTTATTTAATTCTCTATAGTCTATACATAACCTCATAGTTCCATCCTTCTTCTTTACAAACAATATTGGTGCTCCCCAGGGTGAAACACTAGGTTGTATGTACTTTTTATCTAAGAGTTATTGTAATTGTATGAGTAGCTCTTTCAGTTCTACAGGTGCCATTCTATATGGTGCCCTAGAAACTGGTGTCGTTCCTGGTGCAAGATAAATGACGAACTCAATTTCCCTATCTAGAGGTAAACCTGGTAAGTCATCCGGAAATACATAGGAAATCTTTCTACTTGAACTATGGTCAAATATCCTAAACAACCCTTCCTAAGAAATCTTTCTACTTGAACTATGGTCAAACATCGAGATTGCTTAGGTGAACAACTTTCGTTGAACACTACCTTTGACTTCGATGCAGTCAAAAGGTTTATTCATTTTTTATGACAATCAATCATCGCGTTATGGTTAACCAACCAATCCATTCCCAAAATTACATCAAATTCTCCCAATTCGATTGGTATAAGATCTACCCCAAAGTTGTGCCCTTTAATCATTTCACTACAGTTCTTATGTATGGTCTTAACCGGTATCTTTTCATTATTTGCAATTTCTACACAAAATGGTTTGTCTAAATTTTCACACGGTGTAATTAGGTTTTTAGAAAAACTTTTAGACACAAAAGAACAAGTAGCACTAGAATCGAATAACACATATGCATTTAAAGTGTTGATAGGGATGATACATGTCACCACGTCCTGTGAAGCAACAGCATCCCTCACCGACATATTAAATGTTCTCCGGAGGTCGATTCTTGAACTCCAATTACACTCATCGGCTGATTATTATTGTTATTCTTCTATTTTCTATTCCCTTTCCTCGGTTCTTAGGTTTGGGACAATTCTTTGAAAAATGGTCCGACGAACCACAGTTAAAATATTTATTTTTATTTGGAAGAGGACACAGTGGAGAGATGTCCCGATTGTCCATAATTAAAATATTTACTATAAAACATACTCCTTTATCTTTCTTTCCACAGGTAGAATAAGGTTTAATGTTATTATTATTAAAGTTATTATTATTGTTACCCATCTTTTTGTCCGAGTTATTGGAAAAAGTATTATCCCATTTCCATTTATTATTAAACCCACCTGAACTGTGTTCGGTTCTAAGTTCCCCCACTTTGACTTTTCTTTTCCTGGTGAAATTTGGCAAGACTTTCATTTTCACTTTCAGCTATAGAGGCTTTTTCGAGTATTTCCGAGAAAGTCTTTATTTGAAGTACTGACAACTTACTTCGAATATGAGGTTTCAAACCTTCCTGGTACCTACGAGTCTTTCTAAGTTCAGTAGTCACTTGATGAGAAGCAAACTTGGATAGTTCATTGAACTTGGATGTATACTGAGTTACAGTCAGGTCTCCTTGTTTTAATTCTAAAAATTTTACTTCCATACGATCTTTCAGGGATTGGGAAAATTAGTTTTCAAAGAACAACTCTTTAAATCTATCCCAAGGAACAATTTCCGTTTCTACCCCCCTTAGTTGATTCCCACCAATAATTAGCCTCACCTTTCAAGAAAAAGGTTGCAAAAGTAGTCTTTTGATTATTATTGACATTGGTTACTAGGAAAAAATTCTCTATTTCAGAAATCCAAATTTGTGCATCGACAGGTTCTAATGTACCTTTAAATTCAGGTGGTCCAACTAATTTGAAATCTTTAAATGATGTGTTTTGGTTCATAGGTCTATTCATAGCTCCTAACATAAGGTCTACTAACTATTGGGTAGAATTATCTTCATTATTCATTTCTCTTTGAGGTCTTCTGGTTGGTGGCATGATTCTATATAAAACATCAACAAAAATTCACATTAGAATTTGAATAACACAACATATTTGTTTTATTTATATTTCACAAGAGTCATACAAAATAACTTAGTAGTTTATATATACTACTAGTTTACACATACCACAAGTTATATTATAAACTTTGAATGTTCCTTTATTCATACTAATATAGATCATTCAACTCCTATATTATCCTCTAGAATTCATTGATATCATCAAAGGAATCCTAGATCATGTGGCATACCACAGATCCATCTATCAGATAAGCAATTTTCTTCTCCTCCACCAGATATCGTACTACTCGGCGCTGCAAATCATTGAAAGAGTCTCGAACACCCAGAGATGTTTTAAGAAGTCTTGACTAAATTTCCTTCCTGCCCCTTTGTGCATGGTGCAGTTGTACTTTTAGTCGGTGACTATGTCCTTTCTCATGTTGTAGCATTCCCTCAGCTATGTCTGCCCTAAACTTCATTTTATTAGTCTCGTATTCTATTGTCTTCATTAGTGATGTCATTGCTTCATCATGTTCATCAATTCTCATTAATTGTCCTGCTACTAGATCTTCCTCTTCCTCAGCATCTAGCAGTTGTTGATAATGAAGCAATTCTTCATCCTCTGCATCACTAGCTATAAATGACTCAATCTGTGATGGATTGTGTACTATCACCATTTCTTCAGTACTGGAGTTGGCCATCTATAAAAGAAAACTCCTTAATACTGGTATAAAAATTTTCATAACATAATATTTTAAATGTTATATTTTATATGTACTTAAAATTTTTACGGACTCAAAGACTATATACTAAGATTTCTCTTCCTTATATCTATAGCCTTGAGGCTTTGATACCAAAATTGTAACGCCCCCATACCTATACTTCCATGGTATCCGATATGGTGTTTACAAAGAATCAATAAAATGCATTTAAATCTATACACCCATAGTATCTGATTATAAACTTATATTAATATGAGGGACTATCAGATATAATTCCCATAGATCCAAGATTCATAGTATCCCATAATAGAAAATAATTCTCAAAAGAACTATTACTGTGTTTGGATATCCTCACTTGGATATATGAACTGAATCTGTGAATAGAATCTATCTATCCAAAATTCAGAGTACCAGTAATTACATGAACAGTCCATATTACCAATACCCTCACCCAGATGTATAGTCTATGCCATGCGAATTTATACTATCGTATCGATAATAACTATCTATCCAAAATCCAGAGTATTAATAACAACATGAACAGTCCATGCTATCAATACCCTCACTCAGATAAATAGTTCCCAAGGATCTCAACTAGATTTGAAGAATTCTTAATTACATCTATATATGTAAGAAAACACGGTTGCGGAATTTAAATCTATTATATATAAATATTAAGGTTCGATTACATGATTCTCACCAAGACTTTCTTATTACAAGGTATTCAACTAGACATAAATATAACCTAATCTAGCAGGGACGCTTCCCTTTGTCTACTCCAGATGTTCCAGGGTTACCATCTAATACTACAAAGGGAATAATTTGCAAGGGTGAGCTATGACATGCTCAGCAGGTTTGATGTTTATAACAATATATGATTTTGAAGAAGTATAACAATTCAAAATTTGATTGATAGTTGTTACCATTTTCTGGATTTCTTTTTCCACCATTTCTAGATTTTATTTCTGTCAGTCACACAGACTTAGAAATTTTGTTTAGATATGAGATAAGGAATCAGCTTATTCAACATTCTAGGAGTATGCATCTCATCCTATCAGTGCTCAAATGCACCCAAATTAATGTCAATATATTATCGACAGAATATTGATCCCTTACGGAATAACCAATGTGAGATCCCGAATTTTATGAAATAAAAGTATTCAATTTTTCTATTTTGGTAAATAGTTAAATTGATAAAAGGTTAAAGTTAAGGGTGATATTTGAAAATTTTGCAAAGTAAGCAAGTTGATATAAAATATTTGTCGTGTCGGGGAATATTTGATTGGTCGGGGAATATTCGTTTTAACAGAGAATATTCGTACGACGACATAATCATTGGGGGACCCCATAATGAAAGTATTGTCGTAGTTAGAAAACTACAGAAATATCTTTTTATAAAAATAACGGCGAAAGTTTTACCGTTAAACTGTTGAACTACCCTAGTAGTAAAAGTACAAAGAATATGTCTGGCGTTAGTTGCATAGTTACTACGATATTGATTATTGATGCTTACGTAAGAAGTCACTCAGTTTTATTCAATTATTGTCATAATATTTTATATTATTAAATCAATAATTGAGACGATAAAGTTATTTATATTATTATTTTCAATATTGACAATGTCTAGAAGTTCTGTCAATGAGAGGTTAGATCATCTAATTACTAGCCAATAGGGAGAAATCCTTATTGGAAAGCCCCCTCTTTCCTGGGAACAACCTGGTTGTTACATATTGTGAGTTATAATATTAATGATGAATAAGTTCGTGTTGATTAAAGATGAAATTGATAGTTCCATTGTGTTGGGATTATTAGTGTTAGTGGAAATCGACATTTATTTCGATAATAATTGATGTCTGGAAGTTATATTGACCAATCGGGTAATTAATCGGATAAATGAGCAATTAATTGCTATTAATTCACATGCTTATAACTATTTGTTCACATGTGTGTACTATTGATTCACATGCATGTACTATTAGGGGAGGTGGTGTAAGATTGATAATATTTGTATGACTAAATTAAAAATGGAGGTATAGATGAAGGTACTATACTGTAATTAGTTTTTTCACATGTATAGAACTATTGAGTCACATGATTGTACTATTGATTCACATGATATACTATTAGGGGAGGTGGTGCAAGTTTGATAATACTTGCAGGACTAAATTAAAAATAAAGGAAAAGATGAAAGTATTATACTGTAATATTTCGAGCCCCAAAACGTGCAATTATCGAAACTATGTTTTTCTATAAATCGAAGCTCATTCTTCCTTCATTCTCACCAATTCACTAAGACTCACAAGAGCAATTATAGAGAAAGAAGCTATAGAGAGAGAAGCTATAGAGAGATAGAACAAGAGAAGTCTGCTACTTCACTATTCCAGTATCCAGGCTTCTTCTGAGGTAAGGAGTATTGTTTATTTCATATTCTGAAGAGATATTATTTTTCGTATTCGTATGAATATTATTTTCGTTCAATATTCGTAGGAATATTATCTTCGTTAAATATTCGTTGGAATATTATTTTCGTTCAAGGGATGTTATTTTTGGTCAATATTCGCTTGAAATAATATTTTCTTCCATACTTTGTAGTATGTGAGTAATATTATTTCGTTTCAGATTTTGAATTTTATACTCATTTTGTTGAAATTTTGGCTTCTATACTCCATGAAATTAGTAGAATATCCTTTATATTTGTGCTTCATCCAGTATCTTTTCATGAAAATATTATTTTGAGCTTTCTTGATAATTATTGATCTTTTCATGATGGAATACTATTCATGAGTTACTATTCACCCAATTACTATTCACCCGAATATTATTCACTCGAGTAGTTGGGTTACTTTTCATGCTGGGGTACTATTCACGAGGTACTATTCTCAAAGTACTATTCACAGGGTACTATTCACGAGGTACTATTCACCCAAAAAATATATTTCTTTTATGTCCAAATTATTTTTGGTACATGAATATTATTCTTGAATTTTACTCCACAAAGTAGTATCATGTTGACAATTTGGATATTTTTAAACTCTGGATATATTTAAAGTCTTTAATATTTATCCTTGATTTCGTTTGATTAATGCTTATATCATTGTCATCATCCTTATGCTTATATTGCGTTAAAAGTCATCTTTGGCCCGTAGTGCATAGATGGACTATTGGTTATTGGTTTTACAGTTGTATGTCTTTGGCCTGTATTGTAAAGAAGAACTGTTGATTGACATCTTTGGTCGTAGTGCAAAGATGAACTATTGATTAATAGATTTGGCCCGTAGTGTAAAGATGGACAAGTGTATGACATGATCATGACCATTGGTGATACTAACGAATATCCTTGGCCGTAGTGCAGGGATAATTTGATGATGTGATTGGCAGGATCATGACCATTAGTTAACAATTGAATGTCTTTGGCCGTAGTACACTAACATGCAATTGATTGGTATGATCATGACCATTGGTTTTATAATTGAATATCTTTGGCCCGAAGTGCAAAGGTAGATAATTAATTGGTATGATCATTGTTATTACATTTGATATCTTTAGCCTTTGGGGTAAGAATATTGAGTAAACGTTCTATTAAGCCTTTGTGGCAAGGAGAAACTGTTGATTTACATGATTATAGATATGAATTGTGGATTTAACTATAATCTTTGGTGGTTCAGGTGAAGACAGGTGATGAGAGTTCTTTTTATCTTGGGTATAACAAAAAACTGTTGATGAGTATTACAGGAATGAAATATTAAAGATGGACTTTTAATCTAGAGGAGATAATAGACATTATGTTCTACTTGACTCTTCTAATAGATTGCTTGTTCCGCTGTAGTTAAACTTGATGTTTATTTTATTTTATCAGTTTAACACTGTTGAAGGCTAAGGATAATTTATTCTGCATTATCTTAGTCATAATATTTTTTACTGGGCTAGTTCCCTTTTCTTTCACTGTTCTCTTCAGGAAATGAGAATATAGCTGGGATGAGTCGGGGAATGAAGTGATGGTCCGAGATGGTGGCTATAGTAGTCCTCACTATTTTTATAAAATAGTGTGATAATAATTGTAATGAAGACTCCATTGAGTGTGGATATTGTCTAGAAGGAAATATTCGTGTTTAAACTCTCAACTATGTTTTGTCGTATTTTGCACGACAGTTATATAATTAAGTTTGTAGTTGAGTTCTGTACCATGTATCTGGCGACTCAAGATGGGTGATGTATACCTATTTTGGGGGCATCACAACCAACTTCAGTACAAGATGTCTTACCAAAATAATTTTGTTTGACACAATAGTTTATGTTCAATAAACAATATCATATAATTAAATAATTCATTTCTTAGTTATGCTGAAGCTATAGCAATAACCTTTCAATAAGAGGTAATTCAAATGTAGGTGTAGTATATCATATCAATAGCATATCAAGATAAAAATCTTGTTTAACGAATAAACAGGATTTAAGAAATTTGCATAAGTAGTTAGGGTTTAAGAAAACTTGCCTGAGCATAGATCAGTTAATTTTTCCTACTTGATTCGCTTAATAAACACCTACGATGATCATTCATATAAATCTATCATGTTAGTATTAATAATAATACTCAAATATAACATTTACATAAGTCCGGGTTAGATTTGATAGAGTTTTGGTGTTTAATGTCTTTACTGAATATTAGATAAGTTGCTAAATCAACTAAATTTTATTTATAACCTTTATTATTTATTTAGATAATTTATATATCCATTATAATAATTTTCATAAGCTTATAATAATTTTTAAGTATTTATTTATTCTTTAAATGATTTTTAAATCATTTATTTCTATTATTAAATATTTAATATTTACTTAGAATTTTATAAAAAACTTTGTTTATTATTTTTAAATAATTTATATTTACTTATTATGATTTTTATATCATTAATATTATTTTCAATAATTATTTAGTATTTATAGGTAATTATTCTAATTACTTCATTATTAAATTAATTATTAATAATATCCAATAAAATAAAATATTTATTAAATTTATGTAAAAATATCGTAAATTAATTATAATAATTTATTATGATTTTTAAAACTATTTTTGGTATTTATTTATATTTATTATTAATTATTTCTAATTTTTATAATTTAATTTCTAAAAAATAATTTTTTGTCTATCGCTAAAGCTCTATAGTGACAAGAAGTGTCGCTATAGGTGCTGGGTTTCCGGTCAGTCACGGTCGAGAGACCAGTTTGACCTTAATCTATCTCACTATTGTTTATGATTTTGGGTTTGACCAAGTGTTGGTGTTATAGTACTCATTCAGTAGTACAACATAAGCCTAATTGCATGCTTAAATCTACATATAACAAAAAGTTATAGAGGCTCAGTCACTGTCAAGGTTGTTCTTGAGTTTCTGGGTAACCCAGAACAATGGTCATGGTCGGTCAACGATTTTGTGGCTTCAATATCTCTGATTCTGTGTAATAGATTTGTGTTGTGTTTGTTTTAACATGTAGTATATATGTCAAGGTCCTGATCTAAGTTGGTCAAAGTACAGCCAATAGTTGTTCTTCATGTTCATCAGTTTTCTGGGTAACCTAGAAAAATTGGTCAAGCTCGGTCAAGCTCGGTCAACGACTTTTGACCATTAATTCAAGTAATCCTATGAGTTGTTTAAGTAATTTAAGACCATGGATATGTAGTATATATATCAGGGTATTAGTCTATCACAAAAAGTTACAAAAACAACAAATTGAAAGCGATCAAAAGGCTTTTCAAAGTAGCCGGCTCAACCTGTTCTTGAGTTTTCTGGGTAACCTAGAAAACAAAACTTTGTGATCGGTCAACCACCTTTGACCATCTATATCTTGCAATCTATGGTTCTAATGAACCTATTTTCTTTTCCAGATTAAAGACCTACTATCAGGCTACAAATAACATACAAATTATAGACTTAATCATAAACACATATTTAATCTACAAGCTCGACATTCGATTTATCGTCAGCTTGAATTTTAAAATTCCCAGATTACTAAAAATGCTTAATTAAGACATCTAGATGTTATGAAAATGTATTCTAACAACCTAACATACTTTCTAACATATTAACACATAATTCTAAACATCTAAACAACAAATTTATCAAAGCATCAAAGATCTAGCTAAGAATTAGGGTTTGCACCTTTCTTGCTTGATTTTGGATTCTAGCTTCTGAATTGGTTGCTGCTACCACCCAGGCTTGATTTGGTATGTTTATAAGAGTGTCTAGGCTTATAGAATTCGTGAGTTTACACTGAGCTTGGGTTCCTAGTTATAGAGTTCTTCAACTTGGCTTTTTGGTCATTTTTCCACCTACTTGTCTCCTAAAAGATCTGATCTGTGACTCTTCCGGTGCTTGGGAGTTTGGAAGCATGTCATGTGAGGTTGTAGAACTTGTGTGGCTAATTCATAACCGACTTGTAAGCTTGTTGACCAATTTAGTAGCTTAATTATGCTCTAATCTTTACTAATCTTGATTAGGGTTTTGTTTTTAATAATTAGGGTTGTCTAATAATGTTTATTAGTATCTAATTGAAGTTTAGTAATCATGATTAGGTGTTAGTATATCCTAATTAGGGTTAATTTAGCTAATTAGGGTTAGGTTTATAAATTAAGGTTAGGGCTTTACTAATTAGGGTTAGGATTTGTTAATCTAGGGTTACTAACCTAGCTTTCCCACTAATCCTAACAAGCACGACAAAGCGTTTTATTAGTATAACCACGACAAAGCAGCTTGTCTAACAAACATACTGAAAAGTCCGTTTTCGGAAGAAATTTTTTTATGCACGAGGTGTCAAGCACATCAATTTTCAAACAGAATTTTATTTGACCAAATTCGTTAAACAGAGTATATATTAACACATGACACTTTCAGAATGGAGAGATTTTATTAATATTACTGAATTTTACATATCCGAGTCTTATTAGGTTTTAGGTTTTTACACCCGACGGACCTCACTCCCGCTAATGAACTAAATACCCCCGCCCCGGTGGGGGTTTAGCCTTTAACAATGCCTGCCCCGGTGGGGGTCCTTTCTGATCTTGCTTTTCTTCTAAGTCTTGTACAGGTTTGAGATGCTTACTTTCCAATCCCATAACTTCTTTGTTATAACTCGGAACGAGGTCATTCCAAATCCATTCTTTTCCTTATCTTACGTACTTCGATTACCCTTGGACAGAACTTCATTCTGAATCTGTTAACATTCCATTCAATTGGCTTAATCTTCATTCTTCGTTCGTTTTACATTTTTAACGTTCTTCGTTCGTTCGTCCGTAATTCGATCATCCGAACTTGGAACTCGTTCATTCTTGAGTCCACGACTCCCGTTTTCTACATTCTCTTACATTCTTATAAAACCCTGCACGTTTGGGTTCATTTACTAACTTTCTAATTTTTGTTCGTCTTTTGCAAAATTTTTGCCATAACTTCGTTATAGCTCAGTTTTAATCCGTTCTTCATGAACGTTTCTATTGTTCCTAACCAAGCAATAAGAAACTAACTTATACGTGATGGTTTTAAAATTGTCCATCAACAACAATTACACTACGATGGTTTTAAATTTGTCCATTAACAACGTTCTTCGCATTCTTCGTTCGTTCTTCATTTTTAATCAATATTTTGATTACGATTTTACTTTTTCTTGGAATTTGATGTTATATAACACCAATCCTTACTAATTTCACCTAATCATTCATATGACCCACTTGGATCGTTCTAATTCATTACGAATCTTACACTTCCTTAAGAAATTTATAAAATAAACTTCAAATTCCTATTTCTTCTTTTATCAATGATTTCAACCATAAGAAATCATTCCTAACATCATTTACTTCTTATTCTCATTAAGCTATATTTTTAACATAAAAACTTAAAGAAAAATTATCTAGAAGTTAGGTTTTCGGATTACCTTTCTTCTTTAATCTCCTTCCGTTGGACAAAGTTTGCTCACGAGCAAGCTTTTCCTCCTTCTTCTCCTTCTCCTTCTCATCCGACCTCTCTCTCTCTCTCTCTCTCAAGTGTTATAGGATTTTTCAAAATCCTAAACAAATGAATTAAGCTTCCTATTTATAAAAAACCAAGGCTAGGGGCATTTTAGTCATTTTGCCCCAACCTCCTTACTATTCACACCTCCTCAATAGACCTCCTTACTATTCACAAAGCTTCCATTGGAAGCTTCAAGTTCGTCTTCTGCGATTAGGTCGAAGCTCGTTGAATCTGCGATTCTCTAATCCAAATATTTTTGGATATTTCATCTTTCCTTTACCGATTAACTTTTACGTATTTTGACATACCGAACTCTCGAAAAGGCTTAGGTTATTCAAACCATAACCCTTAGGGTTTCGTCGGGTGAATAGTGCCTATTTTGTCTTTTTCCTTGGAAATATTTTGTTCTCGGAAAAATTTTATTTTTTTCTTGAAAATTCTTACTCGTTCAGTCTAGCTCGTAGCCAGAATCCTTCCGATTAATAATCATCCTAGGTTTTAGAATGATTAAAAAACACATACCACATAATATTATTAATAAAAATTTATTTTATTAATAACTAATTCTTTAAATCTTAAATTCTGGACAATTCGATTTTTCGGGTTGTCACAAGTGTATCTACTAGTGGTCATGAGATGTACTGCGGTAGCAGATATGCACTGGTGGCTTCCTGTGGTACCCCGGATTCATGGGTCCTATTAGTCTCGAAGCATGCATACGTATGCAACGTGATATCCGCTCGAACTTTCAAAACTTCAATTTGGGCATCCTATTGAGGTGTATAAGACCTTTTTCAGAATGATGTTGTTGAGAACTACACATTTACATAGGATTAGAGGTTGTACGAAGTCAGGAAGATATGACCATGCCCAGGTAGCTTCAAATTCTATCCGGTGTGCTGTCTTTTGTAGTTGTCACTCGAGATTGGAGCTATAGTTCTTGTAGGACATTGCTGTGTAGAATGTATGTTAAAATGTTGTTGAGATGGCGCAGTGTGGGATCGAGGTGGAAAAATGATGATTTTGCCCCTCACCAGGGTTATCTCCGGTTTTAACTGATGTAGCAGTTGTTGCTCAGGGTTATCTTTGAGATTGGGATACTATGAGTACTGAAGGTCTTCAGGGTTGTCTCTAAGGTGAGCCTGACCTCCTGGTGCTATCTCTGGGGTTGGAACTGAGTGCCTAGGGGTTATCTCCGAGGTTAAAGCTGACTACAAGGGTTAAAATGAGCTTTTTCGGGGTTATCTCCGTAACTGCAACTGCACTCCTCGGGGGTGTCTCCAAGGTTGGAACTGGAACTCTCAGGGTTGGCTCTGGGACTGAGTATCTCGAGGTTGTCTCTGAGATGGAAAATTGATAATTCCGGGGTTATCTCCGGAACTGGAACGACATTCGTTGGGGTTGTCTCCGAGGTTGAAACTGAAACTCCCGGGGTTGTCTTCGGCACTAAGTATCTCGGGGTTGTCTCTGAGATGGTAAGATTGATAATTTTGAGGTTGTGTCCGAAATTGGAACTACTTTGTCTTCCAGGGTTATCTCAAAAAGATGATTCTGACCACCTGCAATGTTAGTAATAGGAATACAAAATTTTGAGTGTGTACAGATGCCCCTCTTTATCATATTCATGCAATGTAATGGCATGAATAGGATAAAGAATACTAGACACTTGAAATGTGACAAGATAATCATGATGCAATGTACTGCAGCATGATGTATATGTATGATGTATGTGGTTTCTTGGATTGTTTTCCAACGAGATGTGATGACCGTGACAAACGAGATTTTGTAATTCAATTTTAATATATATTGGATTAAATAAATATTTTTCGATGAATTAATTATTAGATTAAATAACTAATTGATGAAGTTGTGATAGATTAATTTAATTATATTTGTTATATTTATTAAATTAATGTGAAGAATTTTATTATTCGAAGTTTGTATTTATGTGAGCTTATTAAATTAAAAGAAATATTTAATAAGCCTAATGTTATTTTAATTTAATAATTAATTAGAGAATTAATAATTTGACATAATTAATAAATGAGAAATTTAATTATGTGACTATGTGAATTAATGAGAAATTATTATACGTTATTTAAAATAAATTAAATAAGATATTTGATTTATTGTGCAATTGGGTGTGACATGATTTAAATTATAGTATAGGAGATTAATTAAAATAATTAGAAGGGTTATTTATGTTCAAGTCAAACAAGGCCTTATGAGGAGTTGGGGGCAGTTAAACCACGTATGGATTAACTGACCTCAACTGTGCGCATTTAAGATCAATCTGTTTTGTTTTTACGTATTTTTCAATTAAGTGTTCAACCTGAGAGTCAGAGAATTCAAAGAGAGTTAGAGGAAATTGGGTTATTGAAGAATCAGAAGGATTGATTGAGGGTAATCTCTTCAACCCAGTTTATTTATGTCATTTAAAGTTTCATGAATATGGCTTTCAATTTTCTGTTAAATTCAACAAATTGGAAAGAGTAAGGATTATGTGCATATATGTGGTAAAATGTTGTTATATGTGTTTTCCTATATATTATATGGTTCCATATCATCAGTTTCATAATATTATAATGTATATTATTGTTTCAAAAGTTACATAGTATAGAATATGGCCATATGGCCCTTATACGTAAATTTAATATGTCAAACATATATTGTTTTGTAAAATTCACACTCAAATATAATTATGCATGTTAAAATGAAGAAAACAAATCTTGAACTGATGGATTTGGTGTTATAACGAATCCGTAGTATAAATTTTTATGTTTTATGTTCAAAACCTTCAAGAACATCAAGAACAGTGAAATTACATGTGTTGATTTTGTAAATTATATGTTTTAACTTGTTAAAATCATGCTAGAAGGGTTGAGTATTAGTTATTTGTGTATTACAATGTTTGGGTATGTCTAAATTCGTGTAAAAATAAGTTAATTGGAGGTTTTTGGCCATGTTATGTAATTTTCGCGAATTGCAGAACTAAAAATGGAGTCTCGCGCCACGGCACCAACTCCATGCCAAAGACTCGCGCCGCAGCGCTAGAGGCTTAAGCTGCAACGCCAAGAACAAGTATAACAGTGGTGCCGCAGCGCCACTTAGCAGAATGTCCAGAAATGAATTTTTTTTAAATGCTCAAGTCTAGCAATGTGTTAGTAACTTAATCTAATGAACATAAAAACATGTTAGACGTATAATGAGATGTTAAAATAAATCCTTAACATATTAATAACACAATTATGTGTGAATTGAATTATTGAATGTATATTTAGCTTATTGTTCATGAAGTGTAAATTATGTGACAATGAGTGCAGTAGTTTGACTAAGTATAGTCATAATTTGAGTTAGACAAAAAGGAACGAGTATAATTAGCGTGTAATCTATGCACGAGGCAAGTTTCCTAACCTTACTCGTTATCTTTATATGAGCCTATAAGTTGTCTCTTTACATCGAGCAAATTCCCGTTATTATTGATCAAGTCCATTTTATTATATTAAAGTGTATTAATCTTTCAAAGTATGATTCTGTTATACAATAATTATTCTATTGTATACCTTTTGAGATTGCTATTCAATTTAAATTATCACTTACTGTTGAACCTTGTTAGATTAGCGAACCCTTAATGATTCAACCAGTCCATAGTTAATGAGCGTTCTAAATTTCAGAACCCTTGTTGAATTATCCAAACCAAACTTTCTTTGGTACGGACTCTAATGTCAAACTGAGATGAATAACCCTGTATAGGGGATTACTTATGTGTTAGCGTTAAGATATTATGCACAGTATGGTACTAAAGGTTGATCCCCCTAAGTATGAGAAGAAGAGTCCATAGTCTTATGACTGTTAAAGGTTTCAAGTATAAACACTTGGCAACCTAGGACATAGTTCAAGGTCTTATGACCCTCAGAAGTTCTTTTGTTTCTTGTTATTCATTTTTGATTCAAAAGCTGAGGTTTTCCTATTTCGAAGTCTTTGATTTATTCGCATGTTATTATTCATTTGTCATATTGTTATACTTGTGGGCAAATCGTGCTCACTCTTGCGTAATAATAACATTGCAGTTAAGAACGAAAGATCTGACGAGCCTTCCACTAGTAAAGGCAAGGGCAAGGTTAACAAATGAAGAAGACTTGTTGTTATTATGTATTTATGTTCAGACTTGATGTTGTCTAAGACTTGTTATTTGTTCATGATTCTTCACAGATGTTTAAGGTCAGAGTGACCTGGGATTGTATTTATTATGCAGATGATGTAACCCCATAAGGGGAAGATTTATTTAGTTATTTATTTCTATCTATTACATGGTTTGCATTTATTATGGGTAGATAGATAGATGATATTTGTACAGTGAACACCAAATCCTATGAAATGGAAGTACTCGGATTTGGGGGTGTCACAGGTTGGTATCAAAGCTGTAGGTTATGAACCTTAGGTGGGGGAACAACCTTAGGTAGTAGCCTTGTAGAAGATAAAGAACTTAGTGGTGGTAAACTCTTATCGAGTTCTAAAAAATGAATTTCTTAATTCATTGAAGATAATAAAAGACTTTATGTGCTTATGTGTTAAATTATGTGCTCGCTAGTACAGATTAGTAACTAAAACTTAAAATTTTGTTGTCAAGATGTCGGATGTTGGAGGAGCTAGTTGAGTTGGGGAGGAGGAACCCCGAGTACCTACAGAGGAGGAGCCCCGAGACATTCATGTCTTCACGGAGCAGTTGGTACGGAGAGAGCCATCTCCTTTGATCACTGTTGTTGGTTGGGAGCATGAGCCTGAGACTGATCCAGAGGAGGATTCTGATGAAGAAGAGGAGGAAGAGGAGTTCCCACCGAACTCCATCGATGCTAAGATGTATGATGCACTTTATGATCGTAACATAGAGTTACAAGACACTGTTCAAGAGCTGAAGGAGCAGACTGTTATCCAGCAGATTACCATCGAGCAGAAGGATGGGGAAATTGTGACTCTTCACACACGTTTAGGAAATGTGGAGTGGGATTTGGTTCACGAGAAGGGTCAAACCGAGGAGAAGTCCGAAGAAATAGAAAAGTTGAAGAAGGATCTGAAAAAGAGCTCAGACAGGTTGGCCATAGCAGAGGAGGACTGGGTAAGAGAGTCACGTCGTGTTGATCTTGCAGAAGAGGATTGTCGTGCGAAGAAGGCTAAGCTTGGGGAGACGTACTCTACACTTCAAAATGCAATAGATGCGGCCCAGGATCGAGTTATGAGGTATCCAATCCAGTTTGAAGGTATACCATCATATATGCTAGATCGCAGGACGATGTCCCGCATCATGGAAGAGGAATGTGGCAAGGCTATTCAGCGCCTTAACAGGCAGTGATAGGATTAGTTTATTTATGTGAAACCTACCTGGTAGCTTAAGATGTAAATTCCGATGTGTTTATAAACAAAGGAATATTTTAATGCTTTAAATCCTGTAGATTCTTTATCTCGGGATAGTTGATGTAAATAGCAGTGATGCTATCGTATGATGTTAAAACTTTTGATTTGAATAAAATGTCAGAGTTTATTCGAAATAATGTGTTAAGTGAATTATGATTAAATGTTTTAGTTAAGCCTTAAATGTTTAAGGGATTGAATAAGGACTTAATAAGCGTATATTCTTAATAGAAATATGCCGCCTAGAAAAAAGGCAAAACCGTCAACAAGCTCAAGGAGAACCGATGAATAACAACAACGACGCCAATGCTAACCTTGTTCTGCAATTGGTGAACCTATTAGCCGAAGCAATTAACAATCAACCACAAGCTCCAACAAACACATCGTTTAAGGATTTTAAGGCGGTGGGACCGCCAGAGTTTAAGGGTTCCATAAACCCAATTAAGGCTCAAACCTGGGTTATGGAGATGGAGAAGGTGTTTGATGTCGCTAGAGTAAGAGAAGACCAGAAAACCGCATATGCAACATTCATGTTGAAGTCTGAAGCCAGTTATTGGTGGCAGACAAACAAAGTATGGGGACGAGAAGGTGTAATAACCTGGGAGAGATTCAAGGAGATATTTTTCGAGATTTATTTTCTGACCAATTCGCAAAACCAAATGGAAGTTCAGTTTCTGGAGTTGAAACAGGGGAATATGTCCGTAGCAGATTATGCGGCAAGATTTAACGAGTTGGCTAGGTTCGCCACATACCAAGTGCATACTGATGAGAGAAAGGCAAGACGTTTCGAGCAGGGACTGAAGCGCTGGTTGTATAGCAAGGTGTCCATGTTCCAATTGAACACTTTTGCTGGAGTGTTAGAGAAGGTAATACTCACTGAAGGTGGAAGCGATGCGGTAACCAAATATAATCAGGATCAGAAGAAGAAAAAGAGTGAAAATGAAGGAATTAACAAGACTGGTGGAAGTAGCACGGGAGGTAGTACTAATCAGAAGAGAAAGTGGTGTGATAACTCGTCAGCTGGAAGTCAAGAAGGAGGGCAGAAAAAGAAGATCGAAGCGTGCCCAACCTGCGGGAAAACTCATCCGGGAGTTTGCATGAAGGGAAAACGAGTGTGTTACAATTTTGGTCAGGAAGGCCACATAGCACCTAACTGTCCTAACCCAAAGAAGGGTGCCTGTTTCACTTATGGCGTAAAGGATCATCTTGCAAGGGATTGTCCTAAGAAGGGATCTGAAGGGACGGGATCAGGAGGGAATAGAGGAAACAGCGGTGGAAGCACTCTGACTATCACAGGACCAACTGCAACCAACCGACCGACCGCCAAAACATTCAACATGACAGTACAGGATGCAGTGCAGTCTCGTGATGTGGTGTCAGGTATCATTCCGATCAATAAAGTTAATGATTATGTATTATTTGATTCGGGTGCTATTTGTTCATTTATATCCGATGAATTTGCTAAGAACTTAGAATTTCTTAAGGACGAGTTAGAATACCCCATGAACATAGAAATTGCAAATATAGAAATAATCCCTGTTAAGTACGTGCATAAGAACTGTAGAGTGGATATTAAGGGTAATATCATGAACGTAGATCTTATCCCTATTCGACTTGGAGAATTTGACGTTATCTTGGGTATGGACTGGTTATCCAATTTTGCGGCGGTAATTGACTGCCAGAAGAAGCGTATTAACCTTATGACTTCGTCAAAGGTTGTGTTTTATGGTAGCAAGTCGCCTAGACAAGCGAGTTGTCTGACGATGATGCAGGCCAGGAGGTTGTTAAGGCAAGGCTGTGTAGGATATTTAGCTTACATAGTCGATAGTCATAAAGAGAATCCAAAAATAGATGAGATACCAGTAGTGAGAGATTTTGTAGACGTATTTCCGGATGATTTGCTAGGACTTCCTCCAGATAGAGCAGTTGAATTCATGATCGATTTGGCTCAAGGAACAGCTCCAATATCGAAGGCCCCATACCGAATGGCACCAGTAGAGATGAAAGAACTGATGGTCCAACTACAAGAATTACTGGACAAGAAGTATATCCAACCAAGAGTATCACTATGGGGAGCGCTAGTTTTGTTCGTAAAGAAGGAGGATGGGACAATGCAGCTCTGCATCGACTATAGAGAATTGAATAAGGTCACGATAAAGAATAGATATCCATTACCGCGAATTGACGACCTGTTCGATCAGTTAAAGGGAGCAAAATACTTTTCAAAGATAGACTTGAGGAGTGGTTATCATCAACTGAAGGTGAGACCAGAGGATGTACCGAAGACAGCATTTAGAACACGATATGGTCACTACAAATTTTTGGTAATGTCATTTGCTCTAACGAATGCTCCTGCAGCATTTACGGGCTTAATGAATGGAGTGTTCAAGCCGTTTTTGAACAAATTCGTAGTGGTATTTATAGATGATATTTTGGTATATTCAAAAACCAAGGAAGAACATGAAGAGCATTTGAGGGTGACGTTAGAGACATTGAGAAGAGAGAAGTTATATACTAGGTTTTTGAAATGTGAATTCTGGATTGAAAGAGTATAATTTCTTGGACATGTGATCGATAGGGACAGAATTTCGGTGGATCCTTCCAAAGTCGAAGCAGTGATTAACTGGGATCAGCCGAAGATGCCATTAGAAGTAAAAAGTTTTCTTGGATTGGCAGGTTATTATAGAAGATTCATTCAGGACTTTTCCAAGATTGTGACTCCGTTGACGAATTTGACTAGAAAATTGGTGAAATTTGTTTGGACGGAGAAGTGTGAGGAAAGCTTTCAAGAATTAAAGAAGAGGTTGAGTTCAACACCTGTATTATCTCCTCCGGATGATACATGAAATTTTGTGGTTTATAGTGATGCATCGCATAAAGGACTTGACTGTATACTTATGCAGAATGGTAGAGTCATTGCGTATGCATCACGACAATTGAAGGATTATGAGAAGGGGTATCCGACCCACGACGGAGTTAGCTGCAGTGGTTTTCGCTTTGAAAATCTGGAGGCACTATCTCTATTGGGAGAAGTGTGAAATATATACAGACCACAAGAGTCTGAAATATATTTTTACACAGAAAGACTTGAACATGCGCTAAAGAAGGTGGTTGGAGTTAATTAAGGACTATGATTGTGAGATTTTATACCATCCGTAAAATAAAGTAGTTCTTGAGGCGCCTTAAAATAGAAATGGTCGGAGAAATGATGATGTTGACTCCTCGGGAGGAGCTAATTTCAAAGAATGAAAAAATTTGGAATTGGAAGTAAAGTATCCTATGGAGATTGATGAGAAGCTGTTTGAGATGCAATCTGTTACAACTCTACTGGAAAAAGTTAAGGAGGCTCAACTTCAGGATGACGAATGTAAAACGGTTAAAAAGAAGATATCCGAAGGAACCGAATCAAGATTCAACATGGATAGGGAAGGAATACTGAGATTTAATAATAGAATTTGGGTACCGCCAGTACCAGAGATTAAGGAAGAAATTTTGAGCGAGGCTCATAACTCACGATATTCGATTCACCCTGGTAGTACAAAGATGTACCAAGATCTTCGACAACATTTCTGGTGGCCAAATTTGAAACGAGGGGTTGCAGAATGTGTTGCCAAGTGTCTGACATGTCAGAAAGTGAAAGCAGAATATCAGAGGCCTAGTGGGTTGTTACAACCTTTAGAGATTTTAGAATGGAAATGGGAAAATATTACTATGGATTTCGTGGTTGGCCTACCGACAACTCAGAAAGGCTACGATGCAGTATGGGTTATTGTTGACTGATTGATGAAATCCGTACACTTTCTTTCGATTAAAATTAGATTCAACTTAGATCAGTTGGCAAGGTTATATGTGAAAGAGATTGTTTCGAGGCATGGAGTCCCGATGTCAATTGTCTCAAATAGAGATCCGCGTTTTACGTCGAACTTCTGGAAACATCTACAGGAATGCATGGGTACACAGTTGCGAATGAGCACGGCATATCACCCTCAGACAGATGGACAGAGTGAAAGAAAAATTGAGACATTAGAAGACATGTTAAGATCTTGTATAATGGACTTTAAAGGAAATTGGGATGATCATCTACCGCTCGTAGAGTTCGGCTTCAACAACAGTTACCACGCTAGTATTGGCATGCTGCCTTATGAAGCGTTATACGGCAGAAAGTGCAGAACTCCACTATACTAGGATGAAGTTGGCGAAAGACAATTACTAGGCCCAGAATTGGTACAACAAACAGCAGAAATAATCAAAGTGATCCGAACAAGATTGATAGCAACTCAAGATAGACAGAAGAAATACACCGATCCACACTGTAATAATGTTGAGTTTGAATCGGGTAGTTATGTGTATTTAAAGGTCTCTCCTTGGAAGGGAAAGATCAGGTTCGGAAAGAAAGGGAAGTTAAGCCCAAGATTCATTGGACCCTTTGAAGTACTGCGAAGGGTTGGAGAGGTTGCATATAAGGTAGCCTTACCTCCATCCCTCGAGAATGTCCACAACATTTTTCATGTCTCAGTTCTACGACCCTATAAACCCGATTACAAGCACGTGATTGAATATGAACCCCTACATTTTGACAAAGACTTATCTTATGAAAAAATTCCTGTTCAGATTGTCGACCGCAAAGAGCAAGTTCTAAGAAATAAAGTAATACCTTCTGTTAAGGTAATTTGGAGGAACCACAACGCTGAAGAAGCAACGTTGGAACTCGAAGAAAATATGATGAAGAATTATCCTCATTTATTTACTTAGAGTATTATAAGCGATTCTGGGGACAGAATCTTTGTAAGGGGGGGGGGGGGGGAGGAGAATGTAACGGGACGAATTGTTTGAGTCGTGATTCTGAGGACAGAATCCTTTTAAGGGGGGAAAGATGTGACAACCGAGATTTTGTAATTCAATTTTAATATTTATTGGATTAAATAAATATTTTTTGATGAATTAATTATTAGATTAAATATTTAATTAATGAAGTTGTGATAGATTAATTTAATTATGTGTTATATTTATTAAATTAATGTGAAGAATTTTATTATTCAAAATATGTATTTATGTGAGCTTATTGAATTAAAAGAAATATTTAATAAGCCTAATGTTATTTTAATTTAATAATTAATTAGAGAATTAATAATTTGACCTAATTAATAAATGAGAAATTTAATTATGTGACTATGTGAATTAATGAGAAATTATTATATGTTATTTAAAATAAATTAAATAAGATATTTGATTTATTGTGCAATTGGGTGTGACATGATTTAAACTATAGTATAGGAGATTAATTAAAATAATTAGAAGAGATATTTATGTTCAAGCCAAATGAGGCCTTATGAGGAGTTAGGGGCAGTTAAACCACGTATGGATTAACTGACCTCAACTGTGCGCATAAAAGATCAATCTGTTTTGTTTTTACGTATTTTTCAATTAAGTGTTCAACCTAAGAGTCAGAGAATTCAGAGAGAATTAGAGGAAATTGGGTTATTGAAGAATCAGAAGGATTGATTGAGGGTAATCTCTTCAACCCAGTTTATTTACGTCATTTAAAGTTTCATAAATATGGCTTTCAATTTTCTGTTAAATTCAACAAATTAGAAAGAGTAAGGATTATGTGCATATATGTGATAAGATGTTGTTATATGTGTTTTCCTATATATTGTATGGTTCCATATCATCAGTTTCATAATATTATAACGTATATTATTGCTTCAAAAGTTACAGAGTATAGAATATGGCCCTTATACATAAATTTAATATGTCAAACATATATTATTTTGTAAAATTCACACTCATATATAATTATGCATGTTAAAATGAAGAAAACAAACCTTGAATGGATGGATTTGGTGTTATAACGAATTCGTAGTATAAATTTTTATGTTTTATGTTCAAAACCTTCAAGAACAAAAACGGTGAAAATTATGTGTGTTTTTTGTAAATTATATGTTTTAACTTGTTAAAATCATGCTAGAAGGATTGAGTATTAGTTATTTGTGTATTACAATGTTTGGGTATGTCTAAATTCGTGTAAAAATAAGTTAATTGGAGGTTTTTGGCCATGCTATGTAATTTTCGCGAATTACAGAACTAAAACTAGAGTCTCAACTGCACAAGACTTTCAACTCCATGCTTAAGACCCGTATGGCTTGGCTGAACAAAATATAGAACAAGTATAATGTTGAAATGCATATGGCACTTAGCGAAATGTCCAGAAATGAATTTTTTTAAAATGCTCAAGTCTAGCAATGTGTTAGTAACTTGATCTAATGAACATAAAAATATGTTAGACGTATAATGAGATGTTAAAATAAATCCTTAACATATTAATAACATAATTATGTGTGAATTGAAATATTGAATGTATATTTAGCTTATTGTTCACGAAGTGTAAATTATGTGACAATGAGTGCAGTAGTTTGACTAAGTATAGTCATAATTCGAGTTAGACAAAATCAATGAACTTGTGATGACTAGTATATTATAATTGACTGGTATTGTGAACGTAAATGATATGTAGGATTTAAATCAAGGAACGAGAATAATTAGCGTGTAATCTACGCATGAGGCAAGTTTCCTAACCTTACTTGTTATCTTTATATGAGCCTATAAGTTGTCTCTTTACATCGAGAAAATTCTCGTTATTATTGATCAAGTCCATTTTATTATATTAAAGTGTATTAATCTTTCAAAGTATGATTCTGTTATACAATTATTATTCTATTGTATACCTTTTGAGATTGCTATTCAATTTAAATTATCAATTACTGTTCAACCACCCTTAATGATTCAACTAGTCCATAGTTGATGAGCGTTCTAAATTTTAGAACCCCTGTTGAATTATCCAAACCAAACTTCCTTTGGTGCGGACTCTAATGTCAAATCGAGATGAACAACCTCAGATAGGGGATTACTTATCGTTAGTGTTAAGATATTGTGCACGATGATGGTACTAAGGGTTGATCCCCCTAAGTACGAGAAGAAGAGTCCATAGTCTTATGACTGTTCAAGGTTTCAAGTATAAACACTTGACAACCTTGGACATAGTTCAAGGTCTTATGACCCTCAGAAGTTCTTTTGTTTCTTGTTAATCATTCTTGATTCAAAAGCTGAGTTTTCCTATTTCAGAAGTCTTTGATTTATTTGCATGTTATTATTCATTTGTCATATTGTTATACTTGTGGGCAAATCGTGCTCACTCTTGCGTAATAATAACATTGCAGTTAAGAGCGAAAGAAAGGCAAGGGCAAGGTTAACAAATGAAGAAGTCTTGTTGTTATTATGTATTTATGTTCGAACTTGATGTTGTCTAAGACTTGTTATTTATTTATGATTCCGCACAGATGTTTAAGGTTAGAGTGACCTGGGATTGTATTTATTATGCAGATGATGTAACCCCATAAGGGGAAGATTTATTTAGTTATTTACTTCTATCTATTGCATGGTTTGTATTTATTATGGGTAGATAGATAGATGATATTTGTACAGTGAACACCAAATCATGCGGAATAGAAGTACCCGGATTTGGGGGTGTCACAATGACTGTTCCCACGGCTTCTGATGGGGATCAGAGTTATCACTGAGGACTCTGATGGATTGCTTAGATGTGTGATCCAAAGCTTCCAGGATGTTGACGTTGGGGTTATCACCAAAGTCCTTAATCCTTAGTGCAGATTTTCCATTGTGGACGTACCTCTTATGTACGAGAGACCTGTGGGGATGTGTTTTGTCTGAGGAGAACTTGTATAACATATTCCATCATCGGTCCTCCCTGATGAGGATGGTCTTCCCTGGTTTGTATCTCCAGGTCCTTCCACTGCTCTGTCGAAGTTACCGCCAATAATTTTGTGTTGTCATGGCTACCTGACCCTCGTTGAAATGTACATCAACGGATGAGATCCCTACTAGGGGTAATTTCAAGGCTGTTTGACCCTCATTGACGTGTGCATTAACGGATGAGACCATCAGATGATTTTTGATGCTTCGCTGGATTTATTTGCCAACGGTTGAGTGTCGTCAAGGCTGTTTGACCTTCGTTGACGTGTACATCAACGGATGAACTTGTATGAAGTTTTCGCTGGGGGAAATGTTATGGAGTTATGACCCCGAACTGATGGCATCGGACCTTCATGAGGTATTACCGAGTGTAGTTTGCAATAGTTGTGATCATCGGTATACTAAACCCTGTGTTTGGGTGAATACCAATGAGTGATATATAGACCCGCAGTTTGGTCTCTGAAAACTAGGATTTCAGGTTTTTCAGCTCAATCATGTAGCATCTTTTTTCCTTATTTGACTTTTTCAACTTGTGAGACCTCCTTTACAGCTCATATTGGATCGAGCCGGAGGGGTGGGCCCCACCCAAGGGAGCTGCAGATACACCTGCGGTCAACCGTGGGTGGCCTTAAGTAGCCTGTTGCTTTCATAATTCATTTTCAAGTTGCGCCATATAGAGAATCCGAGAGCTCTTCTTCAGATCTGCTGAGTTCAGGCGTCTTTCTGCAAATTAAATCACCGTACAAGTGTTCTACACTGTCCTGGTAATGTGTGCATATCTTCTTTTCCAGTTTTTATCCGTTGGAAAATGAGTTATCACATGAAATGCTTCTAAACACATAGTAGTGAATATGCATGCTTATATGACTTGATAAAAAATATTCAACACAGTAAATGTTAGTATTTAACCATGTAGGTTCCCGACTTTATGCAGCCTCGAGGGAACTGGTTCAATATTCACTCTACATATCAGGCTCTGCATCCTGATTATCGAGCGAATGTCCATGGCTGGGGCTTCGAGGCGTTCTTTTCCATCCTCCCCCATCGTTGTCCCTGGGGTTATCTCAGGGCATTGTTTGAGCGCTGGTTTCACCAGACACAGTCTCTCCATTTGTTAGATTGTGAGGTGATGATGACGCTGATGGATTAGAGGTTTATCACATGTACGGAGTTTGGAGGGGCATCAGTGCCTTGTACGACGAACATTACCTTGACTACCATTAGATCCTTGTTAGGAGTCTCGGCTGAGGTGCTCAAGGGTAGGACCGTTCGTACAGGTCCTTTGAGTGTAGATGCTATGAGTGGGCTATTGAGTGAGCCCATACCCGATGATGTGAGAGTCAGGGATCGCATTCTTCGGCGATTGTTCCTGATGATCATTGGACTGATTCATAGTGGATAATTCTTCCATGGTATCATTCGCTTTGGTCAGCGCCACACGAGATGTGGACCGTATTGGAAAGTATGACAGGGGTTCCTATACATTCGCCTATTTTTTCAAGGGTATTCGCATGCGTTCACAGTTCGTAATAGAGGCTTGGCTAGGATTTTACCCATTTCTGCTGGTGAGTATTTCTCTTATGACTTCCCATGTACAGGTTAAGAGTGTTGACTGACAGTAGATGTTTACCTTTGTGTTGGCAGTTCTGGGCCTATGAGAGGCTCTCATGTTTGCGTCTTGTGAGTGTGTTAGGTTTAGATACCTATCCACGAGGATGGCGATGGCATCACTCCATACTGGTGGAGGTTCCTGTAGCTGAGGGTTTCACCCATTGTCATCTACAATTGGAGTTATTAACAGCTGATGCTATCACTTGGATTCCCTATTCTAGGGAACATTTGACCATTGGGTTTGAGGATGGGTACCCGACTGGTGTCGAGTACGTGATATCCACCCATAGGATTCCTCTATTCAAAGATGGATGATGGGAGCTCTGTTTGGGAGAGCGTGATATTAGGAGCACCACAGGGGAGATTCGTGTACCGATCTTGCCTCCTATCAGGCGTTATTGGCCTATATCACAGTTGCCCATCATTGATATCCCATTAATGGGCGTTGACAGCTTTACATTGTCAGAGGGTCCGTATACTCAGGATATGTTCCATCGCTAGTGGTCCCCTCGTACCATCGGAGCCCAGACCTGCGCCACTCAGTTCATGAGGGATATGGTTCCTAGATCCGTGATGATGACAGATTGGATGGCCTGTGTCCGAGATCCAACTCATTTGACACAGATTGACAGTTTGACCCGGCAGTTGGACCGGGCATATTTCTTTATCCGGCACTTGGGTAAAGATCCTTCAGAGGCAGATACTTTTGATCTTTCCAGCTCTGGAGCTAGCCCTTCAGGTGTCCCATATGGTTTTGTCAGTGCATATCCTCCATTATATAGGCCTGACATCCCACTTGGCGGAGATCCAGTGACTCAGGGGAGTTACATCAGGTGGACAAGATTGATGATGTAGACATTGACACCATTGTCTTCTTCTAATGTGTATTCTCGCTATATCTTTTGATAGGCCTCTGTTAGATACTGGGTGACTGTTCCCCATTCTCATTATATCTTTTTATAGGCCTCTGTTAGTTGTTGGGCGTCTGTTCCCCATTTCCCTGTATTTTTAGTTGTATAGAGATGATGTATTAGATGATGATGTACTTAGGAATGTATGTACTATTTTCCATTCCCTACATCATATTGCCATCTATTGTTGATCATGAATGTATTATGTTATGCATATGTATGTCCAGAGATATTCAGCATTGACCCCTGGATGATCTTATGATAAGGCCCACACATATATCTTCTTCAATAGTTAGCTACATTGATCACACCCCACCAGTATTGGTAGTCTCCCGTCTGAGGTCATGGTATGATAGTTTGTCACCTCCAGATCGGGTGACCATAGATCAGCTATTACAACATTCCCTGACCCTCCTAATGTTCTAGGTTCCTATGGGCTTTGTAGATGGTATGCTGGAGCATTGGGTACCGGAGAGGCAGGTATTCCGATTTCAGACCTAGGAGTTGACTCCCACCTTATAGGAGTATGCGCGATTGACGGCACTGCCACTAGACAAACCTTGCGCATGGATGGCTATCGATGATATGAGCTGGCAGTTTATGACCCTCACCGGGCTGAGGCGTAGAGTAGTATAGGATGAGATTACATCTGGCCATGTGGTATCCCAGCATTTCCTGATAGACAGATTTGGCTCAGTGGATAGTTATGCTCGGCACTCCAGGGATTTCACCACATCGGAGGATCAGTGGTGTACGGCCAGGGTAGACGTACTCATGATGTGCGTAGTGGCTTATGTGTACATTCCACTATATATGGATGAGCTAGACATCGTTGTTGTCATGGCAGTGAGAGCTCTCAGGGAGGGTCATACCATTATGCCGATGATTGTGACAAAGACGTTGAGATCCGCCACATATTGTTATACCTATCCTGCAGGGGTGTTCATAGGTAGTTCGGTCATGTTATATGTGTGGTTCATATCACACTTGAGACCGATTGGCACCTTTCGACGGCATGGGTACTGTTTTTCCCATGAGATAGCCATGTCTTACTCCTTTCAGCCTGTGGAGTGTACATATGTGTATCTTGGTCAGTGTTCTTGGCAGGGATTGGAGATCCATTTGACATTTTGCAGTGTACAGGGCTCAGTTCTCCCTACAACTTCATTACTCATTCACCTGGAATGGATTATCTCCCTCTGGCTGGTTTAAGGGGCATGACTACCTACCACCCACTGGTTGTGATGTCACAGTTCGATCAGTTTTAGGACGTCCATCCTTTTGAGGGGGCATTGGGTTCAGCGTTTGGCTTGTTGCCATTTGTCAGCAGAGGACAGATCCAGGGTGTATGCCTGTTGGGATCAACATGAGCTAGCTGAGTTTTCTATTAGCCATCCAAGTTGTTCGACAGAGTATTCTGCATGGATGAAGGCAGAGACCACATCGGCTGCGGTTGTATCAACAGTACCGGGGATTGATTCTGATAGCGGAGAGCCCATAGAGGACATTGATTCTCCCACCGAGGAGGAGCTATTTGTTGGGTTGCTAGCAGCTGTGATGGATTCTCCCAGTATGACTACTATTGTGACCCCGCATTCAGCAGAGTATTTAGAGCAAAGCCTGCATCTGATGACATTTGAGAGAGAATAAGCTAGGGCCTTGATGTTGACAACTCTTGCTGGGAGAGATGTCGCTCTATTAGAGAGAGATGATACTTTAGCTCGTAGAGACACTGCTATTGCTGAGCAGGATGAGGCTAGATCATCTAGAGAATCTTTGATTATTGAGCGGGATGGTGCCATATCTGCCCAGGACGTAGCCGTTACAGATAGTACTACAGTGAGATCCCTTATCACTGGCACTATTGCCGAGATGATCGCATATATTGATGAGCACTATGTCACCATGTAGTTGGCTATGGATCTGTTGGCTTGTGTAGATACCCTTGGGCAGGAGCTCACAGCATTACCTCCTTCTTCGGAGAGAGATGCTATATTGGACTTGATAGCTTGCATATACACTGATTTGTAGATGGGTTTGTATTTTCTTGCATAGACTAGCTTAGCCATTTTTTCATGTACAGTATATATTGTATATATCAAACAACATTATATATAGAAGTGAAATATATTTTGATTCACTTCCCTTTTAGTTGTGCCTTGTTACTTGCTTGTTATTTGCCTGTTTCTTCATCCTTGATGAGGGGACATTTAGATGTTTCAGTATCTTTTAGAATTGATCATTGATCTGTGTGTATCCCTACCCTTTGGTGTCCTAGGACTAGTTTCTATATGTAGATGTGGAGAGGAGTGTGGCTTTCCTCTCTGAGGTTGACCGCACCACAAATGGTCGCCAGTACTCCTTTGTATAAGGGAGCCCAGGTAGTTCCATCTCTTATGGTTTGGTGTTTCTCTTTGAGGACTCAACCGCAGCTTAGATGGTCACCATTTGTGTGGGGAGATCAGTTAGTTCCATCCCTTTGGTCTGAGGTTGATGAAATATGGTGGATTGAAGTTTGACCCCAGCACCATGTGACAAGTTTTTGTGTTTTGGTAGGGGGTAAGACCGAACCATAAATGGCTGCCTATGTACTCCTATTAAAGAGGAGATCAGGTCTGCGTAGTTCAAACCTGGTGTGAGTGGTTCAACGCTGTATGTGAAAGGATGTAGAAGGGTGTAGAAATGTTTTTGTTATTTTTTTTATGGTGTGACAGGGCCATTAAAAATGGTTACCTACGTACTCCCGTATATTAGGGAGATCAGGTCGACGTAGTTCGCCCCATGTGCGGGACGGATTGCAGCCGAAAAGTTTGATCCTGTGTTCAGGAAAAACTGCAGGTGAAAAGTTTGATCCCATGTACAAGACAAACCGCAGGTGTAAAAAGTTTTATCCCTAGTGGGACAAAACTGCAGGTGTGAAGGTTCAATCCCTGGTGGGATAACCTGAAAGGTTTGAAATGAAGTGGAGTGAAAGATCTGATTATCCGAAAACCAGGCTGCTGGTTTGAAAAGTGTGTTTGTCCCTAATGGGGCAGATGGGTATGAAGAAAGGTTGTATGTAGTGAAGGGTTAGAAAACCTAAAGTGATTGGGGATTTGGTGATCCAAAACCAGGATGTTTGTTTGATGGTAACCTCAGACATAGTAGCGTTTCACGGTGTCTGAGTTGATGAGTTGTGGAAATTCATCGCCGTCCATTTCCTGTAATCTGAGAGCACCTCCTATCAATACCTCCTTGACAACAAATGGGCCTTCCCAGTTTGGGGCGAATTTTCCCTTGGATTGATCTTGGTTGTCAATGATCTTCTTTAAAACCAAGTCATGTTGTTTAAACTGCCGTAGCCGGACTTTTCAGTTGTAGGATCTGGCGATCTTTTGTTGGTATAATTGACCATGGAAGATAGCAGCGGTTCACCTTTCGTCTATTAGAGACAATTGATGATACCTATCTTGTGACCATTGGTTTTCATTTAGCTGAGCGTCTATCAATACTCTGAGGGATTCCATTTCCACCTCTATGGGGAGCACTGCTTCCATCCCATAGGTTAATGAGTAGGGGGTTGCCCCAGTGAAAGTACGCATTGAAGTTTTGTAAGCTAATAGAGTCAGAGGCAAGAGGTCAAGCCATCCTTTGTGATTGGCGAACATCTTTTGCATGATCTTCTTGATATTCTTATTAGCCGCTTCAACAGCACCATTCATTTTTGGATGGTAGATGACGAAGTTGAGGTGTTTGATGTGGAATTTACTGCTAAACTTCTCCATCATTTTGTTGTTGAGGTTCTTAGCATTGTCTAAAACAATTACCTCTGGTTGTCCATATCGACAAATGACATTGTTTCTGACGAAACCAATGATGACTTCTTTGGTAACCCTGTGGAAGGAGGCTTCTTCTACCCAATTGGTGAAGTAGTCGATCAAGGTGAAGATAAACCAATGCACATTATTGGCTTTGGGATCAATGGGCCCGATCACGTCCATTCCCCACATTGAGAAGGGCCAGGGAGAACTCATATTGTGGAGCTCCCTTGGAGGGACGTGGATAACATTCCCATGAATTTATAACATCTCTTGACGTGATCATCACGGTCAGCCTTGAGAGAGAGCCAGTAATGCCCTGTTCTGAGGATCTTTTTAACAAGTAGAGGGCCGCTCATGTGTGGGCCACATACTCCACCATGGATTTCATCCATGAGCCTCTAAGCTTGGTCCTTGTCCATACATCTGAGGAAACCTAGTCCTGCATCTCGTTGGTAGAGTGCATCTCCGCTCAGGTAGAATTTCATAACCATTCAATGGATCTGCTTTTTCTCAGCAGGATTCACCTCAGCGGGTGTAGATCCATCTTTTAGATACTCCTTGATGTCCAGATACCAAGGGTGATGGATGGGAGGTAACTCATCCGATACTTCTCCAATGTAATTCCCATAGGCTGGAGCCTTTTGCAGGGAAAATGTGATGCTTGACATGTTTTCCTTGTAAGGTATGTTGATCAAGGAGGCCAAAGTTCCTAACGCATCTGCAAAGTCATTACTATTCCGAAGAATGTGGAGGAATGTTATTTCTTCAAACTTCGAAGCCATCTGGATAACCTGGTGATGGTAAGGCAGCAAATGTAGCTTTTTGGTGTGATAGATCCTAGTGGTTTGTCTGATTACCAATTCAGAATCCCCAAAGACAGTTAACTGTTTGATTCCCGTTGATTGTGCAAGTTTTAGCCCCATAATACAACCTTCATACTCAGATGTGTTGGTGGTGCTGACAAACTATAATTTGACGGCGACGAGATACTGCTCCCCCGTAATGGCTACTAGAACTGCTCCAGCCCTAGAACCTTCCATAAGTACAGCTCCATCAAAATACATTTTCTATGGTTGGTGTGAATCGTACTAATGGTGTTGCTGAACTGTCATTACCCCTTCATCGGGGAAATATGTATCCAAGGGTTTGAAATCCCCTGAAGGTGTGGTGGCCATTTGATCCGTAATTCCTTGACCTTTGATAGACTTTTGCGTCGCGTAGACGATGTCAAATTGCTGTAGAATCAACTGTCATCTGGATAGTCGACAATTTAACATGGGTTTACTGAACACGTACTTGAGAGGATCCACGCGGGATATGAGATGGGTTGTGTGACCATAGAGGTAATGTTGTAACCTCATGGAATCCCATGCTAAAGCACAACAAGTCTTCTCAATCAAAGTGTACTTGTGTTTACTTCTGCCGAATCTTTTGCTGAGGTTGTAGATAGCTCGCTCTTGGCCTCTATCATCTTTTTGTCCCAGCATGTAACCCAAGGCATTGTCATTAATGGACAGGTACATGAACAGGGGAACACCATCCCAGGGAGGTACCAAAATAGGAGCTTTGACTAGCTGCTCTTTGATTATAAGGAAGGCTTTCTGACACTCATCGCTCCATTTTATGGAGGAGTTCTTCCTTAACAACTTGAAGATAGGCTCACAAGTTGCTGTGAGTTAGGAGATGAATCGGCTGATGAAGTTAATCCTTCCCAAAAATCCCCATATTTCCTTCTCTATCTAAGAATGGGCATTTCCGTGATGGCCTGGATTTTGGTGGGATCCAACTCAATCCCTTTGTGGCTGACTAGGAAACCTAGCAAATTGCCTGATTTAACGCCAAAGGTGCACTTGGCTGAATTCAACTTCAAGTTTTACGTAAGCAACCTGTTGAAGAGCTTTTTGAGATGGTTTAGGTGGTCTTCTTCCCTTTGAGATTTGACAATGATGTCACCCACATAGATCTCTATCTCTTTGTGCATTAAGTCGTTTAAAAGGGCCATCATGGCCTGCTAGTAGGTAGCTCCAACATTGATGAGGCCGAATAACAACCGTCTGTAGCGAAAAGTTCCCTAGGGCGTGATGAATGCAGTTTTCTCACGATCCTCTTCAGCAACCATAATTTGATGGTACCCCGCAAAACAATCAGCAAAGGAGTACATGTCGTATTGAGCAATATTGTTAATGAGGATGTGGATAAATGGAATGGGAAAGCTATCTTTAAGGTAAGCTTTATTCAGATCCCTATAATCCATGCAAACTCACACATTTCCTCCCGGTTTAGGCACAGGGACTATGTTGGATAGCCATTTAGGGTATGTTGACACCATGATGATGCCGGCTTGAAATTGTTTCACAATTTCTTCTTTAACCTTTAAACTCCACTCAGGTTTTAATCACCTGAGCTTCTACTTAACTGGCTTGAATCCCTCTTTGATGGGGAGGCGATGAATGACAATGTCAGTGGATAAACACACCATGTCTTCATGAGATCATACAAACACATCCTGAAATTGGGTCAATAGAGTAACCATGTTATTCCTTTGGTTTGGAGTAAGGTCCGTACCAATCTGGATTAGTTTGGGGTTTTCTAAGGTTCCGAGGATGAAAGAGGAGGTTTGATCAAGATTTGGCTTGAGTTTTTCCTCGACCCATTCTTTGATCTCCTAAGGTATCTCATAGTCCTCTTGTATTTCCATCAAGTCTGAGTCTAACTTTACATCAAAGTTACGGTCCTTGTGGAGAATAGGCACCTCATCAGCAAGTGTAGGCACATCTAAATTCAGAGTCCTGAAAACATAAATGCTTTCACTTAATATATGAAACTGTTTAATCATTCAAAGTGTTAGCATGTAATGACAGAACAACTGCTAATTCTATATAGAAAGGTAAGCAGTTATTGTTATCTATAGGGCATAGGGATTTTCTGCCCTTTTTACCCTTGTCGACAAATGCATGGAATGCTGCTCCAATTGCCAAGGGTGAAGTCCCATTTGACAGCAATGATGAAGGGGTTATCATCATCCTCCTTCTCCCGAATGATGACCATGATATCTGGACAATCATCGTCTGGGATGTCTCTATTCATACCCTTAGTATGGACAATGATGCGTATGTTTGACAACCACCTGTTAATGTATTGTTTACATCTATGTTCCTTTTCTTCCACTTCGGGATCTGGAATCAGGACCTCTTTTCCTTTTATCGGTATCAGTTTAGGAAATAACATAGCCATTACATGGGCAGGCACCTTTATCGGAGGTCGTACAGGCTCAAAATCTGTAGGTTGAGATAATCACCATGTGACTGAAGATGAAGGAACTGGCAGAATAGCGTAGTCCGATTGTCCCGGTTTGACTGGGATTTTGAATTAGGGGCTTAATGCCCTGATGATCTTCGCCCAACCCTTGTCCAGGTTGATAACCCAAAGATATTATCTCTTGAGTTGTCGACATTACCTCAGCAGAAATCTTGAGTATCTGAGGTGGCGCCTCAATGGGATGATAGTGAGTTTTGCTCACCTCTAGGGTATGGAAATTGACCAGCTCAACTTTTGAATTGAAGCTGATGAGTGGTATGTCACCTTGTTCAGGACATTCTGGCTCAGCATTAATAGTGACTAGGCTATGGTTAATGATGTATTTTAGTTGCTGGTGAATGGTGGAAGGGACGGATCCAACCATGTGAATCCACGGTCTCCCCAAGAGCAGGTTATATCATGTGGCTATTTTGAGCACGTGAAAGGATACGCAGAATGTATGTAGTTCACATGCAGTTCAATCTCTCCGACAACATTTCGTCGGGATCCATCAAAAGCTTTGATAAACGTATGGCTGCTTTTGATCCTATTAAGATTGATATTCATCTTCTCCAAAGTGGCATAAGGGCAGATATTTAAAGATGATCCTCCATTTATCAGAACTCCTCCCACCATGTATCCGGAGCACATGACTGCTATGTGAAACAGTTTACAATGACCAGTCCCTTCAGGAGGTATGTTGTCCTCAGTGAAAGATATCACATTGTTGTTAATAATGTGATCTACCAGATGCTGGAATTTTTTAACATCCACTGATTTCTGCAAGTGGGCTTCTTCCAAAACCTTTAGCAAGACCTTCTTGTGATCTTCGGAAGAGAAAATCAAGTCCAGTATGGAAATTTGTTATGGAGCTTCTCTCAAGCTTAAAACCACCTTGGCTTCATTATGGCCCATAGTACGGAGAAAATCTTCAATCTTCTCCATGGGAACTTTCCCCTTTGATCTGATGGTAGGCTTCATCACCCGGTGGGGAAGATACAGTGGATTCTCCTTCAACACTGCAGCAGTTATGTGGGATGTGGATCCTTCAGCCTCTCTATAATTCCATGACACTTTTTGTAGGCTGACAACAGAATACTGTGGTCTATATGGCAAGAGAATTGGCTTTGGTGCAACCAATATCAAAGGATTGTCAACACCTTTGAGTTGAATTGCTTGTATTGTGGGTGGTCTGGCAGCCAAATCATCCTCAGCGGATATAACTGCTATGACTTCCTTCCATTTTGTAGGAAATGTGTCTCCACTCTCGAGTAACACAGTGTCATTATCTGCCAACTGCAGGACACCGCTGTCAATTAAGTTCTGAATAAGATGGCGGAGTGCCCAGCATTCTTCAGTGTTGTGTCCGCAAGAGTGGGAGTGATATTGACATACTCCATTAGAATTGAACCGTCTTGAACGGGGATTAATTGGAGGAAGCAGAGCTGTGATTTTTTCTTCATTGATCAGCATCTGAAAGATCTCCTCCATCGGTTGGCCCAGATAAATAAATTCCTTCTTGTTGGCAAAATCCTGACGGGCTTTGGCACTTGCTCTTTTTGCAATTTTGTCCTCCAGTGTTTCACTTTCTGGAGTCAATGATGGAGTATTCATAACAAGAGGAAGGAGACTAGCATGCTCATGGCTAACTAATTGGCGTATGACTTGGTGTTGATGGATCACAAGTTTTGCCAATTGGTTGACTTGCTTACAAAGAGCTTTCATCTTCCGTTCCATCATAAACTGGAGCTGTGCATATTCCCATTTGTCAGCATTATCCTTGTTGGTTTGGGAGGATTCATCACCGTACTGGAACTCTGTCCATTGCTCTAATTAATCATATTAACCTCCTCTTCTTTGTATTAGGGAAGAGGGTTGTCTTGCACATGAGGTTGGCCGGGTTTAGTCACCACGATCTCACCTTTGTCAATTAAATCCTAGATCTTGTGTTTCAAGGCCCAACAATCCTGAGTATCATGTCCTGGAGCTCCAGCATGATAAACACACTTCCTGTTAGCATTGAAACCCTTCCTATTCGGGTTGGCTGGTGGAAGAAGATGGGTAATTTTCTTCAGAGTTGTCAAAAGGTTAAGAATGTTCTCGAGTGAGTCCCCTAAGGGTGTGAACACTTGAGTGCATATGAATTCTCCACTTTTTGGCAATGGAGGGTTTGAAGACTATGCTTGAAAGGGGGAGTATTTTCTCCTCTGGATAGGCATGTTCTGACTGCCTTTATGTCCTTGTAGTATCAAGGAAACATCCTCCTCTTTCTTCTTATGGACCCTCTGGGGGTTGTTTCCATAACTTCTAGACTGGATGTCCTCAGCAACAGCTTTTAGACCGGCTAGGTCTTGAATCTATCCTGACTTCAATCCTATCTCAACCATCTCTCCATGTTTAATCATTTCAAAAAATGGCTTGCCAATGCCAGCTAAGACTCTCTCATAGAAGGGAGCTTCTTGTATGTCTATGAAGGTCATCACCATTTCAGACTCAGTCATAGAGGGAACAACTTGAGCATCAAGGCGCCTCAACCTTTGAGCATACTCTCAGAAAGACTCATTGGCTTGTTTCTTGACCTTGGTAATTTGGTACCAGTCTGGAGCCATCTGAGACTAGAAACTGTAACATCCCCAGATTCGGGTCCCAAATCACCACGAATCCGGTGTACTATTTCTATAACTATTGCGGAAGATATAAACATAAATTGTTTATACATTAAACAGTACACACTATCCCCAAGGTTGAAAACCTTCACATAATACCTAAATCAATATTCTATCAGACATACAAAGCTATTATCATACATTACTATTACAACTTTAGCTGCACATATACTCCAAAGCTGACTTGTCTTGGACTTTTCTTGTAACCGATGTATTCGTCATAATCTGCAATGTTTATCATGATATAGCAAGGGTGAGCAACAATTTTGCCCAACAAGTATAAGTTCAATTAAGGATATATCATGATCGAAAGAATTGAACAATAAGTTGGCTAACTTTCTACAATATATACATTGCGAAAGAGCATGAATAAATTTTCATAGTTGAACGAATAATGAACGTGAATAAATCAACTGGACCAAATGGTAATGAAAGTGATCAACCTTTCATACCTGATGAATACATGAAATGTGCACAGAGTGAGAATCAATAATTCATAGACATGGTATAATCAGTAATGATTAACCCCAAGCATATTTCAAAAATATCAATTCGAGATCGAGTTAGAGAACTTGCACGAATAAATAACTAACACAAGTCCAATACTTACCCTTACTACGATAATATTAGTAAGGATTTAATAAATACCCAAAAGAAATTAGGGTTAGGAAACTTGCCTGATAAGCCTGCTACAATTAACGCTAGCAATTAACCTTCACATAACCTAATCACATGTGTCTCGTTAATCACCATTCATACATAATTTAGTTTGAAGTAAAAGGGTCTCCTATTGGATATGCTATAAACATCATAATAGAATATATTTAGAAAATATATGCCACCCATTTTAGATATCATAGACAGCCCAAAATAGAACTTAAAAAAAATGCCCAACATAACAGTTTTTTTTTCTCAGCTTTACCATATCTCGCTAAAACAGTCATAACTAATTCGTTTTAAAACATTTTTGAGCGATTCTTGTACCCACGCGAAGCTAACTTCTGGGGCTACAACTTTCGTTCATGGACCATCTTCAAATTCCAAGCACAAAATTCCAGAAAATCCGTGCAAGGGGACTGCTCCGAATTTGTTGGACAGATTTGACGCAACTACTTTGAAAAGTCATAACTCCTTGCTCCGAAGTCGGAATTAGTCCGTTCTAGAGTCTATGGAAAACTTATTCAGTGTACTATAATAACCCAACAGCCCAAAATTTTTTGGAAACTGTAGCTAGCCCCGAATTCGTCCTTAGGGTCAGTAGTTCACAATTTTTTCCGGTTTCTAACATGTTTATTTCGCGACCTTACGATTTTCATATCTCACTCAATATAGCTTCGATCTGAATGAAATTTGGACATGTTATACCTCATGCTACATACTATTTTACAAAATTATTACATGCAACAAATGGATTATCTAAGACATGATTTCAAGTGACCAAAAATCCTGAAAATTCATGCAAACTAGTTTAACCCAACTTTTGAGAAAATCATGATTTTGATTCTAGCATGCATGGGTTTGATTCCTATTATCCAGACCACTTCTAATAACATATATATACATGTTACAACAATTCATTTCTCTAACTTCTCATGTTTTGATCAAATTAGCAACTAAGAGGTATAATATCAAACACTTAGCATGCAAGGCATAACTCTTTGGATTTTTAAAGCATACATGGCATGATTTGTCCAGAACTTATGTTCTTTTTACACCATAACAATCAGACCACAATTACACAACATCACATACTCCAAAACAAACCATTTATAAAGGTCTCCTATGCATATTCTCTCATAGTTTTGGAAGAACATAGAGAATGGGTTCATAGCTTACCTCTTTGGCAAATTCCTCTTGATTTAATTTGTTTGCTTGCTTAGACTCTCCAAAATCTCCAGAAATCACCACAACATCTATTACTCTCAATTTCTCTTTCTTTTTGTATCTTGGTGGAATTTTTGCAAAGTGAAACATTTTTTTTTGTTGGGTGTATATATATATAACTTGATAGAGCTGCTCTCTCCAGCCCCTTCACCACTCCCATCATCAGTTACATGCATAATTATCCCACATGAATATAGTTATGGGGGGAGGGAAGTTAGAAACATGAAAAGGTTTTCTTATTATGTATGGTTTAATAAGGAGTTATCACCTTTCTTCCTCCTTATTGCTATATACGAATATACTCTCCCTCCTTGTCCCATATTATGTGTCACAAGACCCCACCAAATTCTTCTCCAATTAAACAAATGCATTATAATATTATTTTAATCATTTAAATACCGATTTTGACCGTTTTTCCCTCCGTAGCCACACGTGATGATACTTATATCAATTCCTACTAAAGTCGACGTCCCGGACGTCATGGAACTCTCCGTTTAAATCAAACTCAACTTCAAAATTAAGTAGTTGACAATTAAATAAGCTCAAAGTGTGTTTTGGGCTAAATTTAAGATAATATTATATCTAATAAAGTTCCAAGAGAAGAGATTTGACTGTATGTGATATTTTACGTCATGAAACTTCCAAGTTCATATATCTATAAATAAGAGCATTGTAAAAGAGAATGGTGGATATATAAAAATATTATGAGGCATGTCTCATTTTTGTGACACATTTAAAAATATTATGAGACATGTCTCATTTTCGTGACACATTTTCGTGGTTACAGTCTATCCTGCCTAATTTCGACGTTTCAGACTCAAATACGCAGACCGCGTCTCTAAATTCCGCTCCAAACTCAAACTCATATTTGTAAGTCATCCCACGACATTAATTAAATTAATTCCATACTTAACCAATTTAAATAATTGGCCTAACCGTAACAACCATTAATATGCATCTTATCACATAACATATAATAAAAATAAATAATTCATCTAAAAATAATGGTCACATAAGAATTTCGCATAAGTTTGTTTATTGAAATTGTTTAATTACATGGAAAAATCTAGGATATTACATTCACCTTCCCTTATAAGGATTCCGTCCCTAATCATTACACATCAAACAAACAGTTAGGGTAGTTTTCATCATTTTCTCCTCGAGTTCCCACGTAGCCTCGCTTGCGTTGTGGTTCCTCCATACTACCTTAACAGAAGGTATTATTTTATTTCTTAACACTTGTTCTTTTCTATAAATTATCTGCACTGGAACCTCTTCGATTATAAAATATCACAAAATTATAATCTCATTATAATTTTATTTAACAATTAATATATCACTTTAATTATTAAATTACGACATCAATATAGCAACTCATGTAATCTTTAACAACTCTCTAACTGTTAAATTAAATTAGAGTATTATTTAATTCACAAATATATATACTAACAACAATCACATAAATAAAATATTTATTTAATTTAATAAATATTTTTAAATTACAAATAAAATTTTGGATTGTTACAGAAACTGTATTGGCTGAGGAAGGCATGTGTGACACCCCCAAAATAGGTATACATCACCCATTCTGAGTTGCCAAATACATGGTACAGAATTCAAATACAACTTAATTATACAACTGTCGTGTAAAGTACGACAAAACATAAGTTATGAGTTTTAACACAAATATTGTCTTCTAGACAATATCCA
This sequence comes from Panax ginseng, assembly GCA_020205605.1. Taxonomy (NCBI): domain Eukaryota; kingdom Viridiplantae; phylum Streptophyta; class Magnoliopsida; order Apiales; family Araliaceae; genus Panax; species Panax ginseng. The sequence continues at coordinate 98,872,712 of CM035130.1, forward strand.
AACTCAAATTCAATATTATTACATTTATTTTCACACTATTTCACAAAATAGTGAGGACTACTAATGCAAACATCTAGACCATCACTCCGTTCCCCGACTACTCCCAACTATATTCTCATTTCCTAAAGAGAACAATGAAAGCAAAGGGTGAGCTCAACTAGCCTAGTAAGAAATATTATGACTAAGATAATGCGGAATAAATTATTGTTAGCCTTCAACAATGTTAAACTGATGAAATATAATAAACATCAAGTTTAACTGCAGTGGAGCAAGCAATCCATTAGAAGAGTCAAGTAGAGTATGAAATCTACTATCTTCTATGATTTAAAATGTTTATCATCAATTTTATTGCTGAGACTAAGCTTAATAAATAATCCACATCATCGAATCACCCCTACATTACGGCCAAGGATATTCATTAGTATCACGACCACGAATTATCCATGTGCTACGGGCCAAGGATATTCGTGTTTTCATATATGGTCATGATCATGCCAACCACTGTCCATCAATGCACTACGGGCCAATGAGAACTTTTACCACGTCATTTGTAATATTACGGTCAAGATTATACCGAATAATCCCTGGTCATAATCATACCAAGTCCATCTATGCACTACGGGCTACAGATGACTTTCATCATAATATAAACATGAGGATGATGACAATGATATAAGAATTCAATTAAAAGAAAACAAATGATAAATTTTTAAAGATTTATTATTTAATTTATCTAGAATTCAATAATGTCCAAATTGTCAACATGATACTGCTTTATGGAGTAAAATTCAAGAATAATATTGTATCAAAAATGATTTGGATCAAAAAGAAATCAATTTTTGTCATAAATAGTACCCCAGGTGAATAGTACCCTATGAATAGTACTTCGGGAATAATAACCCCGTGAATAGTACTCCGGCATGAAAAAGTTAAAACTTATCAAGAATGCTCAGAATAATATTTCCATGAAAAGATACTAGATGAAGCGCAAATATCAAGGATATTCTACTAATTTCATGGAGTATAGAAGCCAAAACTTTAACAAAATGAGTGTAGAATTCAAAATCTGAAACGAAATAATATTACTTACATACTACAGGGTATGAAAGAAAATATTATTTCATATGAATATTGAACAAAAATTATATCCCTTACCTTAAAAAGAAGTGTATTCCAACTGGTATAGCGGGGATATTCTTAAAGAAAACTTTCATTGTTTTCTACCCTCAAAGCTTTCTAAAACTCGAAAGAAATACGCTCAATATTATAGAAGAAGAATTCTCTGATTTTGGTGCGATTTTCAATTCTAACTAAGCATCCTATTTATAGGAGAATGGAAAGGATACTATTTGGACGCATAGTAAAGGAAAAGTCACGGGCGACGTTCGGCTGAATTTTCTAAAAAAAATTGATTTTACTATGTTGTACTATGCAATAAAATATTCTAATAAAATGAAAAACTTTTAAATAAAATATTATATACATATATATATATATATATATATATAATAACAAAATAGTACTCCTTCCCGTGATAAACCTATCTTCCCCACCCCATAAGTCAATACACACATGCTTTATATTATATATATACATCCAGCATCACATGCCATCCTTATATTTTTTTTTCTTACATCTCGTGATTCCCCCTCCCCACCAAAACCCACTGATATAACAAGCATATATATATATATAAATATAATATACTTATATATATATATATATAAACAAAACTGAGATAAATTCTACCGATAGTTTTGAAAAATGGTTAAGTGGGGGGTACAAATAATAAGTAAAATTTACATCAAATACTTCATAAAAATTCCCTCAATATTTTTAACAATATTTATTCATCATTATTATAGCTCACAATATTAACAACGAGATCGTTTGCAGGAAAGAGGGGGCTTTCCGATAAGGATTTCTCCTTATTGGCGTGCAATTATGTGATCAAACCCTTTTCCTCGATGAAGCTTTCTAGACATTGTTAATTGTGTAGATAATAATATAAATAACTTCTCATATCAATTATTGATTTAATAATATATAAAATATTGACAATAATTGAATCAAATAACGTGAGATACTATGCAGCAATTAATGTAGCAATAATTGAATAAAATTGAGTGACTTCTCACATAAGCATCATTAATCAATATTGTGTGCTACTATGCAACCATGTGTATTATTATACTTTTAACACCGGGTATTTCAACAGTTAACGGTAAAACTTTTATCGTTATTTTTATAAAAAGATATTCCCTTCGTTTTCTCATTCCAACAATAATTCTGTTGTGGGGTCCACCAATGATTGTGCTGTCGTACGGATATTCCCTGTTAAAACAGATATATTCCCCGACCAATCGAATATTTTTATAACAACTTGTTTACTTTGCAAAATTTATAAATATTACCCACAACTATAACATTATATCAAATCCACACCATAATATTCAAAAATAATATTTATAGAAAATTCATCTTTATTCATAAAAATTGGGGTCTTATAGCATGAGCCAGCTCTTCCCAACTATGAATCTTGGAATTGTCTAATCTGGTGTACCACGAGCGGGCTTCTCCAGTCAGACTTTTCTAGAACTGCTGCATTCTGAGATATTATAACTAAGATAATGTACAACAAATTATCCTTAGTCCTCAACAGGGAAAAATCTGATAGAATATAATAGATAAGAAGTTTTAAATCAATAACTGCAACGAAAACAACAATTCATTAGAAGAGTTAAGTAGAGAATGAAATCTACCACCATCTATGAATTTAAAAGTCCATCATCAATATTTTATCCCTATAACATCAATCAATACACATCTTGAATCAAATATTCATCTTTGCACTACGGGCCAAAGATATTCATTTATATCACCGGTTGGTCATTTTCATCTCAACACCTGTTCATCTTTGCACTACGGGCCAAAGATATTCATCAGGTAATCATTCATCTTTGCACTACAGGCCAAAGATATTAATCAAGTATCACCATTAAGGACTAAGGATGATGAAAAATATTTTAAAGAACGAATCCAGTGAAATAAAAGAATAAAGATTAGGGATTCGTATTTTAGATAATCCAAGTTTAAAAATACTCCATAATAAACCATAATGGAGTAAAATTTAAGAATAAAAATCAAAACATGGATACAATCAAAGATAGTAACCATAATAGACATCTGGAACAAAGACGAGAAAATTTTATTTTTTGGTGAATAGTGTCGTATTCGTGAATAGTGTTGTATACGTGGATAGTGTCGTATACGTGAATAGTGTCGTATACATGAATAGTAACCCCGACATAAAAAGGTAGAGTTTCCATAATAAAATTCATATCAATATTTTGGCATAATGATATTGAAGAAAATAGTATCATTTACAAAGAAAATAGCATCCCTTACCTCAAAAGACCAGTACTTTTGATCGGAATATCGGATGAAATATTGAAGGAAACTTGCACTAAATAGCAACTCTCAAAGTATCTAAATACTCACAAAATACGCTCGATAATATAGAGAGAAAGAGAACATGTTTCTGGTGTGATTTTTAATTCTAATTTAAGCACCTATTTATAGGAAAATGCTAGAACGCTAAAGGAGACTAAATTAATAAAATAATATTATTTTGTTTTTCAATTCTACGCACACCTTTGAACTCATATTAGTCCACCACATTTGAACAAAATTTTCAGCACATGTTTTCACAAAAAAAAAGTGGGTCCCACCCATAATTTTAATAAAAATATTTTAATTTCCGAAACTTCAACAATTCATAATAAATAGCTCTTTTATCAGAAAAATACGAATTTTATGTTCATTCCATAGGAAATTGAATTTTCTACAACTTTGTAACTTTAAGTTTTTCCAAATTCCAAACGAAAAATGTCCGAAATCCATATACGGACGATTTTTAATACCTCCATTCCGACAAAATACTGATAAAACACCTCAGCATTATTTCTTTCATTTATAATCACATAAAATAAATATTTCCCTATCCTTCATTTATATCCATATAAAATAAATATTTCTTATCATATAAATTAATAATTAATTATTCACAAATAATATTACAGAATCACAATTATGATAACCAGGTTGTTCACGGAGAAGAGGGGGCTTTCCAATAAGGATTTCTCCTTACTGACGCACAATTAGGTGACCAAACCTCTCCTTAGACAGAACTTTCTTAGCCATTGCCAATAATGCTAGCTAATAATATTATTCAAATAATATGAATTATTGATCTGATAATGGAAAATACTGTGTAGTGACAATTATTGAAACAACAATAATATAAAATATCAACGCAACAATTATTGAATCAATAAAATAAAATATTGAATAGTAATTATTGTAATAATTATTGAGTAGTGCCTTCTTACGTAAGAATCAATAATTCAAAAATACTGTGCAATACCGTGTGCTACTATGCAACCACGCGTATTATTGTATTTTAACCACCAGGTAATCCAATAGTGTTAACGATAATAATTACGCCGTTATTTATAAAAACTCAAACTTGTCATTTTCTTCATTTGACCGTTTTCTGTTATAGGGCCCACAAATGGCTGCGCCGTCGTACGAATATTCCCCGATAACAAGAATATTCTACGACTAAACGAATATTCTCCGACAAAATGAATATTTTATAATCACTTGCTTATTTTATAAAATTTGTACATTTCACCCATAATCAAAATATTATATCAAATTAACACCTTATTATTCACAATAATAATTAGAGGAAATTCGATTTTATTTATAAAAAGTTAGGGTCTTACAACCTCCCCTCCTTATGAAATTTCGTCCTTGAAATTAACGTACGTACCTGGTGTTTCAAAAAGGTGAGGATACCTCGCTTTTATTTCTGATTCCAACTCCCAGGTCATTTCTTCAATAGCATGGTTCCTCCATAAAATCTTAACTTGTGGTATAACCTTTGTGCGTAGGACATGCTCTTTCCTATCCAAGATCTTGACAGGTACCTCCTCGTACGTTAAATCGTCGGCTATTTTGTCTTGTTCTAATTCAATAATGTGGTTCGGGTTTTTCACATATTTACGTAGCATGGATATGTGAAACACATTATGAACACGAGACATACTTGGCGGTCAAGCGAGTCTATAGGCCACAGTTCCTACTCGATCGAGGATTTCAAATGGACTAATAAATCAAAGGTTTGAGCTTTCCTCACATCGCCGATTCTCATTTTTGGAATAACGACTTGTTGCATCTTCTTCTTCATATTCATCAGCTCCAGGTCTGTAGCTTGAGCATCTTTAAATTTATCGATTAAAGTCGGTTCTACTCGTATATTTGACATCATCATATGGGTCCCTTGAGTCTTTAACTTTATCTTTATTGTTTGTAAATTATACAAAATAGGTCTTTGTGTTCGATAATATCGCACTCGTACTCGCATACGATCTTCTACTCAACGCGTCAGCTACCACGTTCACTTTTCCAAGATGGTATGGACAGAACAAGTGCCGAAATGAGTCACCTCTTGAGCTCTTCGAAAATCTTCTCACATTCCTCGCTGCATACGAATTTTGTATCTTTCCGAGCCAGCTAAGTTAACGGAGTAGCGATTCGAGAAAATCCTTCCACGAATCTCCAATAATAACCAGCTAAGCATAGAAAGCTACGTACTTCGGTCACCGACTTTGGCTGCTCTCAACTATGATTCATATCCCAATCTTGGATAGCACGTCACAATGACACCTATCGTATTACCACCACACAAATATAGAGTCCCCTACAGAGAGTCTGGCTTTGGTACATTCCACAAAGGAAGTCACCAGATAGAGGCTCAGGTACCAACTCTTGTACTTGGGTTTTTAACTCCTGAAGTTCAATAGGAGCCATTCGATATGAGATTTTAGAAATGGGTTTTGTATCGTGTTCAAAGTCGATACAAAATTCAATATCATGCTCTGGGGGTAGGCCAAGAAGTTTATTCAGGAAATATGTCAAGAAATTCACTAACAACAGAAATATTATTCAAGTCTGACGTATTTTTGTTCAAGTCCATGACATGGGCCAAGAAAGCTTGACATCCGTTTTTCAATAAACGAATGACTTTATGGCTTAATATGAAAGTGTTCAACTTTAGTGGTTTGGTTGCTTGAATTCACATAATAGGTTGGTTAGAAATATAAAAACTAACAACCTTACGAAAAATAATCAATTTTAGCATGATGAGTGGTTAATTAATCAATTCCTAAAATCACATCAAATGCAAGTATCTTTAATGAGATAAGATCAACAGGTAATGTGATGGTTCCAACTTGAATCAAGCAAAATTTATAAATAGTGGATGTAATGAAAGTTTCTCCTAACGGAGTTTCCACAGATAAATCAAAGTCCAATTTCTTCGGAGTCAACTTTAAACGTTGAGCACAAGCAGGAGAGATAAAAGAATGGGTAGAACCGGTATCTAATAAGGTATAGATTTTGCAAGAATTTATAATTAACTAACCCGTGATACCTTCATTTGGGTTCCTCGCATTTTGGACAGTCACGACAAACGCTTTTCCAGAAACTGCCGACTTTGTTTTGTCTCAGATCCGCTTTTTTGTGCCACCGTCCCAAAGCGGACTTGATTTCACTCTGATGAAAAATCGAGCTATGTGACTATTCTTTTCCGCAAACTAAACATACCTTGGAAGACTATGAACAATTTTGACTTATATATCCCCCTCCTCTCCACATCTCAGAGCATCTAACCTGGCCGTTTCTCCTCCCCTAGAATTTGTTGTTTTGGTCTTTGGTGCTAACGCCTTCCGTCATCGTTAAATCTTCTCTTCTTAAAATTTCCACTTGAATGATTTCTTCTATTATCTTGGCTATGATTACCACCGAAGTGGTTACCATTTCTGGCATGATAATTTCCTCCACGATGGTTACCATTGTTCCGATGACCGTTGCCATCGGTACTATTATCATCGAGTTGTTGGTCGTTATTCTTCGGTTGAGCTGACTCATTATCGCGCTCCAATAACTGAACCCTATTCACAACATCTGAATATAAAAAAAGTTTGTGAGAAATGAGGTATTGACATATTTTAGGTTTTAAACCTCGTAAAAACATTCGCGTCATTCTCTCCTCATTATCAACCAAATGGGATGCAAATCGGGACAACTCGGCGAACTTAGCTTCATACTGCGACACATTCATATTGTTTTGCTCAAGCTTGATGAACTCTACCTCCTTTATGTGACGAATACTTTTAAGAAAGTACTTATCATTGAACAATTTCTGTAATGTTTCCCAAGACATATTGAGTGCGGCAGGCTGGGTACGCTTCATAGATTCCCACCAGTAATCTGCCTCACCACGGAACATAAAGGTGGCGAATAGAACCTTCTGTTCCTCCGTGCATCCCAAGATATCAAATATCTTGGTAATTTGCTTAACCCACATTTCTGCCTTGATCGGATTCGGCTTTCCCCAGAATTCTGGTGGTCCCAACTCTTTGAACTGCTTGGCTGTGATAAACCACGCGTTGTTATCATTTCCACCCATATTTTGTACACGAGTCTCCCTCGTCTGATTTTGCATGAACTACAAAAAACTTCTAAACATCCCATCATTCATCGTTTGCTCAGTAGTGTTGTTTACAGGAGGAATATTGCCTTCCTGTTTCACGTTCTCCTGATTGGTGACTATAGGTGTTTCCACAATCTCATACACTCCATTGTTAACGTTCTCAGCTGCCATTCTTAAATACTGCCATAAAACAAGGGTTAATTAAACAAATTAACATATCACATAATATTCCTATATTATGACCGGCTAACAAATAAGCTTAGGTAGGACACACTAGCGAAGGATTTACTCATCTCTCCCCTCCTAGTTCTATTCCCTGATCTCCGCCAGAGACCATATCCCTAACCTCTGATACCAACTGTGACGCTACCAAAATAGGTATACACCACCAATTCTAAGTCGCCAAATACATGGTACAGAAATAACTACAACTTCATTAATATAATTATCGCGCAAAATACGACAACACATAAATTGTGAGTTTAAATACAAATATTGTCTTCTAGACAATATCCACACTCAAATAAGTCCTCATTACAATTATTGATACACTATTTTACAAAAATAGTGAGGACTGCTAAAATAACTATCTAGGACCATCACTCTATACCTCGACTGGTTCCTGCTATATTCTCGCTTCCTGAGAAGAAAAATGGAATAAAAAGGAAAAGGGTGAGCTCAACTAGCCCAGTAAAGAATATTATGACTAAGATAATGTACAAGAAATTATCCTTAGTCCTCAACAGGGAAAAATCTGATAGAATATAATAGACAACAAGTTTTAGATTAACAACTGCAGCGGAAACAACAATTCATTAGAAGAGTTAAGTAGAGAATGAAATCTACTACCATCTATGAATTAAAAAGTCCATCATCAATATTTTGTCCCTGTAACATCAATCAATACACATCTTGAATAAAATATTCATATTTGCACTACGGGCCAAAGATATGCATTTATATCACCAGTTGGTCATGTTCATCTCAACACATGTTCATCTTTGCACTACGGGCCAAAGATATTCATCAGGTAATCATTCATCTTTGTACTACAGGCCAAAGATATTCATCAAGTATCACCATTAAGGGCTGAGGATGATGAAAAATATTTTAAAGAACAAATCTAGTGAAATAAAAGAATAAAGATTAGGGATTCGTACTTTAGATAATCTAAGTTTAAAAATACTTTATAATAAACCATAATGGAGTAAAATTCAAGAATAAAGATCAAAACATGGATACAATCAAAGATAGTAACCATAATAGACATCTGGAACAAAGAAGAGAAAATTTTATTTTTCGGTAAATAGTGTCGTATTCGTGAATAGTGTCGTATACGTGAATAGTAACCCCGACACAAAAAGGTAGAATTTTCATAATAAAATTCATATCAATATTTTGGCATAATGATATTGAAGAAAATAGTATCATTTATGAAGAAAATAACATCCTCGCCTCAAAAAGAACAAAGATTTCCGAATTTTAATATCGGATGAAATGTTGAAGGAAACTTGCACTGAATAGCAACTCTCAAAGTATCTAAATACTTATTAAATACGCTCGATAATATAGAGAGAAAGAGAACTTGTTTCTGGTGTGATTTTCAATTCTAACCTAAGCACCTATTTATAAGAAAATGCTAGAACGCCAAAGGAGACTAAATTAATAAAATAATATTGTTTTGTTTTTCAATTCTACGCACACCTTTGAACTCATATCAGCCTACCACATTTGAACAAAATTTCCAGCACGTGTTTTCACAAAAAAAACAAAAGTGGGACCCACCCATAATTTTAATAAAAATATTTTAATTTCTGAAACTTCAACAATTCATAATAAATAGCCCTTTTATCAGAAAAATACGAATTTTATGTCCATTCCATAGGAAATCGAATTCTCTACAACTTTGCAACTTTAAGTTTTCCAAATTCCAAACGAAAAATGCCCGAAATCCACATACGGACGATTTTTAATACCTCCATTCCGACAAAATACTAATAAAACACCTCAGCATTAATTCCTTCATTTATAATCACATAAAATAAATATTTCCATATTCTTCATTTATATCCACATAAAATAAATATTTTTATCATATAAATTAATAATTAATTATTCACAAATAATATTACAGAATCACATTTATGACAACCAGGTTGTTCCCAGGAAAGAGGGGGCTTCCCGATAAGGATTTCTCCTTATTGGCACGCAATTAGGTGACCAAACCTCTCCTTAGACAGAACTTCCTTAGCCATTGTCAATAATGCTATCTAATAATATTATTCAAATAATATAAATTATTGATCTGACAATAAGAAATACTATGCAGTGACAATTATTGAAACAACAATAATATAAAATATCAACGCAGCAATTATTCAATCAATAAAATAAAATATTGAATTGTAATTATTGTAACAATTATTGAGTAGTGCCTTGTTACGTAAGAATCAATAATTCAAAAATACTATGCAATATCGTGTGCTACTGTGAAACCACGCATATTATTATATTTTAACCACCAGGTAATCCAATAGTGTTAACGGTAACAATTACGCCGTTATTTATAAAAACTCAAACTTGTCATTTTCTTCATCCGACCGTTTTTCATTATGGGGCATTCAAATGGCTGCGCCGTCGTATGAATATTCCCCAACAGCAAGAATATTCACGACCAAACAAATATTCCTCAACAAAATGAATATTTTATAACCACTTGCTTATTTTTCAAAATTTGCACATTTCACCCATAAGCAAAACATTATATCAAATTAACACCTTATTATTCACAATAATAATTAGAGGAAATTTGATTTTATTTATAAAAAGTTGGGGTCTTACATATATATATATATATATATATATATATATATATATATATATATATATATATATATATATATATATATATATATATACACACACACACACACAAAAAGAAATAAAAAGCCACGGACCGAAGTTCGGGCATACGCACACAACACGACTCTTAACGTGAATAATTGTGTGTTCCGAATGTGGAGAAAAGGTTTTAAGAAATGTAAGAAGTCTTATAGTGGGCTGCCAAGAAGACTTTAAATAGCTTTAATTGAATGAACACTCGGTTTCCATCGGTAAAATATAGCACAGTATAAGATCACAAGTGTTTAAAATGAGAAAGCACTCAGTTTATAGTGTGTACATAGCAAATTGGACAGGGCTTCCTCGCCATATGTCTATGCAAAATGGCCACCCCAAGCCCTCTATTTATAGAGGGAGGAGCCACAGATGTACTGCTGGCGACCATAGATGCACTATGGTACGCCCGGTGCCCCGCTCCATGATTCAAATTGCCTCGAAGATGCGTACACGCATGTAATGTGATGTTTGCTCGAACTTTCAAAAGTTCAATCCGGGCATCTAATTGAGGTGTATAAGACCTTTTTTAGAATGTTGTTATCGAGAGATACACGATGGCATGGGATTATAGGTTGTACGAAGTTAGGAAGATGGACCTTGTCCAGGTCTTCGGGCTTCAAATTCTATCTGGTGTGCTGTCTTGTATAGTAGTCACTTGTGATTGGAGCTATGGTTCTTGTAAGACATTGTTGTCTAGAATGTATGTTAAAATGTTGTTGGACGACACACTATGGGATCGAGGTGGAAAAATGATGATTTTGCCCTACCGAGGTTATCTTCAGTTTGGGCTGATGTAGTAGTCATTGCTCAGGGTTTATCTCTGAGATTGGGCTGCCGTGAGTACTGAAGGTCCTCAGGGTTGTCTCTGAGGTGTGCCTGACCTCCCGGGTTTATCTTCGGGGTTGGAACTGAGTGCCTCGGGGTTATCTCCGAGGTTGAAGATGATTGCAAGGGTTGAAATGAGCTTTTCTGGGGTTATATCTAGAACTACAACTGCACTCCTTGAGGTTGTCTCTGAGGTTGGAACTGGAACTCCCGGGGTTGTCTCTAGGACTGAATATCTCGGGGTTGTCTCCAAGATGGAAAACTGATAATTTTGGGGTTGTCTCCGGAACTGGAACGACATTCCTCTGGGTTGTCTCTGAGATTAAAACTAAAACTCCTGGGGTTATCTCCGGGACTGAGTATCTCAGGGTTGTCTTCGAGATGGTAAGACTGATAATTCTGGGGTTGTCTCCAGAATTGGAACTGCTTTGTCTTCCAGGGTGACCTTTGAAAGACGATTCTGCCCTCCTGCAATGTTAGTAACGGGAATGCAAAATTTCAAGTGTCTACATTCTTAATTTATTGATGTGATAAAAACACTTAACTGAGAAAAAGAACAATTTTATTAAAGCATGATTAAGTGTTTTTGCATAAGTCACCGAGTATGAAAGGCTAATTCCCTTGATTACCAAAACTAATTAAAAGGACCAGTTTAAATATTGACAACCTTAGTTTATGTTCATAGTTATTTCAAACCACTCAGTACCTAATATTTAATTATTCAAATATTCAATTATTGAGAATTAATTCATGTTCTTTCATAATCGATTCCTATTGTTGAACCGAGAAAATTGGATTATAATATAAATTAATTTTATTTGGTTATATTGAATAAATATATATTATATGTTTATTATAACAAATAAGTAAGTTGAAAGTCATTCTATAACCTAGAAAGGATGTATGATCGTAGGATTCTGGCTACGTGTTAGAAATAAAGTGTATGAATTTCCATGACAAAAATAAAAGCTTTTCGAGAAATTCTCCGAAAAATACTATAGACACTCGAAATTTTCTGTCTACATGTTACTAACATTAAAGGAAGCGCGTAATCTTCTTTCAGAGATAACCTTGGAAGACAGCTCAGCTTAATCCCAGAAATACCACTGGAAGTTCAGTTTCAACCCCGAAAAACACATCGGGAGTATCATTTCCCACCTCGGAGATAACCCCGGGGAAAACAGTGCAAATACCGGAAATTCCACCGGGGAAGGCCGATTCATCTTGGAGATAACCCCGAGATGTTCAGTCTCAGTCCCAAAAATAACACCGGAAAAGACAATGTCAACCTTGGAGATAACCCCATAGAGTGCAGTTGCAATTCCGGAGATAACCCCGAAAATGCTCGTTTCAACCCATGCAGTCAGCTTTAAGCTCGGGACTCACACCGAGTCACTCAAATCCCAAAATCGAAGACAACCCTAGGAGGACAGGCACACCTCAGAGACAACCCTGAGGGCATTCAGCACTTGCAGCAACCCAATCTCAGAGATAACCCTGAGCAACATATGCTTTAACAGCCCAAACCAGAGATAACCCCAGTGAAGGGCAAAATTATCAAATTTTCACCTCAACCCCACATGGCGTCGTCTCAACAAACAACAGTCAAAAAACATTCTACACAGTAATGTCCCACAAGAGCCAAGGAGTTGCAATCCCGAGTGACTACTACGCAGGGCAGCACACCAGAGAGAATTTGAAGCTTGAAGACATAGGACATGGTTCCACCTTCCTGACTTCGTACAACCTCTAATCCTATGTCATTGCATAGCTCTCGATAAATGGAAGTCCGAAACAGGTCTTATACACCTCAATCGGATGCTCGAATTGAAGTAATACAAGTTCGAGCGGACATCACGTTGCCCGCGTGCACGTACATCGAGATGGCAGGACTCGCGAAGCCCGGGGCACCTTGGGCAGCCGTGCATCTGCGGCTGACGCCCCCAAAATAGGTCCAATCCACCCAACCTATTCTGAGTCGCCAAATACATGGTACAGAAACAACTACAATTTCATTATTACAATTGTCGTGCAAAATAAGACAACACTTATGTTGTGAGTTTAAATACAAATATTTTCTTCTAGACAATATCCACACCCAAATAAAGTCCTCATTACAATTATTGATACACTATTTTAAAAAATAGTGAGGACTACTAAAACAACTATCTTGAACCATTACTCCACACCCCGACTCGTTCCCGCTATATTCTCGCCTCCTGAGAAGAAAAATGGAACAAAAAGGAAAAGGGTGAGCTCAACTAGCCCAGTAAAGAATATTATGACTAAGATAATGTACAACAAATAATCCTTAGTCTTCAATAGGGAAAAATCTAATAGAATACAATAGACAACAAGTTTTTGATCAACAACTACAGCGGAAACAATAATTCATTAAAAGAGTTAAGTAGAGAATGAAATCTACTATCATCTATGAATTTAAAAGTCCATCATCGATATTTTGTCCCTGTAACATCAATCAATATACATCTTGAATCAAATAGTCATCTTTGCACTGACATGTGCCAAAGATATTAATCGATCGGTCATGTTCATCTCAACACTGCTCATCTTTGCACTACGAGCCAAAGATATTCATCAAGAAATCATTCATCTTTTGCTACTGGGCCAAAGATATTCAAAGAATATCATCATTTAGGGTGAGGATGATGAAAAATATATTTTAAAGAAAATGAATCCAGTGAGACAAAATAACAAATATTAAGGATTCGTATTTTAGACAATCCAAGTTCAAAAATACTACATAATAAACTATTGTGGAGCAGAATTCAAAAATGAAGATCAAAACATAGATCCAATCAAAGATAGGAACCATAACAGACAATCTTGGACACAGAAAAGAAAATTAAATTTTACGTGAATAGTGTCGTGATCGTGAATAATTATCGATATCGTGAATAATCCGTATACGTGAATAGTAACCCCGACACTAAAAGATAGAAATTTTACAAGAAAAATCATCATGCTTCGTGAATAGTAACTCATGAATAGTAAGCCCGACATGAAAAGATAAAAATTTCACAAGAAAAATCTTACCAATATTCCGGCATAATGATATTGAAAGAAATAATATCATTTATAAAAAAAAATAACATCCCTTACCTCAAAAGAATAGTACTTCTGGTTAGAATATCAGATATAACGCTGAAGGAAACTTGAACCGTATATCAACACTCAAGATATCTAAATACTCACAAAAATACGCTCGATAATATAGAGAGAGAAAACTTCAGTTTCTGGTGTGATTTTCAATTCTAACCTAAGCACCCTATTTATAGGAAAATGCTTAGAACACCAAAGCAAAAAATTTAATAAAATAATAATATTTATAAAAATATTATACGCACAATTTGAAATCTGAATTTCAGCATATTTTGCAATACATGTGGGGCTCACCAATCACATAAAACATGATTTTATCATTTAATGCAACAAAATCAATCCAGACCCAATATTCCAGAACTTTAATAATTCATAATAAATAGCCCTTTTATCAAAAAAATTCAAATCTTATGTCCATTCCATAGGAAATTTAATTCTCTACAACTTTGCAGAAAAAAGTTTTTCCAAATTCCAAACAGAAATTGACCGAAATCCATATACGGACGATTTTGCAGGCTATAATCAAATTTTAGTCAAAAATAGGGTCCACCAACACACAAAACATGTGTTAAACATTTTTTGTAACAAAAATAATACTCCTCATTTATTCATATATCACACGTTCATTGTAAAAATATCACCATTATTATATTATTATAATATAATAATATATTTAAATGAATTATTTTATCAGAAAAGATAAAATATCAATTTTCAACAATTGTCACATTAAAAATTTTCTCCATCTATATCCACATAAAATGAATATTTTCCTTATCATATAAATCAATAATTAATTATTCACAAATAATATTACAGAATCACAATACTAACAACCAGGCCGTTCCCAGGAAAGAGGGGGCTTTTCAATAAGGATTTCTCCTTACTGGCGTGTAATTAGGTGACCAAACCTCTCCTTAGACAGAACTTTCTAGACATTGCCAATAACGCTATCTAATAATATGAATTATTGATCTGATAATGGAAAATACTGTGTAGTGACAATTATTGAAACAACAATAATAATATAAAATATCAACGTAGCAATTATTGAATCAATAAAATAAAATATTGAATAGTAATTACTGTAACAATTATTGAGTAGTGCCTTCTTACGTAAGAATCAATAATTGGTGCAATACCGCAAAGCTTCGTGTGTTTTAACCAATTTGTATTCTAACAAGATTAATGGTAACAACTACGCTGTTATTTATAAACAACTTATACTTGTCGTTTTCTTCATCCAATCGCTTTTTGTTATGGGGCCCACACAAGGCTGCGCCGTCGTACGAATATTCCCCAACATAAATAATATTCCACGACTAAATGACTATTCCCCAACAACAATGAATATTTTATAACCATTTGCTTATTTGAAATATTTTCACATTTTACCCATAACTAACCACATTAATCAAATCAACCCCTTACTATTTCAAAATAATAAATAGAGGAAATACCATTTTATTAAAATATATATATATGGGGTCTTACATGTACACACCCAATATTGAGTGCTTTCTCATTTTAAACACGTGTGAGCTCACATATAGCTATTTTTTTACCGGCGGGAGCCAAGTGTTCATCCACTTAAAGCTATAAAAGTCTTCTTTGGCAATCCACTGTAAGCCTGTTACACACTTTAAAGCCTTTCTCTTCATCTTTGCACACATACTTCTTCACGTTAAGAGTCGTGTTGTGTGTGTAGGCCTTACTTGATCCGTGGTTTTCATTTCTATTTGTATATATATATATATATATATATATATATATATATATATATATACATTTACATGGGGCACAGTTTACTTCGTGGCCTTTTACTTTTTATTTATATTTAAATCACTTTGGAGTTTACTTCGTGGCGGTTGATCTTTTTTACTGTTTTATGATAAGTGGATTTTACACCTACTTATTGGATATCAATTTACGCGAATTATGCCAATCTCAAGTCCATTCTAGTATGTTTTAGTTGTATTTCATGTTATTTTACATTGCATATATTTAGAACTCCTTTGGTGGAACAATTACAGGAAATGGCATAGTTTGACGGTGCTAGGTGGCATGAGGCTGATGTAGGTGGCATGAGGTTGGAGGATGCATGGCATGAAGGTATAATGGAGCAAGGAGACCAAGCATGGAAGGAATGAGCAGCAGGACAAAGCGATAGCAGCAACAACATTGCAGAACCAAAACCAGAATCCACATCTTTTGCAAGTTCTTGCAATACTTGCAAGCAGCATATTAGGCTCTGAGGGCATGCGCTTGCCGAGAGCCCTACCGACATCATGACTTCTTCGCAAGTCTCGCGCCCATACGAGGAATACATCGAGGAGGCGCGCTGCAGGTACGACGATGGTTCTTGATCTTTGTTATGTTTATTTTAATTTTCAATTTTTAAGGGTTGTAATTGGTTTTAAAATGATATCTGACTGGTGTCAGACATAACTTGGGAATTTTACGTATTTTCATATCGTAACTAGGGTTTACACAGTGAGAGAGATTCCAACGAAGAACGAAGCCTAAAACTCCATCTTCTCTAATTCTTCTTGGGATTTTCTATCATTGTGTATTTTTATTATTGTTTAACTTGATTTTTATGAGGAGTTGAAAGTTGATATCAGTTTACAATCTATAATTGGGTTTGATCATTCTATCCTTTATCTTTCAATTGTTTGCTTGTTTATCATGTTTAGCGTTGATCCCATAATGACTTTTGGTTCAGTTATGAACTAAACTCCATTATGAGATTCTAACAGATTTTAATATGTAGTTTAGTTGCATGCTTGATTGGTGGGGTTGTTTTACATATCATATGGAACTTCTATTATGATTGTTTTACATGTATGAATGCTTGATCACCATTCGTTTCAGTATTCGCATGGAATTGACAATGAACATGCGAGTATGGATTGTAGTCATGATAGCATACGTATATGGGGCTGTTTTATATGGCTTGTGTATTTCGGGAATTAGATAGACATATACTTATTCACCGTATGAGTTAAAATAAGGGTTTGTGCTTAAATTCAATATGATTGCAATTTCACATAGACATATAGTGATTTTGGTTATATTGATGGTTACATAGATTCTATCATTTGTGGATGTTGTGTAAGTAGGTCATAGTGCATTGAAAAATGGCTATGACTCTATTAGTGCTCTTGACTATTTTCCTGCGATATGTGAATGTTCTTGCATGATAGTGGTAATTAGATGAAATATTAAATGAAGTTAGGATCCCATTATTTCTAGATTTGATTTATTCCATTCTTATTCTCATTTTAGTTATTATTTGCAGTTAGAGTAATCCACACTTTTGATCTTTAGTTTAAACATATAGAAATAGTGATTTGATTGATAAATAGTAGTTTAAATTGAACAACTTTCTCTGTGGGATCGATACTTTACTTACTCTGTATTACATGTTAGCACATGTATGCTTACATGAGTTAGAGCTTTTTTATCAGAACTGAAAAAGAGGCAACAAGTTTTTGGCGCCGTTGCCGGGGAAAGGCGTTTTAATTTGAATAATTATCATCAATTTTAAGCTATCTTGTATGACTTAGACATATCTAATCTTATCTCATTTCTATTTTTGTCTTGTTTGTGATTTCAGGTACTTGTAGATTTTTATGCACACGTGATCATCTCATTCTGAATTAACACAAGCGCAGGATAACATAAACATAAGGGGTTGGAAAGCAGGTGTGTGGAGAAATTTGCAAACACAGTTAGAAAGTACTATACCGGACATGGCAGAAGAACAAAGAGAGGAGCAAATGGCTCTACGGGATTACTCCATGCCGAATATACACGGACTACAGTCTAGCATAGTCAGACCGGCAATAGCAGCGAATACTTTTGAGATAAAACTGAGCACTATTCAGATGGTGCAGAACTCGGTTCAGTTTGGGGGTGCTGCTATGGATGATCCGAATGAACACTTATTGAGCTTCATCGAGATTTGCGATACATTCCGATATAACGGTGTGACGGAGGATGCTATCAGACTAAGGTTGTTCCGATTCTCATTGAGGGATAAGGCGAGGAGTTGGCTTCATTCTTTACCGTCAGGGTCAATCACCACATGGGAGGATTTAGCGCAGAAATTCTTAGCCAAGTTCTTCCCAATGGCTAAGATTGCAAAGATGAGAACAACTATATGTCAGTTTGAGCAACAACTGGGCAGGGCGAGTCCTTATATGAAGCATGGGAGAGATACAAAGAGATGCTAAGGAAGTGTCCGCATCACGGTATGCCGGATTGGATGGTAATCAATACTTTTTACAATGGATTGGGCTGGCAGTCGAGACCTATTGTAGCTACAGCTGCTGGAGGGGCATTATGGGCAAAAAGCTATGATGAGGCCTATACACTTATCGAGACTATGGCTGCTAATGATTTTTAGAATCCGACAGCTCGGATGCCACAGCCCAAGGTAGCAGGTGTGTTGGAGGTAGATGCTATCACTCAGTTGGCAGCATAGATGGCAGCTATGGCAAAGAAGAGAGACACGATAGCCGAGAGCAAAGTGAAAACAATTTCTTTTGTTTGTGAGATTTGTGCAGGGTCACACTCCACGGATCAGTGTATTATTAGCTCAGAGTCGGTACAGTATGTGAGCAACTACAGGAAAGACCAAGGTCAATTTCAGAACACATACCACCCCAACAACCGAAATCATCCAAACTTTAGTTGGTCGAATAACCAAGGACATTTGCAGAATCAGTTTCAGCCGACTCAACAATTTCAGTCACAGTCATCTCAGCCACAGTTCACACAAAAACCACCGTTTCCACCGGGATTTTCGCAACAACAACAACATCACACTCCAGTTGCACCTCAGCCAGAAAAGAAATCAGAAATGGAGGAGATGATGCTGAAATACATGGCAAAACACAGAGGTCATGATTAAAAGCCAAGTAGTGGCTATTAAGAATTTGGAGACTTAGATGGGGCAAATGGCGAGCATGCTTAACAACAGGCCCCAAGGTTCCTTGCCAAGTAACACAGAGACAAATCCAAGAAGAGACGGGAGGAACAGTGTCAAGCGATCACATTGAGATCTGGGAAAGATTTGACAGTCTTTGAAGTCAGTGTACCACCGCCTAATTGTACTAAGGAAGCTGCGCCGCGTGAGAGACGAGAAAGAGTTACTAAAGAGAAGGAAAATCTGGAAAAGTCTGAGGTGCAATAGGAAGAAAAAGATAAAACAGGTTCAGAGGAGAAGCTCAAGAGTTCAGTGCCACCAATTCACCCTCAAGTACCGTATCCGCGGAGATTAAATAAGCAGAGGGAATATAAACAATTCAGTAAATTTTTGGAAGTATTCAAAAAGCTGCAAATCAATATACCTTTCGCCGAGGCATTGTAACAAATGCCGAGCTATGCAAAGTTTATGAAGGGTATATTGTCAAGGAAGAGAAGACTAGATGAGTTTGAAACAAAGAGCCTTGACGGAGGAATGCGGTCAGATTCTTGAAGAAAAATTACCTCCAAAGTTTGAAGGATCCGGCGACTTCACAATTCCGTGCACAATCGGGAAGCTGAGCTTTAGTAAGTGTTTATGTGATCTGGGGGCAAGTATAAATTTGATGCCCTTGTCAGTGTTCAATCAATTGGGATTGCTGGCTCCAATGCCGACAAACATATCATTACAGCTAGCTGACAGATCCATCATGTATCCATGGGGAATTGTTGAAGATGTGTTGGTAAAGGTGGACAAGCTTATCTTTCCGGCTGACTTCATCATTTTAGACTACGAGGAAGACAAAAGCATACCAATAATACTGGGGAGACCATTCTTGGCCACAGGTAGGACTTCGATAGATGTGCAAAAAGGGGAACTTACAATGTGTGTTCATGATCAAGAGGTCACCTTCAACGTCTTTAAAGCCATGAAGTTCCCAACAGATGAAGAAGAATATTTTCTGGTTGACTTTGTGGATCGAGGCCTAAATGATGAGGTATAGAAACTGGTGAATTATGGACCATTGAGGTCTGTAACGGGTGAAAATCCAGAGTTAAAGGTAGATCCATTGACAAAAGTTGAAGTCATTAAATTTCAGGGTGAGGTGGACAAGTAGAAAGTCACCTCAATTCTTCCTTTGACGTGAGATTCAGAGACAGTCAAGCTAATTGACTATAACTTAGCGCTTGATGGGAGGCAACCCATTATTTCTATCTCTATTAGTTCTTTATTCAGTTTAGATTGTTGTGGTAGTTTATATTTAGTTCATTTTTGATAATCTGTCAGATTTGCATGATTGAGTGTGTAGCGGGAAGTGCAGTGAGAATGTTTGAAAGCGGTTAGCCTTTATTTGATCATTAATTCATATCTTAAAAGTGTGCATTCATGTCTATGTAGGTCCCTGCACTTGATGACATCACTGATATACAGAGTAGATTGAACATTAGTAGTACAGTATTCATGCTCGCGCGGCCGTGCAGGAAATAACTATACCGCCCATGCGCCTGCAAGCGCTTTCAAAAAAGCTCTGACTTTGAACAAGCCCACCACGCTACAACAAGACGAACACCTTGAACACTCGGCATAGTCGCGACGTCAGAAGTGGAAATATTTTTTTTAGTTTAAAAACGTGATGGAGATCAGTTGGACTCTTATTTGATATCATAACAGAAGCAAAATTCTCTCAGTCTCCATAAAGCACGTCTTCTTCTCTCTATTAGTTACAAATTGAAGTCGTACATCTCTCCAGTACATTCCCACGATCATCTCCACGTTCAAGGCCCATACCCACACTCTCATCCACTGCTATAAAGCTAGGGTTCTGATTTGGTTGGCAGAAATAAGTTTGAAGGTTATCATATCACAAGTTCTCATTCACTCTTAGTAATTTCATCTGCATTCTCGCTCAATTATTTGCAAATGGGTCCGAAAAGAGCTCGCTCAGCTTCATCCTCTTCTTCATCTTCCTCTAGCAGTCAAGGGGAGGATGTGGTTCATCACACCAAGTTTCCGTGTTTGGAAGCCTAGAAGGAGTACTACCGAATCGTAGCAAAAACATTTGTCAAGGAAAGAGGATTCAAACCAGAAGGACAGGATGGACAGTTATGTGCCATGATCCAGGAACGTGCCTGGGGTGGACTGACTGCCTTTCCCATGCCAGTTCCGATGAGCATAGTTTGAGAGTTTTACGCCAATGCTAAGGTCACAATGAGCGGTATCTCTATGGTTCGCGGGTTCGAGATAGACTACAGACCTCCCGCCATCAGAACCATTTTCTGACTCACTGAGACACCACCAAGAAGGGCTGCTAATTGGATCATAGGGGCACGTATGGAAACAGACTTGGAGCTTGTTATTGCGGAATTGTACGTGCCAGGCACGAAGTGGACTTACAAAGTCGTACGAAACCAAATTTCTCGCATATTCCCAAAGTACCTTTTTGAGATCAATCGATATGCCAAGGCGTGGAATTTGTTCGTGTGTGCGAAGCTATTGCCTTCATCTCATCAGCATGAGATTACAGCGAAAAGGGCTATAATTCTGTGGGGTATAATTACGGGAAAGTATATTAATGTTAGCCATCTCATCCACCTGAATATGTTGTGGTATCTGCGGGGAGGCACCACTGGGAGCATTCCACACGCTTCAGTGGTAGCTATGTTATGTGCTCATCAGGGATGCAACTGGGGAAATGAACAAATGCAATATCCGAGCCAGGACATCACACATGCCACCATTGCTAAATTTGAGGACTGGGCAGGAGGCGTGCCACACCCACGAGGATAAGGATTTATCCTCCAGCCCATATTTCCAGAGTCAGCACAGTAGCCCCCTCAGACCGATGAGGCAGGCCCCTCGACACGACCACAAGCTCCTCATGGTGATCGTCAGCTTCGAAGGTTAGAGAGAAAGGTTGATGCCATCTACGACAACTTTAGAGCATTTGCTACGGGTCTCACGAGGGCCTTGGCCGAAGCCTTTTCGCAACAAAGAACGATGCTAGAGTGGCCCCAGTTTGGGACTGCAGTGCCATATCCACTACCAGATTCACCACCCGAGGAGGGTGGTCAAGCCGATCATTAGGGGAGTTTTCTGTACCCTTTATCTTCATTCAATGGGGCATTGAATATTATAAGTTTGGGGGTATTGGGGTAGTAGTATAGTTGCATATAGTTTCATTTAGTTTGTACATGTTTAGTTTTAATTTTGCATGTTTATGTGTTAGTTAAAATTTTGCAGAAATTTTTAATTTTTAGTTATTATTGCTTGTGTTAGGATGCTTTAGTTTACATGTCTCACAATGTTTAGCTTTATAGAAATTCTTGTCTAGCCAATGATGATAGTGAATTGTGAAGGATTTTAGAGTATATTGGATAACATGAACGTAGTTATAATGTTGTACATGATGGAATTCATGTTGCTTTTTAAATGCTTTCGGTTTGCACGGATGTGTTCACAATCACTTGTAGGTATAAGAATTATGTGTTGCATTGCTTGTTAGAAAATGTAGTTTTAAAAAGAGAAATATGTGGAAATGCATGTAGATTGGACAAACATTGACATTTGAACTTTAGGAAAACATGGGTATGCTATGTATAAATAAAAAATCAAATAGCAGTACCATGGCTAGTCTTATTTCGGGGCCCTGGCTACTTGAGTAAGTACGCCCGAGGGGATTGTCTCTACACCTAGCGCCCTAAGGTCTTTCATGGTCTAGGAGTCGTTGGTTGAAAGCTCGCTAAGGGGTAGCAGTGTTGCCTAATGGAATAAGGCATTGCACAGTCATGTATAAAAAAAAGAAAAAGAAAAGCAAAATAGCAATAAACACCGCGGGAAAGTGCAAAAATCGCCCTCGTGAGTAGCAATAAAGCAGTTATGCCCAATGTTGAACTTGAGTTTGTTTGGATATGTTAGAACAGTTTTCGTTGCATAATTATACATGAGTCTTAATTTAGACTATAATTTTCTGTTTTGAGTAGTTTAACATATGTATTCTTCGCTTAAATCAAGTTTTGGTGAACACAACACACACATACAACATCTCTATAGCATGCATGAAGTATCTGAGTGTATGATGTTATGACCAACGTTCAGTTTGAAGTTGTATTTTTGAATCTGGATAATTCGCTGAGTCATTTTGGACTGAAATTCTGTTAAAGTTGGAATGATGTGAGACTAGTTTGCATAGTAATTTAGCTGCATAGTAGTACTTTTGCGTTGTCATTGTTATTTAGCATGCATTGGTTGAGGGCAAGCAATAGTTCATGTTTGGGGGTATTTGATAAGTGGATTTTACACCTACTTATTGGATATCAATTTACGCAAATTATGCCAATCACAAGTCCATTCTAGTATGTTTTAGTTGTATTTCATGTTATTTTGCATTGCATATATTTAGAACTCCTTTGGTGGAACAATTGCAGAAAATGGCATAGTTTGGTGGTGCTAGGTGGCATGAGGCTGATGTAGGTGGCATGAGGTTGGAGGATGCATGGCATGAAGGTATAATGGAGCAAGGAGACCAAGCATAGAAGGAATGAGCAGCAGGACAAATCGATAGCAGCAACAACATTGCAGAACCAAAACCAGAATCCACATACTGCAAGTTGCGCGGCCGCGCGGCATATTAGGCCTGAGGGCATGCGCCCGCGCGAGATCCCGGCTGGACATCATGACTTACTGCAAGTCTCGCGCCCGCACGAGGAATACATCGGAGGGCGCGCCCACGCATCGATGGTTCTTGATCTTTGAAATTGCTTTATTTAATTTTCAATTTTTAAGGGTTGTAATTGGTTTTAAAATGATATCTGACTGGTGTCAGACATAACTTGGAAATTTTACGTATTTTCATATCGTAACTAGGGTTTACACAGTGAGAGAGATTCCAACGAAGAACGAAGCCTAAAACTCCATCTTCTCTAATTCTTCTTGGGATTTTCTATCATTGTGGATTTTTATTATTGTTTAACTTGATTTTTATGAGGAGTTGAACGTTGATATCGGTTTACAATCTGCAATTGGGTTTGATCGTTCTATCCTTCATCTTTCAATTGTTTGCTTGTTTATCATGTTTAGCGTTGATCCCATAATGACTTTTGGTTCAGTTATGAACTAAACTCCATTATGGGATTCTAACGGATTTTAATATGTAGTTTAGTTGCATGCTTAATTGTTAGGGCTGTTTTACATATCATATGGAAATTCTATTATGATTGTTTTACATGTATGAATTCCTGATCACCATTCATTTCAGTATTCACATGGAATTGACAATGAACATGCGAGTATGGATTGTAGTCATGATAGCATACGTATATGGGGCTGTTTTATATGGCTTGTGTATTTCGTGAATGAGATAGACATATACTTATTCACCGTATGAGTTAAAATAAGGGCTTGTGCTTAAATTCAATATGATTGTAATTTCACATAGACATATAGTGATTTTGATTATATTGATGATTACATGTAGTCTATCATTTGTGGATGTTGTGTAATTAGGTCATAGTGCATTGAAAAATGGCTATGGCTCTATTAGCGGTCTTGACTATTTTCCTGTGATATGTGAATGTTCTTGCATGATAATGGTAATTAGATAAAATATTAAATGAAGTTAGGATCTCATTATTTCCAGATTTGATTTATTCCATTCTTATTCTCATTTTAGTTATTATTTGCAGTTAGAGTAATCCACACTTTTGATCTTTAGTTTAAGCATATAGAAATAGTGATTTGATTGGTGAATAGTAGTTTAAATTGAACAACTTTCTCTGTGGGATCGATACTTTACTTACTCTGTATTACTTGTTAACACATGTATGCTTGCCATTAGTTAGAGCTCTTTTATCAGAACTGAAAAAGAGGCAACACTTTATTTACATTTAGTCCTGCCTGAAATTTACTTCGTGGCGGTTGATCTAATTTATTGCTTTATTTATATTTCTGATCCCCCATGGAGGTGCTTCGTGGTGGTTGATCATGTCTCTATATATATTTATCTCTTTTATATATTTACATTTCCGATCCCCAATGGAGGTGCTTCGTGGTGGTTGATCATGTTTATATATATATATATATATATATATATATATACTTGCTTACTACTTTCATATAAATTGCGACATCATGTGAGCCTAGGAATCATGTGATCACAGATTCAGTCTACTGAATCTAGATTCGGTTCCCGTGATGGACATTTTTAGCTGTAAACAGCTTGTAAATTATTCACGGTGTTTGAATTTCCTTAGATGGCTTTCATGTAAGACCCCATATTTTTTTTAATAAAATGGTATTTCCTCTATTTATTATTTTGAAATAGTAAGGGGTTGATTTGATTAATGTGGTTAGTTATGGGTAAAATGCAAAAATATTTCAAATAAGCAAGTGGTTATAAAATATTCATTGTTATCGGGGAATATTCGTTTGGTCGTGGAATATTCTTGTATTGTCCGAGAGAATATTCAGTGATGAAATAGCGACCTTTCTGTGGGGGCCCCATAATGAAAATCGATTGGATGAAGAAGAAAACGATAAGTATAAGTTGTTTATAAATAACGTAGTAGTTGTTATTCTGAATTAATACTATTGGAATACTCGGTGGTTAAAACACAGTAGCACACGGTATTGCACCAATTATTGATTCTTACGTAAGAAGGCACTACTCAATAATTGTTATAGTAATTACTGTTCAATATTTTATTTTATTGATTCAATAATTGCTACGTTGATATTTTATATTATTGTTGTTGTTTCAATAATTGTCACTACACAGTATTTTTCATTATCAGATCAATAATTCATATTATTTGAATAATATTATTAGATAGCATTATTGGCAATGTCTAGAAAGTTCTGTCTAAGGAGAGGTTTGGTCACCTAATTGCGCGCCAGTAAGGAGAAATCCTTATTGGAAAGCCCCCTCTTTCTTGGGAACGGCCTGGTTGTCAGTATTGTGACTCTGTAATATTATTTGTGAATAATTATTTATTGATTTATATGATAAGGAAAATATTCATTTTGTGTGGATATAGATGAAGAAATTTTTTAATGTGATAATTGTTGAAAAATTGATATTTTATCTTTTCTGATAAAATAATTCATTTAAATATATTATTATATTTTAATAATATAATAATGTGATATTTTTACAATGAATGTGTGATATATGAATAAATGAGGAGGAAAAGTATTTTTGTTACAAAAAATATTTAACACATGTTTTGTGTGTTGGTGGACCCTATTTTGGACTGAAATTTGATTATAGCCTGCAAAATCGTTCGTATGTAGATTTCGGTTAATTTCTGTTTGGAATTTAGAAAAACTTTCTTCTGCAAAGTTGTAGAGAATTAAATTTCCTATGGAATGGACATAAGATTTAAATTTTTATGATAAAAGGACTATTTATTATGAATTATTGAAGTTCTGAAATATTGGGTCTGAATTTATTTTGTTACAAAAATTATTTAAAACATGTTTGTGTGATTGATGAGCCCCACATGTGTTTTAAATGTGGTGAATCTTGATTTTCAAAGTATGCGTATGATTTAAATAAAAATATTATTATTATATTCAATTTTCTGCTTTGATGTTCTAAGCATCTTCCTATAAATAGGGTGCTTAGGTTAGAATTAAAAATCACACCAGAAACTGAAGTTCTCTCTCTCTATATTATCGAGCGTATTCTTGTGAGTATTTTGATACTTTGAGTGTTGTTATACGGTGCAAGTTCCTTCAGCGTTATATCTGATATTCCAGTCAGAAGTACTGTCTTTTCGAGGTAAGGGATGTTATTTTTTTTATAAATGATATTATTTCTTTCAATATCATTATACCGGAATATTAGTAAGATTTTTCTTGTGAAATTCTTATTTTTTCATGTCGGAGTTACTATTCATGAGTATTATTCACGAAGCATGATGATTTTTCTTGTGAAATTTCTATCTTTTAGTGTCAGGGTTACTATTCACGTATATGGTACTATTCACGTATACAGTACTATTCACGAATACGACACTATTCACAGAAAAATTACTGAATGATGATATTACTGAATATCTTTGGCCTGTAGTGCAAAGATGAATGATTTCTTGATGAATATCTTTGGCTCGTAGTGCAAAGATGAACAGGTGTTGAGATGAACATGACCGACTGATTAATATATTTGGCCTATAGTGCAAAGATGACTATTTGATTCAAGATGTATATTGATTGATGTTACAGGGATAAAATATCGATGATGGACTTTTAAATTCATAGATGATAGTAGATTTCATTCTCTACTTAACTCGTTTAATGAATTGTTGTTTTCGCTGTAGTTGTTGATCTAAAACTTGTTGTCTATTGTATTCTATCAGATTTTTCCCTGTTAAAGACTAAGGATAATTTGTTATACATTATCTTAGTCATAATATTCTTTACTGGGCTAGTTGAGCTCACCCTTTTCCTTTTTGTTCCATTATTCTTCTCAGGAGGCGAGAATATAGCGGGAACTAGTCGGGGTGTGGAGTGATGGTTCAAGATAGTTGTTTTAGTAGTCCTCACTATTCTGTAAAATAGTGTATCAATAATTATAATGAGGACCTTATTTGGGTGTGGATATTGTCTAGAAGACAATATTTGTATTTAAACTCATAGCATAAGTGTTGTCGTATTTTGCACGACAATTGTAATAATGAAGTTGTAGTTATTTATGTACCATGTATTTGGTGACTCAGAATAGGTTGGGTGGATTGGACCTATTTCGGGGGCGTCACAGTTGGTATCAGAGCTTAGGGATATGGTCTCTGGCAAAGATCTGGGACTAGAACTAGGAGGGGAGAGACGAGTAAATCCTTCGCTAGTATGTCCTACTTAAGCTTATTGTTAGTTGGTCAGAGTATAGGGTTATTATTGTTGCATATCAATTTCTTTAATTAACCCTTGTTTTATGGCAGTATTTGAAAATGACAACAGAGAATGTTAACAGTGTAGTAAATGAGACCGTGGAGACGTCTGTACTCACCAATCAGGATAACTTGCAACATGACAAAAATGTTCATCCTGAAAACAACACCACTGATCAAATGATGAACGATGGGATGTTTAGAAGCTTTTTGCAGTTCATGCAAAATCAGACGAGGGAGACTCGTGTACAAAATACGGGTGGAAATGATAGCAACGTGCGGTTTGTCACAGCCAAGCATTTCAAAGAGTTGGGACCACCAGAATTCTGGGGAAAGCCAGATTCGATTAAGGCGGAGACGTGGGTCAACCAAATTACCAAGATATTCGATGTCTTGGGATGCACGGAGGAACAGAAGGTTCCATTCGCCACTTTTTATGTTCGATAATGAAGCGATTCTTGGTGGGAATCAAGTGAAGCGTCTACCAAATTTCACTCAACATGTCTTGGGAAACGTTTTAGAAACTATTCAATGACAAGTACTTTACCTGCAGTAAATTTACCTGCAGTAAATCAATCAGATAGTTAGAGAAATTAATAGTAGCATGAACAAGCTAACAAGATACGTTTCTTATAAAGAACAAAATGCTTAAAAGCCTTACAGTTGCTCTCAGCTGTTGATCGTTATATTTCGGGTCAATGTTAAGCTGAAAATGAGCTTTTACAGTCTCGACGAACTTTGTTTTTGCCATCTCCTTTAGCAATGATATTGCTATTTTTAAGTCATATTCTTTCTTATTTTACCTCAATTTTTGAATTTCCAAGAATCTTTTAGACCTAGTCTGATCATCCCAAAAGAAAGGCAAAAGATAATTGACTGTACCAACTTATGAATAACTTCACGAATGCAGAGAAAAGAAAAACCACTTTTAACAAATGAATAAATATAATTAAAAAAAACACACACACCATATAAGAAAAGAGGATGAGGAGGTTCAGATTTGACATGTGGCTTATAAGCTAAATAGCACATGACACCCATCCAATGCTACTGGAATCTGCATTCCCAAGCACTCAGTATAGAATCTGCAGATTCAATGAACTAATCAGCTTACAGCTTCATTCCCAAGCACTCAGTATAGAATCTGCAGATGCAATGAACTAATCAGCTTACAGTTGATTCACACATCACATATAGTAGTGTTGCAAAACTAATCTGCTTATCAAGTTATATATTGCTTAGCTCCCAAAATAACTAACTGTCTGTTATAGATTCTTGATATACATAAATATACACCATTTAGAAAATTGCATACAATGAATAAATATAAATAGAGTTTTGCATTATCTGTCTATGGCTTGCTTCCCTCACATTGAGCAATTTACCTCTCAACGGAAAAACACCATAATAATTTCGACCAACAACAGAAAGTCCAGCCATCTGTATATAAACTCAATCATCTCAACCTTTATATGCAAAGAAACCAAACTACATTACTTGAATCAAGAGCATATAATGTAACCTAAACAATTGGTCAATTTAAAACAGAGAGGTATGGAGGTCGACGTGATATATACAGAAGATGCAAAGCACCAATAGTCAATTTTTTTATAGCAGCAGTGCATACCCTGCTGGAGTTGCAAAGTTTAATGGTTTTATGTTTTAGTATATGTCTTCATGTCTTTATGTTGTATTAACACAATTACTGAAATTTAGGATTCAGGGACAGCTAACAGGTGTTCAATGCTATAGAGAGGGGCAATTCTTCCTTAATGAATTAATCTTAATAAATTATAAGGGTGGTCCAGAGAGTCCGCTAACCAACTCTATATCATTTTGAAGGTAGAATCTTGTCAGCTATCTGTTTAGCTTGGTTAAAAAACACTTTAAAGACACCCCCTAGTACCAACAAAAAAAAGTCAATTACTTGAGTTACACTTGCACCTCCATTCTAGCATAGCATAGCATCATCTGATATGATTATCCATACAACTAATACAAGCAGCAAATGGCATTGCCTTAATGATATATCTAGATTATGAATATATTTTCTACTATATAATCCCATCAGCACATATCGATTGCTAATATTCATATTTTTAGAGATAAATATGGTGTCTTGGTCCTATAAACTGCAAAATCCTATTAATAATTTAAAAGAAAACAGCAAGCCCAACTGAGAATTCAGTAATCAAGTTCAGTCGAACAATTAGAAAAGCATAAAATACACCTCTCCAGATCAAACAAATAAAGGCTACACAAGTAAAAGCTACAATAGAGAAATTTGATAGCAACGGAAAAAAGTAATATCTAACGAAGCAACTATAGGCAATCAGCTCCACAAACTAATATGAATTACGACAAAGTAAAAGTAAATTCCAATAATGCAAAATACCAAAACCTAAGAGATCCATAAGTATACTCTTATAAAGAAGATCTACATAATAGAAATTGACTAGATCAAGTAAACTGAAACCTCACCGCCTCCATTCGCGAAGTGCAAATCCTTCCTCCTGCATTTCTCCTGGAGGTGGAAGCACCGGGCCGTCCGAACTTAAAATTTCGTCAGTATCTTCTCCAATTTCGTACCACTTGCCATTTCCATTGGACACAGGGACGAAGGAAGTAAACGTAAAATCCAGTTTTGGGGATCCAAGCAATTTAAAGTGAATTCTTACAATAACAGAAATGAGAGATCCCCATCGATTGATTCTCCACATCGGATCAGATGCAGATCTAAACTCTCCAAATCATCAAAATTAGGGCTTGACTCGGTATGAGAGATTTAGGTGATTCCGCTCCTAAAATCCCCACCGACTGATTTCGACTGATTTCGCCTCACATCAGATGCAGTTCCTATGTGCGATTAGGGCTTGACTCAGTATGAGAGATTTAGGCTCTTGTATAACATATTGAGGGTGGATATGAGACATTTAGGGAGTTAGATATGGATGGGTACGAGATTTACCAGAGTAGACTGGGAGAGTTTTTTGGAGCGTGAAAATAATGGAGGAAGATTTTGGCAGATAATTTCATTTAGGAGGGAGAGGTTCATTGGTATAAGTTTATTTTTCTCCTCTATTGTGCCGATTAAGGGGTAACCATCGGAATAGAGCCATTTTCTCTCTCTATATCGACGGTCATCTCATAAGCATCGGTATATTATCCTATAGCTACGGTTCCGCCCCGACCGTCGCTATATCTCATCGCTATAGGTTGATTTTCTAGTAGTGGGGGCTCTTTTCTATGGCTTTGATACCAACTGTGACACCCCCAAAATAGGTATACATCACCCATCTTGGGTTGCCAGATACATACTACATAAATTCAAATATAACTTTTATGCAACTGTCAGGTAAAATACGACAAAACATAGCTGAGAGTTTAAACACAAATATTGTCTTCTAGACAGTATTCAAACTCAAAATAAGTTATCATTACAATTATTATCACACTATTTTATAAAAATAGTGAGGACTACTATAGCCACCATCTCGGACCATCACTCCATTCCCCGACTAGTCCCAGCTATATTCTCAGTTCCTGAAGAGAACAGTGAAAGAAAAGGGTGAGCTCAACTAGCCCAGTAAGAAATATTATGACTAAGATAATGCAAAATAAATCATCATTAGCCTTCACTAGTGTTAAACTGATAGAATATAATAGACAACAATTTTTAGATCAACAACTGCAGCGGAATAAGCAATCCATTAGAAGAGTCAAGTAGAGCATGATATCTATCATTTTCTATGATTTAAAAAGTTTTTCATCAAATTTATAGCTAAGACTCAGCTTAATAAATAAACCACATCATCGAATCATCCCTGCACTACGGGCCAAGGATATTCATGTAATCATCAATGGTCATGATTATACCGAATAATCCCTGGTCATAATCATACCAATAACTGTCCATCAATGCACTACGGGCCAATAAGGACTTTTACCACATCATTTATAACATTATGGGTCATGATTATACTAAATGATCCCTGGTCATAATCATACCAATCAATAGTCCATCTATGCACGTAAGCCAAAGATTACTTTCATCACAATTTAAGAATGAGGATGATGACAATGATATAAACATTAATCAAACGAAATCAAGGATAAATATTAAAGACTTTAAATTTATCCATAGTTTAAAAATATCCAAATTATCAACATGATACTGCTTTGTGGAATAAAATTCAAGAATAATATTCATGTACCAAAAATAATTTGGACAGAAAAAAAATATATTTTTCGGGTAAATAGTACCCCGTGAATAGTACCCCGACACAAAAAGTGTCCCAAATACCCGAGTGAATGATACTAGAGTTAATAGTAATCGGGTAAATAGTAACTCGTGAATAGTACTCTGGCACAAAAAGTACCCCGAATACCCGAGTGAATAATACCAGAGTGAATAGTAACCGGGTAAATAGTAATCCGTGAATAGTAACTCGTAGAAAATATCAAAGAAAATGATATTCCATGACGAGTACAAAAGAAATAATATCTCAGACGCAGTATAATAGAATATACTGAAATCGCAAATGGATTTTCACCCGCCATGCGATAATCCACGTGAAATGATCATTTTCACAATTTAATAAAGAATGAATACGAAGGATCATTCACCATGCATCACCAGTAATCCACGTGAGCGAGTTATTCCAACGAATAATAATAAAGAACGGAACCAAAGTCAATGTACGTAATCCACACGAGCAGGATATTCCAACAGAATAATAAAGAATGGAACCAGGTCATGCGTAATCCGTACAGATAGGATATTCCAACAGCTTAATAAATAATCCACATCATCCCTGCACTACGGCCAAGGATATTCATTAGTATCACAACCACAAATTATCCATGCACTACGGCCAAGGATATTCGTGTATTCATCAATGGTCATGATCATGCCAACAACTGTCCATCAATGCACTACGGGCCAATGAGGACTTTTTCTACATCATTTGTAATATTACGGTCATGATTACACCTAATAATCCCTGGTCATAATCATACCAAGTCCATCTATGCACTACAGGCCACAGATGACTTTCAACATAATATAAACATGAGGATGATGACAATGATATAAGAATTCAATAAAACAAGTTCAATAATTAATTTATCCAGGAACTAATAACGTCTAAATTGTCAACATGATACTTCTTTGTAGAGTAAAACTCAAGAATGCTCAGAAGAATATTTCCATGAAAAGATACTGGATGAAGCGTAAATATCAAGGATATTCCACTAATTTCATGGAGTATAGAAGTCAAAACTTTAACCAACTGAGTATAATAAAGAATGGGATAACAAAAGAAATCACCAGGCATGCGATAGACCGCACAGACAGGTTATTCCAACAGAATAATAAATAATGGAACGGTCATGCCAAGCGCATAGACAAGATATTCCAACGTAATAATAAATAATGGAACCGAGTCATACGTAAGCGCATACGTACGTGATGTTCCAATGAAATAATAAATAATGGAACCGAGTCACGCGTAACGCATGAAGCAGATGTTCCAATAGAATAATAAAAATAAAATAATGTAAGAATTTTACCATGTAAGTATGTATTGGCATAGACAAAGTTATTCCAACATAATGATAAAGAATGGAATAATGTAAGAATTTCACCAAGTATAGGGTAGCCTGCGATATCAAAGTTATTCCAATGAATAATAAAGAATGGAATAATGTAAGTTCTCTTCATGAATAAGAAAGAAATAATACCCCTTACCTTAGTAGGAAATTGGAAATCGCAATATTGTAGTAACAGAAGATTCTTCTTCTTTCTCTCTTATTCTCTCTATTCTTTCTCGCTCTATAGCTTTAGTGAATTCGTGAAAAATAATGAAGGAATGAGCTTCTATTTATAAGCTTGGTAGAGTAAGGGTAAAATAGTCTTTTCGCCATAATTTATGACATCATCGATCATATGACATCATTGCTTACATCATCGATCAAATGACATCATTGCTTACATCATCCTTTCGATGACATCATTGCTTACCTCATCGTTCCGATGACATCATCGCTTACATCATCAGAATCCAAATTCAAATTGTTCTCTTCCACCTCATTTTACTTTTATACCATGAATTTAATGTTACCATTCAAATTATAAAAAAAACATACTATCATATAATCACATCATACTACTATAATATAATATTATAATAATATATTTAAATGAATTATTGATTTGATAATTTGAAATACTTTGTAATAACAATTATTGAATCAAAAATATCAACGTAGCAATTATTGAATCAATAAAATATTAAACAGTAATTACTGTAACAATTATTGAGTAAAGTGCCTTCTTACGTAAGAATCAATAATTTAAAAATCTTGCATGCAATACTGTAGTGTCTTCTTTGTGCAACAACGTATTTTACTGTATTTTAACCACCAGGTATTCCAACAGTGTTAACGGTAACACTTCCGCCGTTATTTTTATAAAAATATTTTTGTCGTTTTCTAACTCCAAATAATAATTCCGCTGTAGGGTCCACCAATGATTGTGTTAAATAAATATTTAATATTCTCCTACAAAAAGAATATTCCCCACCAAAAGAATATTTTATAACAACTTGCGTACTTTGCAAAATTTATAAATATTACCCACAACTATAACATTATATCAAATTCATTCCATAATATTTAAAAATAATATTTATAGAAAAATCATCCTTATTATAAAGTTGGGGTCTTACAAATTTCACCATGTATGCAGTACTTTGCATAGACAGGTTATTCCAACATAATAATAAAGAATGGAATAACAACCCTTACGAGTATTGAAAGAAAATAACTCTCTTCATGAATACGAAAGAATAATACCCCTTACCTTAGAAGAAAACTGGATACTGGAATAGTGAGGTAGTAGACTTCTCTTCTTCTTTCTCTCTATAATTTCTCTCTATAATAATTGCTCTATAGCTTTAGTGAATTGGTGAAAAATAATGAAGGAATGAGCTTCTATTTATGGAAAAATATAGTTTCAATAATTGCACATTTTGGACCTAGAAATATTACAGTATAATACCTTCCTTTTTTTTCTTCATTTTTAATTTAGTCTTGCAAGTATTATCAAACTTGCACCACCTCCCCTAATAGTAAATCATGTGAATCAATAGTAAATCATGTGACTCAATAGTTCTAAACATGTGAAAAAATTAATTATAGTGTAATACCTTCATCTATACCTCCATTTTTAATTTAGTCATGCAAGTATTATTAATCTTGCACCAACTCCCCTAATAGTAAATCATGTGAATCAATAGTACACACATGTGAACACATAGTTATCAGCATGTGAATTAATAGCAATTAATTGCTCATTTATCCGGTTAATTACCCGATTGGTCAATATAACCTCCAGACATCATTTATTATCGAAATAAATGTCGATTTACACTAACACTAATAATCCCAACACAATGGAACTATCAATTTCATCTTTAATCAACACGAACTTATTCATCATTAATATTATAACTCACAATATTTAACAACCAGGTTGTTCCCAGGAAAGAGGGGGCTTTCCGATAAGGATTTCTCCTTATTGACGCGCAATTAGGTGACCAAAACCTCTCCTTGACAGAACTTCTAGACATTGTTAATATTGCAAATAACTTTGTCGTCTCAATTATTGATTTAATAATAATAAATATTATGCAGATGATACTGTGACAATAATTGAATCAATAATATGAGAGATTTTATGCAGCAATTATTGTAGCAATAATTGAGTATAACTGAGTGACTTCTCACATAAGCATCAATAATCAATACCGTGTGCTACTATACAACCACACGTATTACTGTACTTTTATTACCGGGTATTTTATGACAACTTGCTTACTTTGAAAATTTTTCACATATCACCCTTAACTTTAAACTTTTATCAATTTAACTATTTACCAAAATAGAAAAATTGAATACTTTTATATCATAAAATTCAGGATCTCACAATATATTGTTATAAATACAAAACTTGCTAAGTATGTCATAGCTCGCCCTTGCAAATTATTCCCTTGCAGTTTTAGATGGTAACCCTGGAACATCTGGTGTAGATAAAGGGAAACATCCCTGTTTAGACTAGATTATATTCTTTTCTATTTGAATACTTTGTAATAAGAAACTCGTTATGAGAATCATGTAATCGAATCTTAATATTATGATATATATATATATATATATAACATCTTTTATTTCCGCAACCGTGTTTTCTTACATATATAGATGTAAAGTTAGAATTCTTCAAATCTAGTTGAGATCCTTGGGAACTATTTATCTGAGTGAGGGTATTAATAGCATGGATTGTTCATGTTGTTATTAATACTCTGGATTTCTGATAGATAGTTACTATCGATATGATAATATAAATTCGCTTGGCATAGACTATACATCTGGGTGAGGGTATTGGTAATATGGATTGTTCATGTTATTCTTTGGTACTCAAATTTTGGATAGATAGACTCTAGTCACGAATCACAACCATAAATCCAAGTGAGGGTATCCAAACACGAAGAATAGTTCTCTTGAGAATTGACATCCATTATGGGATCTTTGTGAATTTTGGATCCATGGGAATTATATCTGCTAGTCCCTCTATTTAATGTAATCTTGTAATCAGATACCATGGGTGTATAGATTGAAATGCATTATATATTAATTCTTAGTAAGCACCATATCAGATACCGTGGGTGTATAGATATGGGGGCGTTACAATTTTGGTATCAAAGCTATTACGACTATAGATATAAGGAAGAGAAATCTTAGTGTATATTCTTCGAGTCTGTAAAAAAAAATTTAACATACACATAAAATATAACATTAAAATTATTATGTTGTGTAAATTTCTATACCAATATTAAAGGAGTTTTCTTTTATAGATGGCCAACTCCAATGCTGAAGAAATGATGATAGTAAACAATCCACCACAAATTGAGTCATATATAGCCAGTGATGTAGAAGATGAGGAATTGCTTCATGATCAACAACTGCTAGATGTTGAGGAAGAGAAAGATCT
Organism: Panax ginseng; assembly: GCA_020205605.1. Classification (NCBI taxonomy): domain Eukaryota; kingdom Viridiplantae; phylum Streptophyta; class Magnoliopsida; order Apiales; family Araliaceae; genus Panax; species Panax ginseng. The sequence goes on from CM035130.1 coordinate 98,910,022, forward strand.
AGTGGCAGGACAATTAATGAGAATTGATGAACATGATGAAGCAATGGCATCACTGATGAAGACAACAGAATATGAGAATAATAAAATGAAGTTTAGGGCTGATATAGCTGAGGGAATGCTACAGCATGAGAGGGGACATAGTCAACGACTAAAAGTACAACTGCACCATGCACAGAGGGGCAGGAAGGAAATTTAGTCAAGACTTCTTAAAACATCTCTGGGTGTTCGAGATACTTTTAATGATTTGCAACGCCGTGTAGTTCGATATTCGGTAGAGGAGAAGAAAATGGCTTATCTCATCGATCGATCTGTGGTTTGTCACATGATTCAAGATTCCTTTGATGATATCAATGAATTCTAGAGAGTAGCATAGGTGGTTGAATGCTTTATATTAGTATAATAAAGAAGCATTCAAATTTTGTATTGTAAGTAGTATTTTGTAAGATAGTAGTATGTTTAACTATTAAGTTGTTGTGTAAGACCGCTGTGATATATAAAATAAACAATATGTTGTGTTATTCAAATTCTTATGTGAATTTTGTTATTGTTTTATATAGAATCATGCCACCAACCAGAAGACCCTAAAGAGAAATGAATAATGAAGACAATTCTACCCAACAGTTAGTAGACCATATGTTAGGAGCTATGAATAGACCAACAAACCAAAACACATCTTTTAAAGATTTTAAATTAGTTAGACCGCTAGAATTTAAAGGTACATCAGAACCTGTTGAGGCACAAATATGGATTTCTGAAATTGAGAAATTTTTCCTAGTAACCAATGTTAATAATAATCAAAAGACAACTTTTGCAACCTTTTTCTTAAAAGGTGAGGCTAATTATTGGTGGGAATCAACCAAAGGTCGGGTAGAAATTGAAATTGTTCCTTGGGATAGATTCAAAGAATTGTTCTTTGAAAACTATTTTTTCCAATCCCTGAAAGATCGAATGGAAATAAAAATTTTAGATTTAAAACAAGGAGACCTGACTGTAACCCAGTTTACAGTCATGTTTAATGAACTATCCAGGTTTTGCTCCTCATCAAGTAACCACTGAACTTAGAAAGGCTCGTAGGTTTCAGGAGGGTTTAAAACCTCAGATTCGAAGTAGGTTGTCAGTACTTCAAATAAAGACTTTCTTTGAAATACTGGACAAAGCTACTATAGCCGAAAGTGAGAATGAAAGTCTTGCTAAATTTCACCAGGATAAGAAAAGTCAGAATGAAAAGGAGAAACCTAGGACAGAACCCAGTTTAGGTGGGTTTAATAACAAACGAAAATGGGATAATACTTTTTCTAACAACCTGGGGAAAAAGATGGGTAATACTAATAATAATTTTAGTAATAACATCATTAAACCTTGTCCTACTTGTGGAAAGAAACATAAAGGACAATGCCTTCATAACAAATGTTTTAATTGTGGACAGTCGGGACATTTTTCTCCACAGTGTCCTCTTCCAAAGAGAAATAAATGTTTTAATTGTGGTTCATTGGAACATTTTTCAAAGAATTGTCCTAAACCTAAGAACCAAGGAGGAAGGGGGAATAGAGTACCAGAGAATAATTAGTTAATAGTAGCTGCAGTTGGGGTTCAGAATCGACCTACCGCGAGAACATTTAATATGTCGGTGAGGGATGCTATTGCTTCACAGGACGTGGTGACAGGTATCATCCCTATCAACACTTTAAATGCATATGTGTTATTCGATTCTGGTGCTACATGTTCTTTTTTGTCTAAAATTTTTTCTACAAACTTGAATATACCTTATGAAAATTTAGACAAACCATTTTGTGTAGAAATTGCTAATAATGAAAGGATTCCGGTTAAGACCATATACAAGAACTGTAGCGTGGTAATAAAAGGACATAATTTTAAAGTAGATTTGATACCAATTCAGTTAGGAGAATTTGATGTAATTTTGGGAATGGATTGGTTAGTTAACCATAACGCGATGATTGATTGTCATCAAAAACGTATAAACCTTTTGACTGCTTCGAAGTCAAAGGTAGTGTTCAACGGTAGTTGTTCACCTAAGCAATCTCGATGTTTGACCATAATCCAGACAGAAAGATTACTTAGAAAGGGTTGTTTAGGATATTTGGCCTATATAGTTTATACTCGACAGGAAGGAGTAAAACTAGATCAAATACCTATAGTTAAGGATTTTCCCGATGTATTTCTGGATGACTTACCAGGTTTACCTCCAGATAGGGAAATTGAGTTCGTCAATGATCTTGTACCAGGAACGTCACCAGTTTCTAAGGCACCATATAGAATGACACCTATAGAACTGAAAGAGTTACTTATACAATTACAGGAACTCTTAGATAAAAAGTACATATAACCTAGTGTTTCACCCTGAGGAGCACCATTGTTGTTTGTAAAGAAGAAGGATGGAACTATGAGACTATGTATAGACTATAGGGAGCTAAATAAATTAACTATTAAAAATAAATATCCTTTACCAAGGATTGATGATTTATTTGACCAATTAAAGGGGGCCGAACATTTTTCAAAAATTAACCTTAGAATAGGTTATCATCAATTAAAGGTAAGAAAAGAGGATGTGCCGAAAATAGCGTTTAGGACACGCTATGGACATTATGAGTTACTTGTAATGTCTTTTGGATTGACTAATGCACCGGCAGCATTTTTGGATTTAATGAATCGAGTGTTTAAACCATGCTTAAACAAATTTGTTGTAATGTTTATCGACGATATTCTGGTATACTCGAAAACACGGGAAGAGCATACTGAACACTTGAGAGTTGTTTTGGAGATATTACGAAAGGAACAACTTTATGCAAAGTTTTCCAAGTATGAATTCTGGTTAAAGAGAGTTCAATTTTTAGGTCATGTAATTGACAAGAATGGAATATTTGTTGATCCAACTAAGATCGAAACGGTTGTGAATTGGGAACAACCAATAACTCCAACAGAAGTATGAAGTTTTCTTGGTTTAGCGGGTTATTATCGACGGTTTATAAAAGATTTTTCAAAAATAGCAACCCCATTAACCAATTAAACTCGAAAGACGGTGAAATACGTCTGGACAGATAAATGTGAGGAGAGCTTTCAAGAGTTGAAGAAGCGACTGAGCATGGCTCCAGTATTATCCTTACCATATGACACAAGAGGCCTTGTAGTATATAGTGACGCATCACACAGAGGTTTAGGGTGTGTGTTGATGCAACATGGGAAAGTAATTGCTTATGCATCACGATAACTCAAAGATTATGAGAAGAGGTATCCTACTCATGACCTAGAGTTAGCCACGGTAGTTTTTACTCTAAAAATTTGGAGACATTACTTGTACGGGGAGAAGTGTGAGATATATATAGATCATAAAAGTCTAAAATATATTTTTACAAAAAAAGGAATTAAATTTAAGGCATAGACGATGGTTAGAACTGATAAAGGATTTTGACTGTGAAATCTTATATCATCCCGGTAAAGCCAATGTCGTAGCTGATGTGTTAAGTAGAAAGAATCAGGAAAAATTGAATGTATTAACCACCAATGATAGGTTAATAAAAGATTTTGAAAATTTAGAAATTGAGGTGGAATGTCCAACTACCTCTACCCAAAAATTATACATTTTAGAGGGAGTTTCATCTCTGCTTAACAAAGTAAAAGAGATACGGGAAAAAAGATGAAGAATGTCAGAAGTATAAGTCTAATATAAATCATGTCAAGTATAACAAATTCAGAATAGATAAGGATGGAATAATAAGATATGAAGATAGAATCTAGGTTCCGTTAAACCAAGCTTTAAAAGATGAAATTTTAAACGAAGCTCATAATTCTAAATTTGCCATATATCCTGGCAGTACAAAAATGTATAAGGATTTAAGTCGACACTTTTGGTGGTCGAATATGAAAAGAGAAATAGCTGAATGGGTAAGAAAATGTCTCACATGTCAAAGGGTTAAGGCTGAGCATCAAAAGCTGAGTGGTTTACTTCAACCCTTACCAATTCCTGAGTGGAAGTGGGAACATATAACTATGGATTTTGTTGTTGGTCTTCCAGCTATGCAAAAGGGCCATAATGCCATTTGGGTAATAATTGATCGTTTAATAAAATCAGCTCACTTTTTACCTATTAAAATTACTCATAACTTAGATCACCTTGCCAAGCTGTACATCAATGAAATTATCTCTAGGTATGGAGTACCTGTTTACACAGTATCAGATCGAGATCCACGTTTTACTTCAAATTTTTGGAAAAGCCTTCAGAAACACTTAGGAACACAATTAAGATTGAGTACAACTTATCATCCTCACACTGATGGACAAAGTGAACGAACCATACAAACATTAGAGGATATGTTGAGAACTTGTATCATAGACTTCAAAGGAAGTTGGGAAGAGCAGTTACCTTTAGTCGAATTTGCTTATAACAATAGTTATCATGCTAGCATAGGTATGTCACCCTATAAAGCCTTATATGGGAGGAAGTGTAAAACACCTTTATATTGGGATGAAGTCAGGGAAAGACAAATGTTAGGACCTGAAATAGTTCAACAAACAACTGAAACCATCAAAATTATTTGTCAACGATTACAAGCATCTCAAGATCGACAAAGAAAATACGCTGATCCACATCGTCAACAACGAAACTTTAACATAGGAAGCCACGTATTCTTGAAGGTATCTCCTTGGAAGGGCAAGATACGTTTTGGCAAGAAAGGAAAATTAAGTACGAGAGTCATTGTACCTTTTGAAATTTTGAGAAGGGTTGGTGAAGTTGCTTATGAAATAGCACTACCTCCTGAGTTGAATCATATCCATAATGTGTTTCATGTGTCTGTATTACGACCATACAAACCTGATTATAAACAAGTTATAAATTATGAGCCAATCCAAATAGAAGAAGATCTTTCTTATGTAGAAGAACCTTTGCAGATCGTCGATCATAAAGAGCAAGTCCTGAGAAATAAAGTGATAGCATCGGTCAAAGTAATCTGGAGAAATCAGAACATTGGAGAAGCTACGTGGGAGCTTGAAGATAAAATGTGAAAGAGTTATCCTGAATTATTTACTTAACTTGTACTATAATTTTGAGGACGAAATTCTTATTAGTGGGGGTGAATGTAAAAACCCAAAACCCTAATAAGTCTTGTATGTGTAAAATCCGGTTATATAAATAAAATTTCTTCGTTCTGAATGTGTTATGTGTATTAATATACTTTGTTTAACAAATTTGACCAAATAATTTTTTGTCCGAAAAACGTCGTGCATGACACCTCGTGCTTAAATTTTTTTTTTCTCGTAATCGGACTTTTCGGTATAATTGTTTTAACAAGTTGCTTTGTCGTGCTTACACTGAAAAAACGCTTTGTCGTGCTTGTTAGGATTAGCAAGAAATCTAGGTTAGTAACCTTAGATTAACAAACCCTAGCCCTAATTAGCAAAACCCTAATCCTACTTAGTAAACCTAACCCTAATTAACTAATTTAACCCTAATTAGATTATCTTAACACCTAATCATGGTTAGTAAACTTCAATTAGGTACTAATAAACATCATTTAACATTCCTAATCATTAAAAACAAAACCCTAATCAAGATTAGCGAAGATTAGGGCATAATTAAGCTACTAAACAAACCTAACTAGCTCACAAGTAGGTTAGGAGTCACCATTCAAGTCCCTAGGCTGAACATGACATGCTTGTAACTCCCAAGCATGATAATAGTCATCAGATCAAATATTTGTAGAGGCAAGTTGCACAAAAATGACCAAAAAGCCAAGTTGAAGAATGCTATAAATAGGAACCTTAGGGCTGAGCAAACTCACGAAAATTATAAGCCATTATACACTTACTTACTTACCAAATCAAGCCTGGGTGATAGCAGCAACCAAATCAGAAGCTAGAATCGAAAATCAATCAAGAAAAGGTACAAACCCTAGTCCATAGCTAGCTCTTTGATCCTTTGTTATTTTTGTTGTTTAGATGTTTAGAAATATGTACTAGTATGTTAGAAAGTATGTTAGATTGGTAGAACACGTTTTCATAACATCTAGATGCCTTAATTAAGTGTAGAAATACTGGAAATTTTGAAAACCAAGTCTGACAGCCGAATGTCAGGGCTTGTAGATTCATTTGTGTTTATGTTTAGGTCTGTTAATTGTAAATTACTTGTAGTCTGTTAGTAGGTCTTTAATATGGAAAAGAAAACAGGTTCATTAGAACCATGGATTTCAAGTTATGATTGGTCAAAGTGGGTTGACCGTTCACGGATTCTTGCTTCGGGTTACCCGTAAAACTCAAAACAATCGAGCAAATTACTTTGACCAAACTTTTTTATCGCTTTCAGTGTGTTGTTTTTGTAATGCTTTGTTTTAGATTAACACCCTGATATATGTACTACATATCTATGATCTTAAATTGAACAAACAATGCATAGGATTACTTGAATTAATGGTCAAAATCCATTGACCGAGCTTGACCAAGTTTTCTGGGTTGCCCAGAAAACTGAAGAACACGAAGAACAGTGTTTGAATGTACTTTGACCAGCATAATTAGAGGCCTTAGAAATAAGCTTTATTCCAGTTAGTGATATATATATATATATACACCCTGGCATATATACTATATGTTACAACAAACACAACACATCTAATACACAGAATCAAAGATATTCAAGCCACAAAACCGGATTGGCCAAGCCATTTGACCAATTTGTTACGGGTTACCCAGAAACTCAAGAACAACTCTGACAGTGACTTTGAGCCTCTATAACTTCTTGTTATATATAGGTTAAAGCCTAAAATTTGATTCATGTTGTACTATTGTAAGAGTACTATAACATCAACACTTTACCAAATCCAAAATCATAACCAGTAGCTAGATAATTCGTTGTCAAATTGGTCACTCAACCATGACCAAACTATTTCCCAGAACTCAAGAACACCTACAGCGACATTTTCTGTCACTGAAGGGCTTTAGCGACAGACAGAAATTATTTTTCTAAAAATAAATTATAAAAATTAGAAATAATTAATAAATATATATAAATAAATACAAAAACAGTTTTAAAAATTATATAAAATAATTATGATTAAATTACGATATTTTTATATAAATTCAATAAATATTTTATTTTATTTAGATATTATTAATAATTAACTTAATAATAAAGTAATTAGAATAATTATTTATAAATACTAAATAATTATTGAAAATAATATTAATGATATAAAAATTATAATAAATGATTATAAATTATTTAAAAATAATAAAAAATGTTTTTGTAAAATTTTAAGTAAATATTAATTACTTATAAATAGAAATAAATGATTTAAAAATTATTTAAAGGATAAATAAATGTTTTAAAACTATTTAAAACTTCTAAAAATTATTATTATGGATATATAAATTATCTAAATTATAATAAATTCTATAAATAAAATTTAGTCATTTATCAACTTATTTAATATTCGGTAAAGATATTAAACACCGAAATCAGATACCGTGGTGTATAGATATGGGGGTGTTACAATAACTCTGGGGAAAAGGGAAATAGTAGCACTAGTCAAAGGGATGAAGGTTGTTGTATTTGTAAGAAGAAGCACATAGGGATATGTATGTTTCGAGGGACTTAATGTTTTACTTGTGGAAACATTGGGCATTTTTCAAATGGTTGCCCACAGCAGAAGTATAATAGGAATAATGAGAGGTGTTTCAATTGCGGGATGGAGGGACACATTGCTAAATTTTGTCCAAAACTCAGAAATCTTAACCTAAAGGGGAACCAAAGCCTCAAATCCAAACCAATAGGTGAAGGGAGCGGAAACGTCCAAGATAAAAGTTAGGATTTGAAATATTTGTAATAGTAAGAATGTTTGGATAGTATTTTGAAAAGTATATGTGAATACATCTATATGTATGGTAGAGGTTACAACTTTTGTATAAGCTCGATAAAGATAATAGATTTTATCTTTTGGTATATAATTTAGGGATATGTACATTATGTAATAATAGTGGTAAGATGAAATGATTTGTAATTTGTGAAACTTGTTGATATATAATATATTTTAAAGTGGGAAGGTATTTCCAAAGTGTAAAAAAATTTTGTTTAGTAAACAGGAGAAAATGATGCATCAAATATGATGAATTATTGTAGAACATGAGTTAATGATAAGTCTAAAAAGTATTTTGAAAGATACTATAAAAGATTTGAATAAAATTTTAATTCTTAATAATAAAAGATGATGTTTGGAGATAGTATTCTTCTGGTCAAAAAAAATTGTGAAGGATGAAAAGTCAGCTAGGAAAGGAGGTGAAAATGATTAAGGTAAGAAGATTAGTTGTGGGTTCGATAATCTTGGTAGAAGTAATTGGTTGATTAAAACAACAATAAGAAGTAAAGGTAAATAAGGTTACTTTATATCAGAAATTTAAGATTTACGGTGAATTAGACAACCATAGCAAAAGAAATAGTTGAATAAATTACTAGGATTGATAATCTGAAGTGAAGAAAGTTAGAGATAAATTTGAGAAGTAAAGAAATGATTTAAAAATATCATTATTACTAGTTATGATAAAGTAATTCAAACAAAGTAATGAATTAGCTGTATCTAGAAATAAGAGGTATAATTGATTGCCATAAGTGTAAATAGTATCTAGATTTGAGATATATGAAGGAAGAAACATTTAACAATAATATTAAAAGTTAAATGAAACAACGAGGTACTGATAAAAGATTTTAATAAATTTAAGATTGAGATAAGAGTTTCAGCTAACTCTATCCAGAAGCGTTAGTTATTGGAAAAGGTCACGAGAAGGAGGATACATCTTGAATAAGATGATAAATAGAGACAGAGTGATAAGATATAAAGACAAAATTTGACAACAAATTAGTAAAAGAGAAGGCATCAAAGCCAGACACTACTACAAAATAGTAAATAGACAACGCTTAAATCATAACGTTTTTATAAAAAACGTTGTAGTATTTTTTTCCACAACGTTTTTTAACAAAACATTGTAGATATATATAAAAAAATATTATCTATTTAAAAAAGACATTTTTTGATTTTAACTAGATAACGTCTTTTTTAAAAAACGTTATGTATCTAAAAAACACGGAGCTCAAATTGAAATTAAAATAAAATGCAGCACTCTCTTTTGTAGCCCAAAACCCTAGCCTCTCTTTTCTCTCACTCCCAAATTTGTCCCGATCTCATCTCTGCTTCTCACCACGCCGCCCCAGTTTCGGCCGCGACTGCTCCACCGTCGTTCTAAACATGGTGGACTACTCCAGGTCATATCACCACCGGCGAACCCAATCAGAACTTAACTTCCTCACCGAAGAGACCTAGATCTGGCCTCGACCCCTTGATCGCGCTTTCAGGAGTTTTGAAGACCTCGAATCGGAAGACGATCTCTTTTTCACTTACATGGACATGGAGAAGCTCGGGCGGCGGTGGCGGTGGCAGATCCAATTTGATGAACCTCCACGAAGTAGCGACTTTCACTTTAGAAAATAATGTCAATGTCGTGGAGAGGAAGAGAAAAGGCGGGCATCATCACGAGGCCTCTCGGCATCGGCTCAGTAATTCAATGGATAGTTCACTAGTCTTTTCAACAATGAGCAGTAATAATAGTGAAAGTATTGAGGCTAAGAAGGCTATGGCTCCACATAAGCTTCTTTGAGTTGTGGAATCTAGATCCCAAGCGTGCTAAGAGGTACCTTTACCCTGTTATCCACTTGAGTATATACCATGATTTTTAACCTCGAATTGCCCAAAGTCAATTGGATTTTTTTTGTTTTATTTCCAAAGCACATCTTTTAATCCATCTTATTATTATTATTAATGCTGCTGTCTGTGCTAGATATGGGAAAAAGACTCTTTAAATTAACAGTTAATTCGTTTATAATATAACTTTGTTTTGCATGCTCATATGCATGATCCATCGTATTTAAACAAAGTCTTAGCAGTTGTATATATATGCTCTTCTCTGAAATGTTTGATCCATATGGATTGAAAATTTTACCTCAAATCTCAATGAATCTAAAAAGGGAGTGTGCGATTGCGTTCCTTGAGGATTTTAGTTTCATCTTTTGATTAAATTATTAGGAACATATGTTTTAATTGTGTAAATCCTAATTGAGGAATTCACATGTCGGTTTGAAGGCCACTCATGTACTGTCAGAAGCTAAACCATATTATCTTCCATGATATTTTTTTTTGCTCTTGCTATTAGTTGTCCCAAGTGTAAACTGAAGTTCTCTTGTGCCACTCATTTTGGGACAAAAATGAAAATCTCAGTAATCTTGTTATCTAGGCTTGGTTTGGTCTATTTAATTCCCACAATGAAATCTTAATGTATAATTGTTACCATATAAGGAATTTAGGGATTAATTATACACTCATATCATATAGTCCATGTACATTAAATACATGCAATAAAATAACGCAGTCACATATTATTGTCTGGGTAGTTCCATAATTATCCCTACCACTCATATAATCTTATTATATTAATAAATTATTTATTTATGTTAAATAAATAAATTTATTCCTTCCCTTGATTAATTACCACTTAATATAATATAGTTTCATAAAACTTAATATATAATCACACAAATGTCACACTGCACTATATAGTATAGTTGTATTATTGTTCACCTGCACATAACCGTTAATCTAATATTATTATATTAATAACTTATTTATTTATATCAAAAAAATAAATTATGCACTTCCTTAATTAATTAACACCAATATTAATTAATCCAATAATCATTGATTAATGTATTTATGGATTTTCCATAATCATTATCTATATAATTCTTGTTATATTCAAGGACATATTGCAAATAATAGAAATCACATATTATTAGTTAATTACCAAGTAATCTATATTCCACCACAATCAATTAATATTAATTAATGGCTTACTTAATAATTCCTTCGTCGAACATAACGTACTTTGTTCCATGGTTTATCAATGACACACCTATCACATAATTGTTCTATTTTATTTCCAAAGTGAAACAAATTAGTTTTTCTCCCATCGTCCCATCGCTTAAATAGCAATTGCTGCGTTATACAACAACGATTCAAGACTGGTTTAGCTTAAGCCAGTGTCAACCTCTATTGTCATACTCGTCTTACACGACTGAATTAATGTCCACAAGAGTGTTACTACAAGTCTACGAGTGTATTGATTACTTATATGAAATCACCTGATCAACACGATTAATCCTCTTAGTTCTCGTTTTAATCTACTTAGTGAATTTTCTCGTTTTCACAATATGCCACCTAAGGCATTTCACAATCCTCATTGTCAATTCACACTTCTTAATACACATCGATCAAATACGAATCACAAAATAATAACACTTATATTCATAAAAATATTATTTCCATTAATATATTCATTTAATAATACGTGAAAATTCTTGGGTATTACAAAGGCCCTAGCCTGATCTCTCTCAAAGGTCATCAGATGAAGACTCTGCTCTAAATATTGTGCTGAATGCTGAATCACAGTAGCACTCGTACTGGGAGAATTCATCACAATTGTTGGCAACCCAGTGGTCAAATCCTCCTCGGTAGGCATATAAGTCTCCTCCATAGGCTCCCCATCGGCGGAATTAATCCCTTGCACTGTGGATACTACCACAGTCAATGTCGTCTCTCTCTCCATCCATGTGGAATACTCTACAGAATAGCTCGGGTGGCTAACGGCAAACGCAGCTAGCTCATGCTGATCCCAACAGGCGTATAAACTGGATCTATCATCTGCTGATAAGTGGTGAGAAGGTAAGCGCTGACTCAATGCCCCCTCAAAAGGATGGAAGTCCTGGAACTGGTCAAACTGACACATCATGGCCAGTGGGTGATAAGTAGTGATACCCCTTAAACCAGCTAGAGGGAGATAATCCACGCCCGGAGCATAAGTGATAAAGCTGTAGGGAGAGCTAAGCCCTGTACACAACAATATATCAAACGGATCTCCGATCCCTGCCAGGAAAATGGACCAAGATGTAGGATATGTACACTCCGCAGGCTGGAATGAGTACGACATAGCTATCTCATGGGTGAAACAATACCCGTGTTAGGTTTGTAATATTCATGAACGCAATTAAATTGCACAAAAATAAGCGGAAGCATGGAAAATCAAGTTTTAAAAATTTTACAAACCATATACCCGGATCATCCTTTATGCATAATTATTAATTAAACGAAAAGATAAAGAATAAGAATCATACCCTTGAAGATTCAAGCTTCTTCAGGTACAAGTTCACCTCCAAATCTTTTTCGTGTTCAACTTGAATCCACCGGGTTTGGTTCCTTCCTTTAATCAATGTTAGCCACCCAAGTGTTTAGCCTTAGAGGTGATCGATCCACCAAGGAAGAAGAAAGATTCAAGAAGATAGGTATTTGACAAAATCCTAGTTTTTCTATCTCTCATAGAAAAGGATGTACTCTCCCAACTATTAGAATTACGTATTCGGTGAAAACGTCAAACGCCTTCACCCATAATAAGACTCCTCTTATTTATAGATGTGGACAACTATCCTTAACAATTAAAGTATTGAGTTTTATTTTAATTAATTATGCTCCCAATCTTATTAGGAATAATTAATTAAAATATTTTAATTAATTTTCCTCCTAATCTTATTAGGAATAAATGAGAGTACTTTTATTAATTAATTCTCAAACTCCTTTAGGAATTAAATAATAATAGTAATAATAATAATAATAAGACTCCTCTTATTAATTTATATTTAATATTTCTAAAATATTAAATAATAAATATTAAATAATTACTCTTCCTTTTATGGTATGACCCTTTAGGTTCTCCATATTAAACCAGTTGTAAATCAATTAGAACACTTCTAATCTTATTTAAATAAATAAATTAAACTATTAATTTATTTAAATCAATAATATTTATTCTACAATAGGGATAAGCCTCCCTAGCGATTATCGACTTTCCAGATAATATAGATTTCAACATTAATCATAAAAGAACCATTGAGTAAATAGTTAACGTATAATTCAATCCTTCCACCATACAATGTCTCAATTAAATATAAGACATGGAATTACTGTCAAGTCTTATTTTATTTAATTATATGTATTTCAATTCTTAAATGCACAACTCCAAATAATGCAAATTAGAAACTCCTTTTTAATTTCATTACGCTTACCCAAGGACTCTTTGGGTTGTCATTTATCGAATCACATAGGATATTTCTCTTCTTTTACTAGAAGTGGTAGATTCTTTATTGATCATACATTATCTCCATATACAACTTATTATACCCAAGCATACCTTTTGACATACCCTAAGGGTCTTAAGGAATAAGTCAAAGTATAACTCATCATACACAAGATACTATGATAATCTCAAGTCCAAGGATCACTTGTACTACTATCACTATAGGAATTACTATTGACAGACAAGTAAAACTCCATTAGGTATTCCTTAGCGAGCCACGTTCAGTGAACTTATTCTCTAATAAGCACCTACATACTTGTTTTAGTGTCTCCACACAAATAATCATGAGATCAATCATCCTCATCCAATAATCAAGCAACGTATGTACCAATCTATCCGGATTCACTAATCCCTAATTTAGTAATCCAACGATTGGGAACTATTTTAGTTTTAAGCTTTCTAATAATTTAGATCTCATTAGAATGATTATCATCATTATTCTAAAAGCATTGCTTAAAACCATGGGTTTATCACATATTATAAAACAGCATCATGTAGATAATTAAAAGCCTTTAATAAATTAATACTTTGTATTAATAAATGAATAACATTGTTACAAAGTATATGCTTTATCATCAAACATGATTGGCTTGTGTGCATACTACTTTCAATCTCCCACTTGCACTAAAGTCAATAGCCATGGTATCTCATACTCTTCTTCTCTAAGTGAAGATTATCCTGCTGTTGGATAAACTTCAGTAAATGGATATATAATGTAAGACCCCAACTTTTTATAAATAAAAATTTAATTTCTCTAATTATTATTTTGAAATAGTAAGGGGTTGATTTGATTAATGTGGTTAGTTATGGGTAAAATACGCAAATATTTTAAATAAGCAAGTGGTTATAAAATATTCATTGTTGTCGAGGAATATTCGCTCGGTCGTGGAATATTCTTCTTGTATCGTGAATATTAAATGCGATGGCGCAAATTTTTTGTAAATGGCCCCATAACTTGAAAAGCGATTAAGTTTTTATAAATAACGACGTAGTTGATACCGTTAACACTGTTAGAGTACCTGGTGGTTAAAACACAGTAATACGGGGTGTTGCACAGTAGCATACGGTATTGCACCAATTATAGATTCTTACGTAAGAAGGAAATACTCAATAATTGTTACAGTAATTAATGTTCAAAATTTTGTTTTATTGATTCAATAATTGCTACGTTGATATTTTATATTATTGTTGTTTCAATAATTGTCACTGCACAGTATTTCCCATTATCAGATCAATAATTCATATTATTTGAATAATATTATTAGATAACATTATTGACAATGTCTAAGGAAGTTCTATCTAAGGAGAGGCTTGGTCACCTAATTATGCGCCAGTAAGGAGAAATCCTTATTGGAAAGCCCCATCTTTCTTGGGAACGACCTGGTTGTCATTATTGTGATTCTGTAATATTATTTGTGAATAATTAATTATCGATTTATATGATAAGGAAAATATTTATTTTATTTGGATATAAATGGAGGAATTTTTAGAAAAGTGACAATTGTTAAAAATTAATATTTTATCTTTTCTGATAAAATAATTCATTTAAATATATTATTATATTATAATAATATAATAATAGTGATATTTTTACAATGAATATGTGATATATGAATAAATCAGGAGAAAGAGAATTTTTGTTACAATAAAAATGCTAAAAACATGTTAAACATATTGGTGGACCCTATTTTTGATTGAAATTTGAATTATAGCTTGTAAAATCGACTGTATGTGGATTTTGGTCAATTTCTATTTGGAATTTGAAAAAACTTAAAGCTATAAAATTGTAGAGAATTGAATTTCCTATGGAATAGACAGAAGATTCAAATTTTTCTGATAAAAGGCTATTTATTATGAATTATTGAAGTTCTGGAATATTGGGTCTAAATTGATTTGGTTGCATTAAATGATAAAAACATATTTTTCATGTTGGTGGGCCCCACTTGCATGTGGTAAATGTTGAATTCAGCTGGTAAGGTGTGTGTAGGAAAATAAAAATAAAAATTTAATATTTTATTAAATTTTCTGCTTTGGTGTTCTAAGCATTTTCCTATAAATAGAGTGCTTAAGTTAGAATTGAAAATCACACCAAAAACTGAAGTTTTCTCTCTATATATTATCAAGCGTATTTTTGTGAGTATTTAGATATCTTGAGTGTTGCTATACGGTGCAAGTTTCCTTCACCATTATATCCGATATTCCAGTCAGAAGTACTGTCCTTTTGAGGTAAGGGATGTTATTTTTTTATAAATGATATTATTTTTTCTAATATCATTATGTCGAAATATTGATATGAATTTTATTGTGGAATTTCTACCTTTTTGTGTCGGGGTTACTATTCACGTATACGACACTATTCACGTATACGGTGTGATAACCCGAAAATTTCTAAAATCTTGAATGATTAGAATAAAGGTTAAAGAATAAAACCTAGATGGGAATTTGAGGATTTATTTAAAATTTTCAAGTAAAAACCTATATGGTTTGATATTCGAATGAGAATAGAGAAAATATGGGTTACAAAATTCCAAAACCCTAGAAATGAATTAATATGTACTTGAAGGAATATCAAGAATAAGGTATTACGATACACAGAAATTCGATGTGAACCTGAATAGTCTAAGAAATGTTATATAAGTACATATGGAAATTTTATTATTGGAGATAAGATTTCACATGAAGAGATGCTATGAGGTTAAACGAAGATGAGTATATGTATAGAAATATATATACTTAGTAAGGTGCTATATATATTTTTAGCAAGAGGAATGATGAATTAAGTTAATGATATAATGATCAAGATAAAACTATGTTAGTAATTAACATAGTTTGAGTGTTAACCTATGACCGCAAATAAGAATTTGAATAAGTATAAAAGTCGTTAGATAATACGATTAGCAATGAGAAGGGAGTAATTTAAAACTCAAAATTTGAGTTAGAGATAGAATTTTGAAGCATGGATCGCTTTCGATTAAGGCCCAAAACGTCGAGTTTAGTCGAATGGACAATGAAGCACAAAATGTGTAAAGATTGACTTTTAATCAAAGTCAACGATTAACTTTTATGGAGAAAAGTCAAAATTAGTGTGAGAAGTGAAATATGTTATGATTATGTGAATTATGGATATGAGTAAATAAATATACATTATATAATGTGAATACATTTATTTTGTATATAAGGGTGAAGTAAGAATTAAGTTATGTAACCTAATATATATATTAGGTGTGGTGATTAAATAACCCGAGAGGTTATAATATGGGAGAATATTAGTATATAAATGTATATACTGACATTAAGAGATTTATTTTATATATCTCTAATAATTAATTTTATAACCAAGTATAATTTGGTTTATGAAATTAAAAGGGCATGAGTAAGGAATTTATTTTCTAGAGTGAGAGATGTAAACCCTAATTTAAAGATAAGGGTAGAATGAAATAGAATTAAAAATAATGGACTATAATAAGGTTATAGCCCAATTAATTTGAATAGAGTCCAAGAGAAGTGGATTTAATGGGCTAAGGAGGTTATATTATTTAAACAAGCCCAATTAATTAATTAAGCATGAGACTTGTAGATAAATGATTAAGGATGATTAAATTATTTAATCTAGCCCAACATATTATGTATGTGACAAGTATTATAATGACCCAATTAAATTTTGGGTGAAAGCCCAAGTTAGTTTTGGTAGTAAGTAAAGCAAGTAAAATTGCTAGCTTTATGAAATTAATTAAGGGCACAAACTAAGCCCACTTGTGGGAGATTAGTAAATTGTATTAAGTTAAGAGATATATTTTTATTATCTCAGGTTATTAATTTTATAACTTAATTAAAATAAGCTTAATTGGGTTATAGAATTTATTGTAGTAGAGTGATGATTTAAATTCTAATTATTTAGAATGAGTACCCTAATTAAATATTTAGGGTGAGACCAAATTGAAAATGATTGGACTATGTAAATATTACATAGCCCAAAGGAATTAATTGAAAACCCAAGAGATTATTTATAATTAGCCCAATTGTTGGCCCAATTTTGATCCAAGTTTGGAGGATATTTTTGAACAAGAAAAGGCAAAGGAGGGTCATTTTTGGAATAAAGAAAATTAAGCCAACATGTGGCAATTTAAGGCCAAGTGGATGGTTATCAATAAAAAAAATGATAAGGATTAGATAAGGATTGGAAGAGATAAGAAAAAAAAAAGAAAAAAAAGATAAGGATTAGAGAAGAAAGAGAGAGAAAGAAGAAAAGAGAAGAAAAGAGAGAGCACGGGAGAAGGAGATGGAAGGGAGAAGAAAGATTGGCCGAAGCCACGGAAGAAGGAAGGAAGGAGGAGAACGATCCTCCATGGAAGAAGAAGAAAAGAGATTTTGATGAAAGGTATAAATTTCTTCCTTTATTTATTTTATGAAATTGATGAAAAGGGGGTTTTGATTTGGATGTTCAAACCCTTAAGATCTATGTATTTTCTATGGATTTATGTATGGATTTACTCATTTTTGATGTTGATTTGGGTGAATCAAAAGAATAAAGAAAATTTATTTTCTAGTTTTGAATCCGAAATTTCCTAGTACTTTGAAATTTCACCGTTTTAAATCTATGACTTCTTTTTGCGATCCGTCAAAAAGGGATGTTAGATATATGTGTTTAGTAGTTAACCCAAGTGGTAGTACTCAAAAATGTTGAGTTTACATGGGGTAGTGACTGATTTGGTGAAAACAGTCCCGTTTTTACAACCAAAATGGGCAGATTCAAGGCAGTCAATGGCGAGGGCAATTTCGTCCAGTTTTTGTGCTTTAAAAATTCTGGGCTTTTGATATGTTGTAGTACACTGTTTTAGCTTTCCATAGACCCCGGAACGGACTAATTCCGACTCGGATGAGGTAATTAATGGCGTTCGGAAGGTGCGTAGCAAAACTGTTCCTCAATTTCCGAACAGCCTTCTTGATGTAAATTTTTGGACTGTTGTGTTCTGATTTTGGAAAAATGTCGTGAGACAAAAGTTGTAGCCCTGGAAGTTATCTTCGTGTGGGCTCAAGAATCGCTCAAAAATGTTTTAAAACGCGAGAGTTATGGCCGTTTTACTGAGGCTGGGTAAAATTTTCGAAAATCAAAATTGTCCAAAAATAGAAAAAAATGTGATTTATGGCGTGAGACCCTTGAGCATGGTTTATGCAAGTTTGTAATGAAGCTTTGGGTCGGGTTTAAAGTGTTGTAATGTTTATAGCATTTTAGAATGCTTAAGCAAGTTATTTATTAAAAAGGAAAACAATTGAAATAATTGTTTATTTATGTGATTAATGACTTAAGATATTTTTTTTATATGACTAATAGTATTGTAGTGAGATATTATTAGTAGTATTTGATTGGAATGTAATTAAAAGGTTGATAACCTTAGCGTAAAATATTATTGCATAATTAATAATATTCGACGGGAGATTTAATAAGAGATTTATGATATTTTTCAATGTAATTGTTGAAATTGATATTCAATGAATATTATGTGTTTTGGGCAAATGATAGAGAAATAATAAGTCATAATAATCTAATAAAATCTTATGGGCGAAAATGAAAAATAAAGCGAATGTGCTAGTGAGATAAAATGTTTATATATGAGGCAATAGTCGGTGTTGACTCATAAACGGACAAACCAAGTAAAAGTTATTTAAAGTAAAGAAATAATATAGTAAATTGAGTTTTACTATAAAAGTTATGCATTAGCTATTTAAACTCAGTATTTGCGTAGTAGAGGTAAAAGATATTTCAAAATAAAATTTAAATGATTTAAGTTTCAAGATGTAAAATATTTGCATCTTAAAATGTGTGAGACCTTTACTATTTATGAAACAAGTAAAATATTATTACATGATTAATAATATTAGAAGGTGATTACAATATTATTAAATGATTAATAATATTAGTAAAGGATTTAAATATTATTAAGTTATTAATAATATTTGTGAATGATAAATACTCCATTAACTGATTAAAAATATTAGACAAAAGTTTAAGATAATGGTTAAGTGATAGTAATATTATTAAGGGATAATAATATTACTAATGAGTTAAAGAATTATTCAATGTTTAATTATGTGGCTAAATGTTAGCTAATTTATTATTTGAGTAATAGTGTTGTGGGATAAAATGTATTATGCTAATTGGAGGCTCGATCTTATTAATGATAGGTCTTTTATAAGAGATTAAATTGATTGCTTAGCGGTAATCAATTGCTGACAGTAAGTTCCTAAACTTGAACTTCTAATTATTGTGCAAGTTTTTCAAGTTCTTTTTACTTAAACTCTTTTAAGAGTGGTTTCAGACAGATATGCTTATGAATTGTACTCTTGTACATATTGCATGTATTCATCAGGTATGAAAGGCTGATCACCTTCATTACCAGTCAGTTCAGATATAATTGTTATGTTCATTTTCAATGTTCATTCAGCTTTGAAATTTTTGTTCATGCTAATTCACAACTACATTGTGAAGGATAGCCAGCTTATTATTCAAACTCTTTCAATCATGATATATCTTTACCTTGTTTTTTTTAAACTTGCTGGGCAACTTTTATGCTCACCCTTGCTATATCATGATAAAACATTGCAGATAAAAGGCTAATACTGACGAGATCTGAAAAAAGGATAATGCCAAGTTCAACTTTGTACGAATGTGAAGTTAAGTTGTAAAGTATGTTGAAGAATAGTATTGTCATGTGCTAGATAGTTCATGATTGTGTATAAGTGAAGGTTACTCGATTTTGGGGAAATGTGTGTAAAGTTTAATGTATAAACAATCTATGTTTATATCTTCCGCAAACAGTTGTAGAAATAGCGAACCGGATCCGCGGCGATTCGGGACCCGGATTCGGGGCTGCCACATATGGCACTATTCACGAATACGACACTATTCATAGAAAAATTAAATTTTCTTTTCTGTGTCCAAGATTGTATGTTATGGTTCCTATCTTTGATTCGATCTATGTTTTGATCTTCATTTTTGAATTCTGCTCCACAATAGTTTATTATGGAGTATTTTTGAACTTGGATTGTCTAAAGTACAAATCTCTAATATTTATTCTTTTGTCTCACTGGATTCGTTTTCTTTAAAATATTTTTCATTATCCTCAGTCCTAAATGATGATATAACTGAATATCTTTGGCCTGTAGTGCAAAGATGAATGATTTTTTGATGAATATTTTTGGCCCGTAGTGCAAAGATGAACAGATGTTGAGATGAACATGACCAACTGATGAATATCTTTGGCTCGTAGTACAAAGATGAATATTTGATTCAAGATGTATATTGATTGATGTTACAGGGATAAAATATCGATGATGGACTTTTAAATTCATAGATGATAGTAGACTTCATTATCTACTTAACTCTTCTAATGAATTGTTATTTCTGCTGCAGTTGTTGATCTAAAACTTGTTGTCTATTGTATTCTATCATATTTTTCCCTGTTGAAGACTAAGGATAATTTATTGTACATTATCTTAGTCATAATATTCTTTACTGGGCTAGTTGAGCTCACCTTTTTTCTTTTTGTTCCATTTTTCTTCTCAGGAGGCAGGAATATAACGGGAACTAGGCGGGGTGTGGAGTGATGGTTCAAGATAGTTGTGATGCCCCCAAAACAGGTATACATCACCCATCTTGGGTCGCCACTTACATGGTACATAAATTCAAATACAACTTAATTATACAACAGTAGTGTAAAATACGAGAAAACATAGCTGAGAGTTTAAACAAGAATATTGTCATCTAGACAATATCCACACTCAATGGTGTCCTCATTATAATTATTATCACATTATTCCGTAGAATAGTGAGGACTACTAAAGTCATTTATCCTGGACTATCACTCCATTCCCCGACTCTTCCCAACTATATTCTCATTTCCTGAAGAAAACAAGGAAAGAAGGGTGAGCTCAACTAGCCTAGTAAAAAATATTATGACTAAGATAATGCAGAATAAATTATCCTTAGCCTTCAATAGTATAACAACTGATAGAATACAATAGACAACAAGTTTTAGATCAACAACTGCAGCGGAAATAAGCAATCCATTAGAAGAGTCAAGTAGAGCATAAAATCTACTATCTTCTATGATTTAAAAAGTTTTTCATCAACTTTATCGGTGAGACTCAGCTTAATAAATAAACCACATCATCGAATCATCCTCGCACTCACGGGCAAGGATATTCATTAAATCATCAATGGTCATGACTATACCGAATAATCCTTGGTCATAATCATACCAAAAGCGTCCCATCAATGCACTACAAAAGCTCACGAGGACTTTTACCACATCATTTATAACATTACGGTCATGATTATACCGAATAATCCCTGATCATAATCATACCAAGTCCATCTATGCACGTAAGCCAAAGATGACTTTAATCACAATATAAGCATGAGGATGATGACAATGTCATAATAATTCAATAAAACAAGTTCAAGGATAAATTTTAAAGATTTATAATTTAATTTATCCAGAAATCAATAACGTCCAAATTGTCAACATGCTACTGCTTTGTAGAGTAAAATTCAAGAATAATATTCATGTACCAAAAATAATTTGGACAAAAAAGAAATATATTTTTCGGGTGAATAGTACCCTGTGAAAAGTATTTTGGGAATAGTACCCCGTAAATATTACCCCGACACAAAAAGTGTCATGAATACCTGAGTGAACGATACTAGAGTGAATAGTAATTGGGTGAATAGTAACTTGTGAATAGTAACTCATGAATAGTACTCCAGCACGAAAAGTGCCCCGAATACCCGAGTGAATAAGACTAGAGTGACTAGTAACTGGGTGAATAGTAACCCGTAAATAATAACTCGTAAAAAAATACCAAAGAAAATGATATTCCATGATGAGTACAAAAGAAATGATATCTCAGACGAGTATAATAGAATATATGAAACTGCAAATGGATTTTCACCCGCCATGAGGTAATCCACGTTGACAGATCATTTCCACAATTTAATAAAGAATGAATACGAAGGATCATTCACCATGCATGCGGTAATCCACATAGACAGGTTATTCCAACAGAATAATAAAGAATTGAATAACAAAGAAAATTCACCCACATATGCGATGTAGGCGCATGCATGTGTTATTCCAATAGAATAATAAAGAAAGGAACTAGGTCATGCGTAATCACATGCATGTGGATATTCCAATGAATAATAATGACCGGAACCAGTCATGCGTAATCCGCATGCATAAGATATTCCAATGTAATAATAAAGAATGGAACCGGTCATGCGTAATTCGCATGCATGAGGATATTCCAACCGAATAATAAAGAATGGAATAACAACGTAATTCATCAAGCATCCGATGAATCGCATGCATGTGTTATTCCAACAAAATAATAAAGAATGGAATAATAGAAGAATTCCACCATATCTGCGGTACTTCGCATAGACATGTTATTCCAACATAATAATAAAGAATTGAATAACAGAAGAATTCCACCATGTATACGGTAGTCCGCGTATACAAGTTATTCCAACAGAATAATAAGGAATGGAATAACAATAGGTCTCTTCATGAATACGAAAGAAATAATATCCCTTACTATAATAATAATATCCCTTACCTTAAAAGAAAACTAGATACTAGAATAGTGAGATAACAGACTTCTCTTCTTCTTTCTCTCTATAATAATTGCTCTATGGCTTTAGTGAATTGGTGAAAAATAATGAAGGAATGAGCTTCTATTTATAGGAAAATATAATTTCGATAATTTCAAGTTTTGGGGCTCGAAATATTACAGTACAATACCTTTAACTTTTCTTTCATTTTTAATTTAGTCCTGCAAGTATTATCAAACTTGCATCACCTCCCCTAATAGTAAATCATGTGAATCAATAGTAAATCATGTGACTCAATAGTTCTAAATATGTAAAAAAAATAATTATAGTATAGTACCTACATTTGTACCTCCATTTTTAACTTAGTCATGCAAGTATTATCAATCCTGCACCAACTCCCCTAATAGTAAATGAATGTGAATCAATAGTACACATATGTGAACAAATAGTTATAATCATGTGAATCAATGGCAATTAATTGTTCATTTATCCGGTTAATTACCCGATTGGTCAATATAACCTCCAGACATCAATTATTATCGAAATAAATGTTGATTTTCACTAACACTAATAATTCCAACACAATGGAACTATCAATTTCATCTTTAATCAACACGAACTTATTCATCATTAATATTATAACTCATAATATTTAACAACCAGGTCGTTCCCAGGAAAGAGGGGGCTTTTCGATAAGGATTTCTCTTTATTGGCGCGTAATTAGGTGACCAAACCTCTCCTTGACAGAACTTCTAGACATTATTAATATTGAAAATAATAATATGAATAACTTTGCCGTCTCAATTATTGATTTAATAATATAACATATTATGCAGATGATACTGTGACAATAATTGAACCAATAATATGAGAGATATGATGCAGCAATTACTGTTGCAATAATTGAGTATAACTGAGTGACTTCTTACGTAAGCATCAATAATCAATACCGTGTGCTACTATGCAACCACGCGTATTACTGTACTTTTACTACCAAGTAGTTCAACAATTTTTAACGGTAACACTTTCGCCGTTATTTTTATAAAAATATATTTTTGTTGTTTTTTAACTACGACAATACTTTCGTTGTGGGGTTCACCAATGATTGTGTTGTCGTACGAATATTCCCTGTTAAAACGAATATTCCCCGACCAATCGAATATTTTATAACAACTTGCTTACTTTGAAAAATTTTCAAATATCACCCTTAACTTTAAACTTTTATCAATTTAACTATTTACCAAAATAAAAAAATTGAATACTTTTATTTCATAAAATTCAGGATCTCATAATCTCCCCTCCTTATGAAATTTCTCCCACGAAATTTACGTACCTGGTAGATCGAAGAGATGAGAATACCTTGCTTTCTTTTCGGATTGTACCTTCCTGGTTATTTCTTCTGTATCATGATTTTCCCATTGCTCATCTCCTCGTATTTGGATATCATTCTAGAATATATCTTCAAAGCAAAGGTTAATTGACATATCATAATTTGTCAACTTATCAAGTAAACAATTTCAACAGTAAGTCACACACTAGCGAAGTATATAATTCGCTCTCCCTCCTAGTTCTAGACTCTTATCTCCGCCAACGACCATATCCCTAAGCTCTGATACCATTTGTGACGCCCCCAAAATAGGTCCACCCGACCCATTATGAGTCGCCATATATCATACTATAAAAATCAAATACAAACTTCATTTATACAACTGTTGAACTGTCGTGTAGAGTACGACAACACATAAGCTGTGAGTTTTAATACAATATTATCTCGTAGACAGTATCCAAACTCAAATTGTTACAATGCCATATAAAAATACAACAACAAATATTTTAAGACCCTAAAGAAGAACGAGAAGATTACTATCATATTCATTCTAATGAGGTGCACTTTTGACGCTTTCAAAGTCGGGATCTCATCACCCTATTGTTGTTCGCCAAAATCAATTATTAAGTGACGTATAAAATACGAAACACACATCTTAGGTCCTCAATACAAGTATCTATTGCATGTCATGCCGTTTTATAATGTATTGAGAAACTTCGATAGTCTCGGACCATCACACTATTTCCCTGTTATCCCCGCTCGACCCAATTATATTCTCATTTCCTGAAGGAAACAATGAAAGAAAGGGTGAGCTCAACTAGCCCAGTAAGAAATATTATGACTAAGATAAGGCATAATAAATTATCCTTAGCCTTCAAAAGTATAACAACTGATAGAATACAATAGACAACAAGTTTTAGATCAATAAACTGCAGCGGAAATAAGCAATCCATTAGAAAAGTCAAGTAGAGCATAAAATCTACTATCTTCTATGATTTAAAAAGTTTTTCATCAAATTTATCAAGAGACTCGACAATAAATAAACCACATCATCGAATCATCCTCAAGACTTTTCTGGGCCAAGGATATTCATTAAACCATCAATGGTCATGACTATACTGAATAATCCCTGGTCATAATCATACCAAAAACTGTTCATCAATGCACTACAGGCCACTAAGGACTTTTACCACATCATTTATAACATTACGGTCATGATTATACCGAATAATCCCTGTTCATAATCATACCAAGTCCATCTATGCACGTAAGCCAAAGATGACTTTAATCACAATATAAGCATGAGGATGATGACAATGACATAATAATTCAATAAAACAAGTTCAAGGATAAATTTTAAAGATTTATAATTTAATTTATCCAGAAATTAATAACATCCAAACTGTCAACATGCTACTGCTTTGTAGAGTAAAATTCAAGAATAATATTCATGTACCAAAAATAATTTGGACAAAAAAGAAATATATTTTTCGGGTGAATAGTACCCCGTGAATAGTACCCAACATGAAAAGTGTCATGAATACCTGAGTGAACGATACTAGAGTGAATAGTAATCGGATGAATAGTAACCCGTGAATAGTAACTCGTGAATAGTACTCCAGCAAGGAAAGTGCCCCGAATACCCGAGTGAATAAGACTAGAGTGACTAGTAACTGGGTGAATAGTAACCCGTGAATAGTAACTCGTAAAAAAATACCAAAGAAAATGATATTCCATGACTATTACAAAAGAAATGATATTTCAGACTAGTATAATAGAATATATGAAACTGCAAATGGATTTTCACCCGCTATGCGGTAATCAACGTAGACAGATCATTTCCACAATTTAATAAAGAATGAATACAAAGGATCATTCACCATGCATGCGGTAATCCACATAGAAAGGTTATTCCAACAGAATAATAAAGAATGGAATAACAGAAGAATTCACCAGGCATGCGATAGACTGCACAAACAGGTTATTCCAACAGAATCATAAAGAATGGAGCCAGGTCATGCGTAATTCACACAGACAGGATATTACAACAGAATAATAATGAACGGAACCAGGTCATGCGTAATCCGCACAGACAAGATATTCTAACAGAATAATAAAGAATGGAACTAGGTCATGCGTAATTTGCACAGACAGGATATTCCAACAGAATAATAAAGAATGGAATAACAACAGAATTCATCAAGCATGCGATAGACCCATACAGACGAGTTATTCCAATGAATAATAAAGAATGAAATAACAGAAAAATTTCACCATGTATGCGGTATTTCGCATAGACAGGTTATTCCAACATAATAATAAAGAATTGAATAACAGAAAAATTCCACCATGTATACGGTAGTCCGCGTATACAAGTTATTCCAACAGAATAATAAGGAATGGAATAACAATAGCTCTCTTCATGAATACGAAAGAAATAATATCCCTTACTATAATATTAATATCCCTTACCTTAAAAGAAAACTAGATACTAGAATAGTGAGATAACAGACTTCTCTTCTTCTTTTTCTCTATAATTTCTCTCTATAATAATTGGTCTATGGCTTTATTGAATTGGTGAAAAATAATGAAGGAATGAGCTTCTATTTATAGAAAATATAGTTTCGATAATTGCAAGTTTTGGGGCTCAAAATATTACAGTACAATACCTTTAACTTTTCTTTCATTTTTAATTTAGTCCTGCAAGTATTATCAAACTTGCACCACCTCCTCTAATAGTAAATCATGTGAATCAATAGTAAATCATGTGACTCAAAAGTTCTAAACATGTAAAAAAATTAATTATAGTATAGTACCTCCATTTATACCTCCATTTTCAACTTAGTCATGCAAGTATTATCAATCCTGCAGCAACTCCCCTAATAGTAAATGAATGTGAATCAATAGTACACATATGTGAACAAATAGTTATAATCATGTGAATCAATGGCAATTAATTGTTCATTTATCCGGTTAATTATCCGATTGGTCAATATAACCTCCAGACATCAATTATTATCGAAATAAATGTTGATTTTCACTAACACTAATAATTCCAACAAAATGGAACTATCAATTTCATCTTTAATCAACACGAACTTATTCATCATTAATATTATAACTCACAATATTTAACAACCAGGTCGTTCCCAGGAAAGAGGGGGCTTTTAGATAAGGATTTCTCCTTATTGGCGCGTAATTAGGTGACCAAACCTCTCCTTGACAGAACTTCTAGACATTGTTAATATTGAAAATAATAATATGAATAACTTTGCCTTCTCAATTGTTGATTTAATAATATAACATATTATGCAGATGATGCTGTGACAATAATTGAATCAATAATATGAGAGATATGATGCAACAATAACTGTTGCAATAATTGAGTATAACCGAGTGACTTCTTACGTAAGCATCAATAATCAATCTGTGTACTACTATGCAACCACGCCAGATTCGTATTTTTTACTACCAAGTAGTTCAACAATTTTAACGGTAACACTTTCCCATATTTTTATAAAAAATATATTTTTGTTATTTTGTAACTCACGACAATACTTCCGTTAGGGGGTCACTAATGATTGTGTTTTCGCATTTAATATTCCTCTGTTAAAACGAATATTCCCCGACCAATCGAATATTTTATAACAACTTGCTTACTTTGAAAAATTTTCAAATATCACCCTTAACTTTAAACTTTTATCAATTTAACTATTTACCAAAATAAAAAAATTTAATACTTTTATTTCATAAAATTCGGGATCTCATAATCTCCCCTCCTTATGAAATTTCTCCCTCGAAATTTACGTACCTGGTAGATCGAAGAGATGAGAATACCTTGCTTTCTTTTCGGATTGTACCTTCCTGGTTATTTCTTCTGTATCATGAGTTTCCCATTGCTCATCTCCTGTATTTTGGATATCATTCTAGAATATATCTTCAAAGCAAAGATTAATTGACATATCATAATTTGTCAACTTATCAAGTAAACAATTTCAGCTTAGGTAAGTCACACACTAGCGAAGTATATAATTCGTCTCTCCCCTCCTAGTTCTAGACTCTTATCTCCGCCAACGACCATATCCCTAAGCTCTGATACCATTTGTGACGCCCCCAAAATAGGTCCACCCGAACCATTATAAGTCTCCATATATCATACTATAAAAATCAAATACAAACTTCATTTATACAACTGTTGAACTGTCGTGCAGAGTACGACAACACATAAGCTGTGAGTTTTAATACAATATTATCTCGTAGACAGTATCCAAACTCAAATTGTTACAATGCCATATAAAAATACAGCAACAAATATTTTAAGACCCTAAAGAAGAACGAGAAGATTACTACCATATTCATTCTAATGAGGTGCACTTTTGACGCTTTCAAAGTCGGGTTCTCATCACCCTATTGTTGTTCGCCAAAATCAATTATTAAGTGACGTATAAAATACGACACACACATCTTAGGTCCTCAATACAAGTATCTGT
The DNA here is from genome assembly GCA_020205605.1 of Panax ginseng. NCBI lineage: Eukaryota > Viridiplantae > Streptophyta > Magnoliopsida > Apiales > Araliaceae > Panax > Panax ginseng. Next base: position 98,938,688 of record CM035130.1, read on the forward strand.
TGCATGTCATGCCATTTTATAATGTATTGAGAAACTTCGACAGTCTCGGACCATCACACTATTTCCCTGTTATCCCCGCTCGACCCAATTATATTCTCATTTCCTGAAGAGAACAATGAAAGAAAGGGTGAGCTCAACTAGCCCAGTAAGAAATATTATGACTAAGATAATGCGGAATAAATTATCCTTAGCCTTCAAAAGTATAACAACTGATAGAATACAATAGACAACAAATTTTAGATCAACAACCTTAACTAAATAAGCAATCCATTAGAAAAGTCAAGTAGAGCATAAAATCTACTATCTTCTATGATTTAAAAAGTTTTTCATCAAATTTATCGCTGAGACTCAGCTTAATAAATAGACCACATCATCGAATCATCCCTGCACTACGGGCCAAGGATATTCATTAAATCATCAATGGTCATGACTATATCGAATAATCCCTGGTCATAATCATACCAAAAACTGTCCATCAATGCACTATAGGCCACTAAGAACTTTTACCACATCATTTATAACATTACGGTCATGATTATACCGAATAATCCCTGTTCATAATCATACCAAGTCCATCTATGCACGTAAGCCAAAGATGACTTTAATCAGAATATAAGCATGAGGTTGATGACAATGACATAATAATTCAATAAAACAAGTTCAAGGATAAATTTTAAAGATTTATAATTTAATTTATCTAGAAATCAATAACATCCAAAACTGTCAAAATGCTACTGCTTTGTAGAGTAAAATTCAAGAATAATATTCATGTACCAAAAATAATTTGGACAAAAAAGAAATATATTTTTCGGATGAATAGTACCCCGTGAATAGTACCCGACATGAAAAGTGTCATGAATACCTGAGTGAACGATACTAGAGTGAATAGTAATCGGGTGAACAGTAACCCGTGAATAGTAACTCGTGAATAGTACTCCGGCACGAAATGTGCCCCGAATACCCGAGTGAATAAGACTAGAGAGACTAGTAACTGGGTGAATAGTAACCCGTGAATAGTAACTCGTAAAAAAATACCAAAGAAAATGATATTCCATGACGAGTACAAAAGAAATGATATTTCAGACAAGTATAATAGAATATCTGAAATCGCAAATGGATTTTCACCATTGTCATGTAATCAACGTAGACGGATCATTTCCACAATTTAATAAAGAATGAATACAAAGGATCATTCACCATGCATGCGGTAATCCACATAGAAAAGTTATTCCAATGAATAATAAAGAATGGAATAACGAAGAATTCACCAGCATGCGATAGACGCATAAACAAAGTTATTCCAACGAGAATAATAAAGAATGGAACCAATTCATGCGTAATCCACACGAATGGGATATTCCAATGTAATAATAATGAAGCGGAACCAAAGTTATGCGTAATCACTTGCGGATAAGATATTTTAACGAGAATAATAATGAATGGAACCAGTCATGCATAATTCGCATGCAGAATGTGAGGATATTCAACGAATAATAAAGAATGGAATAACAACGAAATTCATCAAGCATCGATAGAATCGCATGCATGAGTTATTCCAATGAAATAATAAAGAGTGGAATAACGAAAAAATTTCACCATGTATGCGGTACTTGGCATGACAAAGTTATTCCAACATAATAATAAAGAATTGAATAACAGAAGAATTCCACCAAGTATATGGTAGTCCTATTATACAAGTTATTCCAATAGAATAATAAGGAATGGAATAACAATATCTCTCTTCATGAATAAGAAATAAATAATATCCCTTACTATAATAATAATATCCCTTACCTTAAAAGAAAACTAGATACTAGAATAGTGAGATAACAGACTTCTCTTCTTCTTTCTCTCTATAATTTCTCTCTATAATAATTGCTCTATGGCTTTAGTGAATTGGTGAAAAATAATGAAGGAATGAGCTTCTATTTATAGGAAAATATAATTTCGATAATTTCAAGTTTTGGGGCTCGAAATATTACAGTACAATACCTTTAACTTTTCTTTCATTTTTAATTTAGTTCTGCAAGTGTTATAAAATTTGCACCACCTCCCCTAATAGTAAATCATGTGAATCAATAGTAAATCATGTGACTCAATAGTTCTAAACATGTAAAAAAATTAATTATAGTATAATACCTCCATTTATACCTCTATTTTTAACTTAGTCATGCAAGTATTATCAATCTTGCACCAACTCCCCTAATAGTAAATGAATGTGAATCAATAGTACACATATGTGAACAAATAGTTATAATCATGTGAATCAATGGCAATTAATTGTTCATTTATCCGGTTAATTACCCGATTGGTCAATATAACCTCCAGACAACAATTATTATCGAAATAAATGTTGATTTTCACTAACACTAATAATTCCAACACAATAGAACTATCAATTTCATCTTTAATCAACACGAACTTATTCATCATTAATATTAAACTCACAATATTTAACAACCAGGTCGTTCCCAGGAAAGAGGGGGCTTTTCGATAAGGATTTCTTCTTATTGGCGCGTAATTAGGTGACCAAACCTCTCCTTGACAGAACATCTAGACATTGTTAATATTGAAAATAATAATATGAATAACTTTTCCGTCTCAATTATTGATTTAATAATATAACATATTATGCAGATGATACTGTGACAATAATTGAATCAATAATATGAGAGATATGATACAACAATTACTGTAGCAATAATTGAGTATAACTGAGTGACTTCTTACGTAAGCATTAATAATCAATACCGTGTGCTACTATGCAACCACGCGTATTACTGTACTTTTACTACCAAGTAGTTCAACAATTTTTAACGGTAACACTTTCGCCGTTATTTTTATAAAAAGATATTTCTGTTGTTTTCTAACTAAGACAATACTTCCGTTGTGGGGTTCACCAATGATTGCGTTGTCATCACACGAATATTCCTGTTAAAACGAATATTCCCCGACCAATCGAATATTTTATAACAACTTGCTTACTTTGAAAAATTTTCAAATATCACCCTTAACTTTAAACTTTTATCAATTTAACTATTTACCAAAATAAAAAAATTGAATACCTTTATTTTATAAAATTCGGGATCTCATAATCTCCCCTCCTTATGAATTTCACCCTCGAAATTTACGTACCTTGTAGATCGAAGAGATGAGAATACCTTGCTTTCTTTTCGGATTGTACCTTCCTGGTTATTTCTTCTGTATCATGATTTTCCCATTGCTCATCTCTCTCAGATTTGGGATATCATTCTAGAATATATCTTCAAAGCAAAGGTTAATTGACATATCATAATTTGTCAACTTATCAAGTAAACAATTTGACTAGGTAAGTCACACACTAGCGAAGTATATAATTCGTCTCTCCCCTCCTAGTTCTAGACTCTTATCTCCGCCAACGACCATATACCTAAGCTCTGATACCATTTGTGACGCCCCCAAAATAGGTCCACCCAACCCATTATGAGTCGCCAGATATCATACTATAAAAATAAAATACAAACTTCATTTATACAAGCTGTTGAATCGTAAAGCGAGTACGATGACACATAAGTCGTGAGTTTTAATACAATATTATCTCGTAGACAGTATCCAAACTCAAATTATTACAATGCCATATAAAAATACAGCAAAAAATATTTTAAGACCCTAAAGAAGAACGAGAAGATTACTATCATATTCATTCTAATGAGGTGCACTTTTGACGCTTTCAAAGTCAGGTTCTCATCACCCTATTGTTGTTCGCCAAAATCAATTATTAAGTGACGTATAAAATACGAAACACACATCTTAGGTCCTCAATACAAGTATCATTGCATGTCATGCCGCTTTTATAATGTATTGAGAAACTTGATAGATCTCGGACCATCACACTATTTCCTCTTATCCCCCGCCGACCCAATTATATTCTCATTTCCTGAAGAGAACAATGAAAGAAAGGGTGAGCTCAACTAGCCCAGTAAGAAATATTATGACTAAGATAATGCGGAATAAATTATCCTTGGCCTTCAAAAGTATAACAACTGATAGAATACAATAGACAACAAATTTTAGATCAACAACTGCAGCGGAAATAAGCAATCCATTAGAAAAGTCAAGTAGAGCATAAAATCTACTATCTTCTATGATTTAAAAAGTTTTTCATCAAATTTATCATTTGAGACTCGACAATAAATAAACCACATCATCGAATCATCCCTGCACTACGGGCCAAGGATATTCATTAAATCATCAATGGTCATGACTATACTTAAATAATCCTCGGTCATAATCATACCAAAAACTGTCCATCAATGCATTACAGGCCACTGAGGACTTTTACCACATCATTTATAACATTATGGTCATGATTATACCGAATAATCCCTGATCATAATCATACCAAGTCCATCTATGTACGTAAGCCAAAGATGACTTTAATCACAATATAAGCATGAGGATGATGACAATGACATAATAATTCAATAAAACAAGTTCAAGGATAAATTTGAAAGATTTATAATTTAATTTATCCAGAAATCAATAACATCCAAAACTGTCAACATGCTACTGCTTTGTAGAGTAAAATTCAAGAATAATATTCATGTACCAAAAATAATTTGGACAGAAAAGAAATATATTTTTTGGGTGAATAGTACCCCGTGAATAGTACCCCGACATGAAAAGTATCCCGAATACCCGAGTGAATGATACTAGAATGAATAGTAATCGGGTGAACAGTAACCCGTGAATAGTAACTCGTGAATAGTACTCCGGCACGAAATGTGCCCCGAATACCCGAGTGAATAAGACTAGAGAGACTAGTAACTGGGTGAATAGTAACCCGTGAATAGTAACTCGTAAAAAAATACCAAAGAAAATGATATTCCATGACGAGTACAAAAGAAATGATATTTCGAGACAAGTATAATAGAATATATACGAAAGCGCAAATGGATTTTCACCCATTGCAGAATCAACGTCAGACGGATCATTTCCACAATTTAATAAAGAATGAATACAAAGGATCATTCACCATGCATGCGGTAATCCACATAGAAAAGTTATTCCAATGAATAATAAAGAATGGAATAACGAAAGAATTCACCGGGCATGCGATAGATCGCATACAAACAAAGTTATTCCAACGAATAATAAAGAATGGAACCGGTCATGCGTAATCCACACGCATGGATATTCCAAATGAATAATAATGAAGCGGAACCAAAGTATCGTAATCGCATGATAAGATATTTTAACAGAATAATAATGAATGGAACCAGGTCATGCATAATTCGCACAGACAGGATATTCCAACAGAATAATAAAGAATGGAATAACAACAGAATTCATCAAGCATGCGATAGACCGCACAGACAGGTTATTCCAACAGAATAATAAAGAATGGAATAACAGAAAAATTTCACCATGTATGCGGTACTTCGCATAGACAGGTTATTCCAACATAATAATAAAGAATTGAATAACAGAAGAATTCCACCAAGTATATGGTAGTCCGCGTATACAAGTTATTCCAACAGAATAATAAGGAATGGAATAACAATATCTCTCTTCATGAATACGAAATAAATAATATCCCTTACTATAATAATAATATCCCTTACCTTAAAAGAAAACTAGATACTAGAATAGTGAGATAACAGACTTCTCTTCTTCTTTCTCTCTATAATTTCTCTCTATAATAATTGCTCTATGGCTTTAGTGAATTGGTGAAAAATAATGAAGGAATGAGCTTCTATTTATAGGAAAATATAATTTCGATAATTTCAAGTTTTGGGGCTCGAAATATTACAGTACAATACCTTTAACTTTTCTTTCATTTTTAATTTAGTTCTGCAAGTGTTATCAAATTTGCACCACCTCCCCTAATAGTAAATCATGTGAATCAATAGTAAATCATGTGACTCAATAGTTCTAAACATGTAAAAAAATTAATTATAGTATAATACCTCCATTTATACCTCTATTTTTAACTTAGTCATGCAAGTATTATCAATCTTGCACCAACTCCCCTAATAGTAAATGAATGTGAATCAATAGTACACATATGTGAACAAATAGTTATAATCATGTGAATCAATGGCAATTAATTGTTCATTTATCCGGTTAATTACCCGATTGGTCAATATAACCTCCAGACAACAATTATTATCGAAATAAATGTTGATTTTCACTAACACTAATAATTCCAACACAATAGAACTATCAATTTCATCTTTAATCAACACGAACTTATTCATCATTAATATTAAACTCACAATATTTAACAACCAGGTCGTTCCCAGGAAAGAGGGGCTTTTCGATAAAGATTTCTTCTTATTATGCGCGTAATTAGGTGACCAAACCTCTCCTTGTGAAACATCTAGACATTGTTAATATTGAAAATAATAATATGAATAACTTTTTCCGTCTCAATTATTGATTTAATAATATAACATATTATGCAGATGATACTGTGACAATAATTGAATCAATAATATGAGAGATATGATACAACAATTACTGTAGCAATAATTGAGTATAACTGAGTGACTTCTTACGTAAGCATTAATAATCAATACCGTGTGCTACTATGCAACCACGCCAGATTCAGTATTTTTACTACCAAGTAGTTCAACAATTTTTAACGGTAACACTTTCGCCGTTATTTTTATAAAAAGATATTTCTGTTGTTTTCTAACTAAGACAATACTTCCGTTGTGGGGTTCACCAATGATTGCGTTGTCATACGAATATTCCCTGTTAAAACGAATATTCCCCGACCAATCGAATATTTTATAACAACTTGCTTACTTTGAAAAATTTTCAAATATCACCCTTAACTTTAAACTTTTATCAATTTAACTATTTACCAAAATAAAAAAATTGAATACCTTTATTTTATAAAATTCGGGATCTCATAATCTCCCCTCCTTATGAATTTCACCCTCGAAATTTACGTACCTTGTAGATCGAAGAGATGAGAATACCTTGCTTTCTTTTCGGATTGTACCTTCCTGGTTATTTCTTCTGTATCATGATTTTCCCATTGCTCATCTCCTGTATTTCAGATATCATTCTAGAATATATCTTCAAAGCAAAGGTTAATTGACATATCATAATTTGTCAACTTATCAAGTAAACAATTTCAGCTTAGGTAAGTCACACACTAGCGAAGTATATAATTCGTCTCTCCCCTCCTAGTTCTAGACTCTTATCTCCGCCAACGACCATATACCTAAGCTCTGATACCATTTGTGACGCCCCCAAAATAGGTCCACCCAACCCATTATGAGTCGCCAGATATCATACTATAAAAATAAAATACAAACTTCATTTATACAACTGTTGAACTGTCATGCAGAGTACGACAACACATAAGCTGTGAGTTTTAATACAATATTATCTCGTAGACAGTATCCAAACTCAAATTATTACAATGCCATATAAAAATACAGCAAAAAATATTTTAAGACCCTAAAGAAGAACGAGAAGATTACTATCATATTCATTCTAATGAGGTGCACTTTTGACGCTTTCAAAGTCAGGTTCTCATCACCCTATTGTTGTTCGCCAAAATCAATTATTAAGTGACGTATAAAATACGAAACACACATCTTAGGTCCTCAATACAAGTATCTGTTGCATGTCATGCCGTTTTATAATGTATTGAGAAACTTCGACAGTCTCGGACCATCACACTATTTCCCTGTTATCCCCGCTCGACCCAATTATATTCTCATTTCCTGAAGAGAACAATGAAAGAAAGGGTGAGCTCAACTAGCCCAGTAAGAAATATTATGACTAAGATAATGCGGAATAAATTATCCTTGGCCTTCAAAAGTATAACAACTGATAGAATACAATAGACAACAAATTTTAGATCAACAACTGCAACGGAAATAAGCAATCCATTAGAAAAGTCAAGTAGAGCATAAAATCTACTATCTTCTATGATTTAAAAAGTTTTTCATCAAATTTATCATTTGAGACTCGACAATAAATAAACCACATCATCGAATCATCCCCGCATACGCGCCAAGGATATTCATTAAATCATCAATGGTCATGACTATACCGAATAATCCTCGGTCATAATCATACCAAAAAGCGTCCATCAATGCATTACACGAATACCGAGGACTTTTACCACATCATTTATAACATTATGGTCATGATTATACCGAATAATCCCGATCATAATCATACCAAGTCCATCTATGTACGTAAGCCAAAGATGACTTTAATCACAATATAAGCATGAGGATGATGACAATGACATAATAATTCAATAAAACAAGTTCAAGGATAAATTTGAAAGATTTATAATTTAATTTATCCGTAAATCAATAACATCCAAAATCATCAACATGCTACCGCTTTGTAGAGTAAAATTCAAGAATAATATTCATGTACCAAAAAATAATTTGAATGAGAAAAGAAATATATTTTTTGGGTGAATAGTACCCGTGAATAGTACCCAGACATGAAAAGTATCCAGAATACTAGAGTGAATGATACTAGAATGAATAGTAATCGGGTGAATAGTAACTTAGTGAATAAGTAACTTTCGTGAATAGTACTCCTACATCGAAATGTGCCCCAATACCCGAGTGAATAATACTAGAGTGAATAGTAATCGGGTGAATAGTAACTTGCATGAATAGTAACTCGTAAAAAATACCAAAGAAAATGATATTCCATGATTTAGTACAAAAGAAATGATATCTCAGACAAGTATAATAGAATGTATGAAACTGCAAATAGATTTTCACCCGCTATGCGGTAATCAACGTTGACAGATCATTTTCACAATTTCATAAAGAATGAATACGAAGGATCATTCACCATGCATGCGGTAATCCACATAGAAAGGTTATTCCAACAGAATAATAAAGAATGGAATAACAGAAGAATTCACCAGGCATGCGATAGACTGCACAAACAAGTTATTCCAACAGAATAATAAAGAATGGAACCAGGTCATGCGTAATCCACACGCATAAAGATATTCCAACGAATAATAATAAAGAATCGGAACGGTCATCATGCGTAATCCGCATGCATACAAGATATTCCAAATGTAATAATAAAGAATGGAACTAGGTCATGCGTAATACGCATGCATGTGTTATTCAACGTAATAATAAAGAATGTAATAACAGAAGAATTCCACCATGTATACGGTAGTCCGCGTATACAGGTTATTCCAATAGAATAATAAGGAATTGAATAACAATAGCTCTCTTCATGAATACGAAAGAAATAATACCACTTAGTATAATAATAATATTCCTTACCTTAAAAGAAAACTGGATACTGGAATAGTGAGGTAGCAGACTTCTCTTCTTCTTTCTCTCTATAATTTCTCTCTATAATAATTGCTCTATAGCTTTAGTGAATTGGTGAAAAAAATGAAGGAATGAGCTTCTATTTATAGGAAAATTTAGTTTCGATAATTGCACGTTTTTGGGGCTCTAAATATTACAGTACAATACCTTCAACTTTTCTTTCATTTTTAATTTAGTCCTGCAAGTACTATCAAACTTGGACCACCTCCCCTAATAGTAAATCATGTGAATCTATAGTAAATCATGTGACTCAATAGTTCTAAACATGTGAAAAAATTAATTACAGTATAGTATGTAAGACCCCGGATTTTATGAAATAAAAGTATTCAATTTTTCTTATAATTATTATTCAAGTAAATGGTTAAATTTATAAAAGTTTAAAGGTAAGGGTGATATATGTAAAATTTTCAAAATACATGATGGGTTATAAAATACTCATTTACGTAGGGAATATTAGTTTGGTCATGGAATATTCTTGTTGTCGGGGAATATTAAATGCGACGACCTTGATCATTTATGGGCCCCATAATGAATAACCGTCTTGATGAAGAAAACGACAAGTTTGAGTTTTTATAAATAACGGCGTAGTTATTACCATTAATCTTTGTTGAAATACCCGGTGGTTAAAATACGATGTCTGGCGTGGTTACGATATCTGCGGTATTGCACGGTATTTTTTGAATTATTGATTCTTACGTAAAGAGGCACTACTCAATAATTGTTACGATAATTCTTTATTCAATATTTTATTTTATTGATTCAATAATTGATGCGTTGATATTTTATATTATTGTTGTTTCAATAATTGTCACTATATAGTATTTTCCATTATCAGATCAATAATTCATATTATTTGAATAATATTATTAGATAACATTATTGGCAATGTCTAGAAAGTTCTGTCAAGGAGAGGTTTGGTCACCTAATTACGCGCCAGTAAGGAGAAATCCTTATCAGAAAGCCCTTTTTTTCCTGGGAACGGCCTAGTTGTCATAATTGTGATTCTGTAATATTATTTATGAATAATTAATTATTAATTTATATGATAAGGAAATATTTATTTGACACGGATATAAATAATGGATTTATTTATGTGGTTATAAATGAAGGAATTAATATTGAGGTGTTTTATCAGTATTTTTGTCGGAAAGGAGGTATTAAAAATCAAACCAGTGTTCTTGTGATATATCGCGTGAGTTATAATTTTTAATCCGACCGTTGGATCGTTGTGATTTTTGGATATGTTATACATATATAAGTTGAGTATATGTCCACAAATTTTGAACCGTTAAAAATGAACGTATAAATTTTTATGAATTTTAAGAGGTGACTGGTATAAAAATTGTTGAAGTTTCGAAATTTATCATTTTGGTGGAAAATTCTAGAATGTGTGGGCCCCACCTATGGTTGGTGAAGAAATGTGCTGAAATTCTAATTCAAATGTGGTGGGTGGAAATAGTAGCAGGTAAAGCCATCAGGTAGAAGGTCAAGTCTGCTTCGGCGTGCTAACATTTTCCTATAAATAGAGGGCTAAGTTAGAATTGAAAATCACACCAGAAACATAAGCTTTCTCTCTTCTCTCTCTATATTATCAAGCGTATTTTGTGAGTATTTAGATACTTTGAGAGTTGCTATTCAGTGCAAAGTTCCTTCGGCTTTACATTTCGGTCAGAAATACTGCTCTTTTGAGGTAAGGGAATTTAAGGGTTATTATGTTTTTCAGTTTCTTAATTTTTTCGAACCCTCAAAAATTCTGAAAAAATTTGAAATGATAATTTGATGAGTTTTCTTGAGTGTGTCCAAAAATGGTGATTTTTGGATGTATAGATTAAGAGTTATGAATTTTATGAGAAAAGACTATTTTAAAAGTAAACTCTTATAACTCCTTGTGATTAACTCCAAAATTGGTGAAATTTTTATTGGGAGTACATGTATATAATATAAGTATACCCTGTAAAGTTCAGAATTTTTGGACAAAAGTACAATTTATGATAAATGTCTAAATATTAAATGTTTTGGCTATGAAAAATAGTAAATGAATTTTAAAATTACGAGAAAAATATATGTTCAATATGGGACTATATTACTAAAATCCCGGAAAGAAATATTTTTGGGCCGATTTGGTTATTTTCATGAAAATGGACTAGTTATGAATAAATGAATTAAATATGTTATGTGAAGTAAGAAAAGTGGAAAATAGGATTTTATGGCTTGAGAATCCTATATAAGGTATATGCAGATTTTTTATGAGGGTTTTGGTTATTGGTGATGAAATTTTATAATTTTGGCATTTTAGGATGATTAAGTGCATTAATTAGTAAAGTGTAAACAATTAAAATAATTTATTTATAAGTTTAAAAAATGATTAAAATATTGTGGTAATATTAATAATATTAGATTATGAGATTATTAAGTGATTTATAACATTTAGATTAAGGAGTTATGAAATCATTGATTCATGAATATTACTCTTGAAATTAAATGCAGTTGTTGATCGTATTGTTTTTATTATCATATATAACATTTTTATAATCTCGGTGATGAAATTTCTCTTTGACTTAAGTGTGAAGATGCGAGATTATTGGTATGATCGTGACTATGGGTTCTCTTTGGCCAGTAGTGCAAATATGATTTGTTGACTGGTATGATCATGACCATTGAATTTACAATTGAATATTTTTAGCTTAAGAGCAAAGGTGAATTGATCAACATGGTTATAATTATTGTTTATATAAATTCTGAAATGATTATATATTTCTTTGAAATATTAACATCTTTGGCCTGTAGTGCAAAGATGAATTGTTGATGAATATCTTTGGCGTGTAGTGCAAAGATGACCTGTTGTTGAATATCTTTGGCACAGTAGTGCAAAGATGACTGTTGTTGAATATCTTTGGCATGTAGTGCAAAGATGAATCTGTTAATGAATATCTTTGGCCCGTGTTGCAAAGATGAACTTATTAGTATGATTATGAGCGAGGCTGTGATTTGGTATAACAATGATCTTTGATGTTTCGGTAAAAAGATATGTGATGAAAAATATCTTCGTTTTGAGATGAGAGAAAATTAGAACTACAATTATGATTATGAGTTATTCACATGGCCGTGAAGCAGGATCATTGATTAATGTTACAGGGTTAAAGCATTGTTGGTGGACTTTTAACATGGAGAAGATAATAGACTTTATAGTCTATTTGAATCTTCTAATGGATTGCTCATTTCGCTGCAACTATGGTTGACAAGTTTTATCATCTACCATATGTTCTAAATCTCTGATTTATTACTAATGAAGGCTATTGATAATTTAATTATCTTTAGTCATGATATCATTTACTGAGCTAGTTGTGCTCACCCTTTTGCTTCATAATTCCTTTCAGGTAACAAGAGTGCAGCTGGGTCGAGCAGGGATAACAGGTGAATAGAATGGTGGTCTATAGCTGTTGAGGTTCTCCCTAAATAGTATGGAAATAATTTTATTGAGAACTTTAGATAAGTGTGTCGTATTGTATACGTCATTTGATATTTAATTTTGGTAAACCGAATAGGGTGAGGTGAACCCAACTTTGGAAGGGTGTTTTGCCACTATCATACAAGATGTCTAATGACCTACGAGTTATCATAAGACAGGGTTGTGCACATCCACTTGCTGAATATATCTACGAGCACTACCTATATGATCTTGGAGTTTATTTGAAATATAATTTTCAACTGGAGATAGTTATATGTCAAGAGAAGACTCACCATTGGAAGGAACATGATAGTAATCTTTTCATTTTTCTTTGGGGTCTATTGGATCAACCAAGGATAATTCTCTGGACATATGATATCTATCATAACTTAGATTCATGGCCTCCTATGTACGAAGGTTTCTTTGAGCACTTCCCAAAGATTTTAGTTTCTAAGACAGTTATTGACTGTACCTTTATGTAATGTATCAATGTAAGGTGATGTCCATAGTTGGGACATGAGTCACAGTTGGTATTAAAACTCATAGTATATGTGTTGTTGTATTTTGCACGACAATTGTAGTAATAAAGTTGTAGTTGTTTTCTGTACCATGTATTTGGCGACTCAGAATAGGTTGGATGAATTGGACTTATTTTGGGGGTGTCACATTTGGTATCAGAGCTTAGGGATATTGTGACGCCCCCAAAATAGGTATACATCATCCATCTTGAGTCGCCAAATACATTGTACAAAATTCAAATACAACTTAATTATACAACAGTCGTGTAAAATACGACAAAACATATTCTGTGAGTTTTAATACAAATATTGTCATCTAGACAATATCCACACTCAATTGAGTCCTCATTACATTTATTATCACATTATTTAACAGAATAGTGAGGAATACTAATGCTATTATCTAAACCGTCACTCCGTTCCCCGACTAGTCCCTGTTACATTCTCATTTCCTAAAGAGAACTATAAAAGTAAAAGGGTGAGCTCAACTAGCCCAGTAAGAAATATTATGACTAAGATAATACAGAATAAATTATCATTAGCCTTCAACAGTGTTAAACCGATACAATATAACAAACATCAAGTTTAATCACAATGAAATAAGCAATCCATTAAAAAATGTCAAGTAGAGAATAAAATCTACTGTCTTTTATGATTTAAAAGGTTTTTCATCACTTTTATCGCTGGGACTCAGCTTAATAAATAATCCACATCATCCCTATACTACGATCAAGGATATTCATTAGTATCACAACCACAAATTATCCATGCACTACGGGCCAAGGATATTCGTGTATTCATCAATGGTCATGATCATGCCAACAACTGTCCATCAATGCACTAAGGGCCAATGAGGACTTTTTCCACATCATTTGTAACATTACGGTCATGATTACACCGAATAATTCCTGGTCATAATCGTACCAAGTCCATCTATGTACTACAGGCCACAGATGACTTTCAACATAATATAAACATGAGGATGATGACAATGATATAAGAATTCAATAAAACAAGTTCAAAAATTAATTTATCTACGAACTAATAACGTCCAAATTGTCAACATGATACTTCTTTGTAGAGTAAAACTCAAGAATGCTCAGAAGAATATTTCCATGAAAAGATACTGGATGAAGCGCAAATATCAAGGATATTCTACTAATTTCATGGAGTATAGAAGTCAAAACATTAACCAACTGAGTATAATAAAGAATGGAATAACAAAAGAAATCACCATGCATGCGATAGACCGCATAGACAGGTTATTCCAACAGAATAATAAATAATGGAACCAAGTCATGCGTAAATGCACAGACAGGATATTCTAACAGAATAATAAACAACGGAACCAGGTCATGCATAAACGCACTGACAGGATGTTCCAACAAAATAATAAATAACGGAACCAGGTCATGCATAAAGTATAGACAGGATGTTCCAACAGAATAATAAATAACGGAATCAGGTCATGCGTAAAGCACAGACAGGATGTTCCAACACAATAATAAAGAATGGAATAACAGAAGAATTTCACCACGTATGCGATACTTCGCATAGACAGGTTATTCTAACATAATAATAAAGAATGGAATAACAAAAGTTCTCTTTATGAAGACGAAGGAAATAAATAATACCCCTTACCTTAGAAAGAAGAGTACTGGATATAGGAGTAGTGAAGTAGCAGAACACTTTTCTTCTTTCTCTCTATAGTTTCTCTCTCTATAGTTTCAATGAATTAAAAGAATAAATAATGAAGGAATGAGCTTCTATTTAAAGAAGAATGGACCTGAATAGTAACTAATTCTGAATCAGGTCCAGTTGATTTACTTTTAAACGACGGTCCAGATTGGTTTACTATAAAATATTCTAATAAAACAAAATCTTTTAAATATAATATATATTATATATATAAACAACATATGTTTGAAAGAGAAAAGTTCACGGGATTCAATCCTATGATATTGCTTGAAAACATCCCACTTGATTTATATTATATATATATATATATATATATATATATATATAAATCATGCCACTAAAACCAATAAGGATTTCTCCCTATTGGTGCACAATTAGGTGACCAAACCTCTCCTTGACAGAACTTCTAGACATCGTTAATATTGCAAATAATAATATTAATAACTTTGTTATCTCAATTATTGATTTAATAATATATAAAATATCGACAATAATTGAATCAAATAACGTGAGATACTATGCAGCAATTACTGTAATAATAATTGAATAAAACTGAGTGACTTCTCACGTAAGCATCAATAATCAATACCATGTGCTACTATGCAACTACGCGTATTCCTCTACTATTAACACTGGGTGTTTCAACAGTTAACGGTAAAACTTTCACCGTTATTTTCATAAAATATTTTTGTCGTTTTCTCAATCCGACAATAATTCCGTTGCAGGGTCCACCAATGATTGTGCCGTCATACGAATATTCCCTGTTAAAACGAATATTCCCCGACCAATCGAATATAATATAACAACTTGCGTACTTTGCAAAATTTATAAATATTACCCACAACTATAACATTATATCACATTCATTCCATAATATTTAAAAATGATATTTATAGAAAAAACATCTTTATTAAAAAGTTGGGGTCTTACAACCTCCCCTTCTTATGAAATTTCGCCCTCGAAATTAGGGTATGTACCTGGTATGTCGAAAAGGTAAGGATATCTTGATTTCATTTCAGATTCTAACTCCCAGGTCATTTTCATAACATCGTGGTTTCTCCACAAAACTTTGACTTGAGGTATAACCTTGGAGCGTATAATATGTTCCTTCTTATCCAAGATTTGAACAGGAACTTCTTCATACGTCAAATCTTTCGCTATTTCGTCTGGTTCTAACTCAATAATGTGGTTCGGGTCTTCCAAATATTTACGTAACATGGATATGTGAAAAACGTTATGAACACGACACATACTTGGCGGTAAAGCGAGTCTATACGCTGTAGTTCCTACTCGATCGAGGATTAAAAATGGGTCAATGAATCGAGGATTGAGCTTTCCTCTTTTTCCAAATCTCGTAACTTCTTTCCATGGAGCAACACGTAACAACACATGATCTCCAATATCGAATTCCAGGTCCTTTCGATGAAGATCAGCATAACTCTTTTGTCGATCTTGTGAGGTTTTTATACGTTGTCGGATCGTTTGAATCTTTTCCGTAGTCATACGTACCAACTCCGGTCCCAACAACGTTGCTTCACCCACCTCATCCCAAAGATATACTTGAGAACGACACTTTCTTCCATACAACGCCTCGAATGGAGCCATGCCAATACTTGCTTGATAACTGTTGTTGTAGGAAAACTCCACCAATGGTAAGAACTTGTCCCAACTTCCCTTGAAGTCAAGGACACAGAGTCTTAATAATATTCAAGAGTTTGAATAGTCCTCTCTAATTGTCCGTTCGTCTGAGGATGATATGCCGAACTAAATCATAAATCTGTGCCCATAGCTTTTTGCAAACTAACCCAAAATCGTGAAGTGAATCTTGGGTCTCGATCAGAAACTATGGATCCTGGCATACCATGCAGTCTTACAATCTCGTTTATGTACATTCATGAGACGTTCAAGTGTATAAGTTTCTCAGATTGGTAAGAAATGAGCGCAGACTTGGTCAATCTATCAACAATGACCCAAATTGCATCTATGCCTTGAGAAACCTTGGAAAGACTAGTAACGAAATCCATGGTAATGTCCTCCCACTTCCATTCTGGAATTTCAAGTGGTTGCAATAGACCTTTGGGTACTTGATGCTCTACCGACTCGTTGACAAGTTAGACACCTTGAGATAAATAAATTATCTCTCTCTTCATATTGCCCCACCAAAATGTATGTCAAGATCATGATACATTTTGGTACTCCCAAGATGGATTGCAAACGGTGTGTTGTGCGCCTCCATCATGATTTTATACTTTAAATCGTAGGTCATTAGAAACACAAAATCTGGAGTTGACTCAAGTATTCCTTCTTCATCGATTCTTGCTTCCGGCATAGCACCTTCTTGTACTTTCTTCCTCATATGCATCAGCTCCAGGTCTGTAGTTTGAGCAGCTTTAACTTTATCGATTAAAGTCGGTTCTACTCGTATATTCACCATCATCACGTGGGTCCCTGGAGTCTTTATCTCTATTTTCATCCTTTGCAAGTCATACAAAATGGGCCTTTACGTTGACAATATCGCACTCGTACCCGCATATTATCTTCTACTCAATGCGTCAGCTACCAAGTCCATCTATGCACTACGGGCCAAAGATGACTTTTACCACATCATTTATAACATTACGGTTATGATTATACCAAATAATCCCTGATCATAATCATACCAAGTCCATCTATGCTCTACTGGTCATAGATGACTTTCAACACAATATAAGCATTAAAATGATGACAATGATATAAAGAATCAATCAAATGAGATAAAAGGATATATATTAAAGACTTTAACAATAAAATTTATCCAAAATTCAATAATGTCCAAATTGTCAACATGATCACCAATTGTTGAGTAAAATTCAAGAATAATATTATATCAAAATGGTTTGAATAATATTTCAACAAATATTTAATGAAGATAATAACATTAATCATTATATTATAACCTCCATTTAATATTACTCATTATATAATAATATTAAATTCATTTACTAATATTATTAAACTCCATTTAATATTAACAATTCATTATTCCTCTTTTAAACTCTATTTAATATTATTCATTATATAATAACATTAAATTTATTTACTAATATTATTAATCATTAATCAATGTGTTAATAACACCTTAATCCAAATATTATGAATCACTTAATAATCTCATAATCTAATATTATTAATATTACAACAATATTTTAATCATTTCTTAAACTTATAAATAATTTATTTTAATTATTTACACTTTACTAATTAATGCATTTAATCATCTTAAAATGCCAAACTCATAAGATTTCATCACCATTAACCAAAACCCTCATCAAAAATCTGCATATACCTTATATAGGATTCTCAAGCTATAAAATCCTATTTTTCAATTTTCTTACTTCACATAACATATTTAATTCATTTACTCATAACTAGTCTATTTTCATGAAAAATACCAAATCAATACAAACAAATTTTCTTTTCTGGAATTTAGCAGAATATAGTCCCATATTGAACATATATTTTTCTCAGAATTTTTAAAATTCATTTACTATTTTTCATATCGCCAAAACTGTCGAATATTTAAACATTTATCATAAATTGTACGTTTGTCCAAAAATTCCGAAATTTACATAGTATACTTCTGTTATATACATGTACTCCCAATAAAAATTTCACCAATTTTGGAGTTAACCACAAGGAGTTATAACGGTTTACTTTTAAAATAGTTTTTTCCCATAAAATTCATAACTCCTAATCTATACATCCAAAAATCGTCATTTTTGGACACAATCTAAAAAACTCATTAAATTATCATTTCAAATTTTTACTGAATTTTTGAAGGTCGAAAAAATTACAAAACTGAAAAACATAATAACCTTTACAATCCCTTACCTCAAAAGAGCAGTATTTTTGACTGGAATATCGGATGTAAAGTCGAAGGAAACTTGCACTGAATAGCAATTTTCAAAGTATCTAAATACTCACAAAAATACGCTCGATAATATAGAGAGGGAAAACTTATGTTTCTGGTGTGATTTTCAATTCTAACCTAAGCGCCTATTTATAGGAAAATGCTAGAACACCAAAGGAGACTAATTACTAAAATAATATTTTATTTTATTTTTCTTATACGCAAGCCAAGCTAGACCAAAAATTCAGCCACCACAAGTGGGGCCCACCAAAAATCAGCCACCTTTCCCAACAACCCAAAAGTGGGTCCCACCCAATTTTAATAAAAATCATTTTATTTTTTGAAACTTCAGTAATTCATAATAAATATTTCTTTTATCAGAAAAATACGAATTTTATGTCTATTCCACACGAAATCGAATTCTCTACAACTTTGTAGCTTTAAGTTTTTCCAAATTCCAGACAGAAAATATCCGAAATCCACAAACGGATGATTTTAACACCTCTTAAAATTCAAAACAAATCATACGTTAATTTTTAACGTTTCAAAATTTGTGGAAATATATTCAACTTATATTTGTATAACATATCCAAAAATCACAACGATCCAATGGTCGAATCAAAATTATAACTCACGCAATAGAGCTTAAGAACACTGATTTGATTTTCGGACTATAAGTCCCTCGTACCAGTTTCACTCAAACAGTCACCACGAAAAATCCACAAAGAATTTTTTGGGTGATTCAAATTTCTACGTTTATCTTACTTCCAGTGCTTTCTTTTGATATATGACTCATCTCCTAACTCATTATACACAAAGAGTTATAGATTTTACAAAATCAAGTAATAAACTAATTTTTTGAAAATTTTCAAATTTCATTCTTCATTTCGATAAAATACTAATAAAACACCCCAGCATTAATTCCTTCATTTATAATCACATAAAATAAATATTTCCCCATCCTTCATTTATATCCATATAAAAATATATATTTCCTTATCATATAAATCAATAAATAATTATTCACAAATAATATTACAGAATCACAATAATGACAACCAGGCCGTTCCCAAGAAAGAGGGGGCTTTTCGATAAGGATTTCTCCTTACTGGCGCGCAATTAGGTGACCAAACCTCTCATTGACAGAACTTTCTAGACATTGCCAATAATGCTATCTAATAATATTATCCAAATAATATGAATTATTGATCCGATAATGGAAAATACTGTGCCGTGACAATTTTTAAAACAACAATAATATAAAATGTCAACGCAACAATTATTGAATCAGTAAAATAAAATATTGATCAGTAATTATTGTAACAATTATTGAGTAGTGTCTTCTTACGTAAGAATCAATAATTCAAAAATACTGTACAATACCGTGTGCTACTTTGCAACCACGTGTATTACTGTATTTTAACCACCAAGTAATCCAACAGTGTTAACGGTAACAATTACGCCGTTATTTATAAAAACTCAAACTTGTCATTTTCTTCATCCGACAGTTACTCTCATTATGGGGCCCACAATGGTTGCTTGTCAAAATAAAATAATATCCACCGACAACAAGAATATTCCACGACCAAACGTAATATTCCCGAATGAAAATGAGTATTTTATAACCACTTGTGTATTTTGAAAATTTTATATATATCACCCTTAACTTTAAACTTTTTATCAATTTAACTATTTACCAAATAGAAAAATTGAATACTTTTATTTCATAAAATTCGGGATCTCACAATCTCCCCTCCTTATGAAATTTCGCCCTTGAAATTTACATACTTACCTGGTATATCGAAGGGATGAGAATACCTTGCTTTCTTTTTGGATTTGTACCTTCTCGGTTATTTCCTTTCTATCATGATTTTCCCATTGCTCATCTCCTGTATTTCAGATATCATTCTAGAATATAGTTTCAAAATAAGAGTTAATTGACATGCCATATATTATCCATATACTCTAACCGACCAATAAATACCAAATAAACTTAGGTAGGTCATACTAGCGAAGGAATTCTCCATCTCTCCCCTCCTAGTTCTTGTCTCACATCTCAGCCAGGGATCATATCCCTAAGCTTTGATACCAACTGTGATGCCCCCAAAATAGGTATACGCCACCCATCTTGGGTCGCCAGATACGTGGTACAAAATTCAAATACAAACTTAAATATACAACATGAGCTGTGAGTTTTAATACAAATATTATCTTCTAGACAGTATTCAAACTCAAAAATTCTCATATATACTGTGAGTTTCAAAACAAATATTGTTACGTATATAATACGACAATATTCATATTTAAATTTTTACAATGCCATATAAAGTACAGCAGCAAATATATCAAGTCCCCGAACGGACACAAGAAGATTTATGTTCTCCTCATTTTAATGGAGTGCACCTTTGACGCTTCCAAATTCTGATTCACCTCACCCTATTGTTGTTCACCAAAATTAAATATCAAATGATGTATAAAACATGTCACACACATTTTAAGTTCTCAGTATGATTATTATGCCACACCGTTTCATAATTTGATTAGGCTTGTGACTAATTCGTATCACCACTTTATACCCATGTTCTCTCTGCTAGTCCCAGCTACCCTTTTATTACCTGAAAGGGGTGGTGAAGTAAAATGGTGAGCTCAACTAGCCCAGTAAGAAATATTATGACTAAGATAATGCAGAACAAATTATCATTAGTCTTCAACAGTATAACAACTGATAAAATATAATATACAACAAGTTTTAGATCAACAACTGCAGCGGAATAAACAATCCATTAGAAGAGTCAAGTAGAACATAATGTCTACTTTCTCCTCTAGATTAAAAGTCCATCGTTAATACTTCATTCCTGTAATACTCATCAACAGTTCTTTGCTATACTCAAGACAAAGAGAACTCTCATCACCTATCTTCACCTGAACCACCACAGATTATAATTAAATCACAATTCATATTTATAATCAAGTAAATCAACAGTCCAACTTTGCACTATACAGGCTAAAGATATACAACTGAAAAACCAATAACCAACAATCTATCTTTGTACTACAGGCCAAAGATGTACAACTGTAAACCAATAATGCTGAGACTCAGCTTAATAGTATCATGACCACGAATTATCCATGCACTACGGGCCAAGGATATTCGTGTTTTTAATTACGGTCATGATTATACCGAATAATCCCTGGTCATAATCATACCAAGTCCATCTATGCACTACGGGCCAAAGATGACTTTTACCATATCATTTGTAACATTACGGTCATAATTTTACTGAATAATCCCTGGTCATAATCATACCAAGTCCATCTATGCTCTACTGGCCATAGATGACTTTCAACACAATATAAGCATGAGAATGATGACAATGATATAAAGAATCAATCAAATGAGATAAAGGATAAATATTAAAGACTTTAACAATAAAATTTATCCAAAATTTAATAATGTCCAAATTGTTAACATGATCACCAATTGTGGAGTAAAAATCAAGAATAATATTATATCAAAAATGATTTGAATAATATTTCAACAAATATTTAACGAAGATAATAACATTAATCATTATATTATAACCTTCATTTAATATTATTCATTATATAATAATATTAAATTCATTTACTAATATTATTAAACTCAATTTAATATTAACAATTCATTATTCCTCTTTTAAACTCTATTTAATATTATTCATTATATAATAACATTAAATTCATTTACTAATATTATTAATCATTAATCAATGTGTTAATAACACCTTAATCCAAATGTTATCAATCACTTAATAATCTCATAATCTAATATTATTAATATTACAATAATATTTTAATCATTTCTTAAACTTTTAAAAAATTTATTTTAATTGTTTACACTTTACTAATTAATGCATTTAATCATCCTAAAATGTCAAACTCATAAGATTTCATCACCAATAACCAAAACCCTCATCAAAAATCTTCATATACCTTATATAGGATTCTCAAGCCATAAAATCCTATTTTCTAATATTCTTACTTCACATAACATATTTAATTCATTTACTTATAACTAGTCTATTTTCATGAAAAATACCAAATCAAGACAAAAACAAATTTTCTTTTCTCGGGATTTAGCGAGAATATAGTCCCATATTGAACATATATTTTCTCTAATTTTTAAAATTCATTTACTATTTTTCATATAGCCAAATCGCCGAATATTTAAACATTTATCATAAATCGACGTTTGTCCTAAAAATTCCAAAATTTACAGAGTATACTTCTATTATATACATGTACTCCCAATTCACTAATTTTGGAGTTAACCGCAAGGAGTTATAAGGTTTTACTTTTAAAATAGTCTTTTTCCATAAAATTCATAACTCCTAATCTATACATCCAAAAATCGCTATTTTTGGACACAATCTAGAAAACTTATCAAATTATCATTTCAAAAGGTAAGGATATCTTGATTTCATTTCAGATTCTAACTCCCAGGTCATTTTCTCAACATCGTGGTTTCTCCACAAAACTTTGACTTGATGTATAACCTTGGAGCGTAGAATATGTTCCTTCTTATCCAAGATTTGAACAGGAACTTCTTCATACGTCAAATCTTTCGCTATTTCATCTGGTTCTAACTCAATAATGTGGTTCGGGTCTTCCACATATTTACGTAACATGGATATGTGAAAAACGTTATGAACACGACACATACTTGGCGGTAAAGCGAGTCTATACGCTCACGCCTCCTACTCGATCGAGGATTAAAATGGGCCAATGAATCGAGGATTGAGCTTTCCTCTTTTCCAAATCTCGTAACTCCTTTCCATGGAGCAACACGTAACAACACATGATCTCCAATATCGAATTCCGTGTCCTTTCGATGAAGATCGATAACTCTTTGTCGATCTTGTGAGATTTTTATACGTTGTCGGATCGTTTGAATCTTTTCCGTAGTCATACGTACCAACTCCGGTCCCAACAACGTTGCTTCACCCACCTCATCCCAGCATACTGGAGAACGACACTTTCTTCCATACAACGCCTCGAATAGAGTCATGCCAATACTTGCTTGATAACTGTTGTTGTAGGAAAACTCCACCAATGGTAAGAACTTGTCCCAACTTCCCTTGAAGTCAAGGACACAGAGTCTTAATAATCTTCAAGAGTTTGAATAGTCCTCTCTAATTGTCCGTCCGTCTTAGGATGATATGCCGAACTAAATCATAAATCTGTGCCCATAGCTTTTTGCAAACTAACCCAAAATCGTGAAGTGAATCTTGGGTCTCGATCAGAAACTATGGATCCTGGCATACCATGCAGTCTTACAATCTCGTTTATGTACATTCGCAAGACGTTCAAGTGTATAAGTTTCTCGTATTGGTAAGAGATGAGCAGACTTGGTCAATCTATCAACAATGACCCAAATTGCATCTATGCCTTGAGAAACCTTGGAAAGACTAGTAATGAAATCCATGGTAATGTCCTCCCACTTCCATTCTGGAATTTCAAGTGGTTGCAATGGACCTTTGAGTACTTGATGCTCCGCCTTAACTCGTTGACAAGTTAGACACCTTGAGATAAACAGAGCTATCTCTCTCTTCATATTGCCCCACCAAAATGTATGTCGAAGATCATGATACATTTTGGTACTCCCAAGATGGATTGCAAACGGTGTGTTGTGCGCCTCCATCATGATTTTATACTTTAAATCAGGGTCATTAGGAACACAAAGGTCTGGAGTTGCTCGAAGTATTCCTTCTTCATCGATTCTTGCTTCCGGCGTAGCACCTTCTTGTACTTTCTTCCTCATATGCATCCACTCCCAGTTTTGTAGTTTGAGCAGCTTTAACTTTATCGATTAAAGTCGGTTCTACTCGTATATTCGCCATCATCACGTGGGTCCCTGGAGTCTTTATCTCTATTTTCGTCCTTTGCAAGTCATACAAAATGGGCCTTTACGTTGACAATATCGCACTCGTACCCGCATATGATCTTCTACTCAATGCGTCAGCTACCAAGTCCATCTATGCACTACGGGCCAAAGATGACTTTTACCACATCATTTATAACATTACGGTTATGATTATACCGAATAATCTCTGATCATAATCATACCAAGTCCATCTATGCTCTACTGGTCATAGATGACTTTCAACACAATATAAGCATGAGAATGATGACAATGATATAAAGAATCAATCAAATGAGATAAAGGATATATATTAAAGACTTTAACAATAAAATTTATCCCAAATTCAATAATGTCCAAATTGTCAACATGATCACCAATTGTTGAGTAAAATTCAAGAATAATATTATATCAAAAATGGTTTGAATAATATTTCAACAAATATTTAATGAAGATAATAACATTAATCATTATATTATAACCTCCATTTAATATTACTCATTATATAATAATATTAAATTCATTTACTAATATTATTAAACTCTATTTAATATTAACAATTCATTATTCCTCTTTTAAACTCTATTTAATATTATTCATTATATAATAACATTAAATTCATTTACTAATATTATTAATCATTAATCAATGTGTTAATAACACCTTAATCCAAATATTATGAATCACTTAATAATCTCATAATCTAATATTATTAATATTACAACAATATTTTAATCATTTCTTAAACTTATAAATAATTTATTTTAATTATTTACACTTTACTAATTAATGCATTTAATCATTTTAAAATGCCAAACTCATAAGATTTCATCACCAATAACCAAAACCCTCATCAAAAATCTTCATATACCTTATATAGGATTCTCAAGCCATAAAATCCTATTTTCCAATTTTCTTACTTCACATAACATATTTAATTCATTTACTCATAACTAGTCTATTTTCATGAAAAATACCAAATCAAGACAAACAAATTTTCTTTTATGGGATTTAGCAGAATATAGTCCCATATTAAACATATATTTTTCTCGGAATTTTTAAAATTCATTTACTATTTTTCATATGGCCAAAACTGCCGAATATTTATACATTTATCATAAACTGTACGTTTGTCCGAAAATTCCAAAATTTACAGAGTATACTTCTATTATATACATGTACTCCCAATTCACTAATTTTAGAGTTAACCGCAAGGAGTTATAAGGTTTTACTTTTAAAATAGTCTTTTTCCATAAAATTCATAACTCCTAATCTATACATCCAAAAATCGCTATTTTTGGACACAATCTAGAAAACTTATCAAATTAACATTTCAAATTTTTTTTGAATTTTTGAAGGTCGGAAAAATTACAAAACTAAAAAACATAATAACCTTTACAATCCCTTACCTCAAAAGAGCAGTATTTCTGACTGGAATATCAGATGTAAAGTCAAAGAAAACTTGCACTAAATAGCAATTCTCAAATTATCGAAATACTCACAAAAATACACTCGATAATATAGAGAGAGAAAACTTATGTTTTTGGTGTGATTTTCAATTCTAACCTAAGCGCCTATTTATAGGAAAATGCTAGAACGTCAAAGGAGACTAAATTAATAAAATAATATTTTATTTTATTTGTCTTCTACGCAAGCCAAGCTAGACCAAAAATTCAGCCACCAAAAATCAGCCACCTTTCCTAACAACCCAAAAGTGGGTCCCACCCAATTTTAATAAAAATCATTTTATTTTTCAAAACTTCAGTAATTCATAATAAATATTCCTTTTATCAGAAAAATACGAATTTTATGTCCATTCCACACTAAATCGAATTCTCTACAACTTTGTAGCTTTAAGTTTTTCCAAATTCCAGACAGAAAATATCCGAAATCCACAAATGGATGATTTTCAACACCTCTTAAAATTCATAACAAATCATACGTTAATTTTTAATGGTTCAAAATTTGTAGACATATATTCAACTTATATTTATATAACATATCCAAAAAAACAACGATCCAACGGTCGGATCAAAATT
The DNA here is from genome assembly GCA_020205605.1 of Panax ginseng. Lineage (NCBI taxonomy): Eukaryota > Viridiplantae > Streptophyta > Magnoliopsida > Apiales > Araliaceae > Panax > Panax ginseng. The sequence goes on from CM035130.1 coordinate 98,965,508, forward strand.
ATAACTCACGTAATAGAGCTTAAGAGCACTTATTTGATTTTCAGACTATAAGTCTCTCGTACCAGTTTCACTCAAACAGTCACCACGAAAAATCCACAAAGAATTTTTTGGGTGATTCAAATTTCTACGTTTAGCTTACTTCCAGGGCTTTCTTTTGATACACAAAGAGTTATAGATTTTACAAAATCAAGTAATAAACTAATTTTTTGAAAATTTTCAAATTTCATTCTTCATTTCGATAAAATATTAATAAAACACCCCAACATTAATTCTTTCATTTATAATCACATAAAATAAATATTTCCCCATCCTTCATTTATATCCGATCACCTAATTGCGCGCCAATAATGAGAAATCCTTATCGGAAAGCCCCCTCTTTCCTGGGAACGACCTGGTTGTAAAATATTGTGATTTATAATATTAATGATGAATAAGTTAGTGTTGATTAAAGATAAAATTGATAGTTCCATTGTGTGGGAATTATTAGTGTTAGTAGAAATTAATATTTATTTCAATAATAATTGATGTCTGGAGGTTATATTGACCAATCGGGTAATTAACCGGATAAATGAGCAATTAATTGTTATTGATTCACATGATTATAACTATTTGTTCACGTGTGTGTACTATTGATTCACATTCATTTACTATTAGGGGAGTTGGTGTAAGATTGATAATACTTGCATGACTAAGTTAAAAATGGAGGTATAGATGGAGGTACTATACTGTAATTCGTATTTTCACATGTCTAGAACTATTGATTCACATGATTTACTATTGATTCACATGATTTACTATTAGGGGAGATGGTGCAAGTTTGATAATACTTGCAGGACTAAATTAAAAATAAAGGAAAAGAGGAAGGTATTATACTGTAATATTTCGAACCCCAAAACGTGCAATTATCAAAACTATATTTTCCTATAAATAGAAGCTCATTCCATCATTATTTTTCACCAATTCACTACAGCTATATAGAAAAATTATAGAGAGAAAGAAGAAGAGAAGTCTACTACCTCACTATTCCAGTATCCAATCTTCTTCTAAGGTAAGGGGTATTATTCTTTTGTATTCATGAAGAGAGTTATTTTCTTTCAATACTCATAAGGGTTGTTATTCCATTCTTTATTATTATGTTGGAATAACCTGTCTATACGAAGTATCGCATACATGGTGAAATTCTTCTATTATTCCATTATTTATTATTCTGTTGGAATAACCTATTTGTGCGGTCTATCGCATACCTGGTGAATTATGTTGTTATTCCATTCTTTATTATTCTATTGGAATATCCTCGTCTGTCTGCGGATTACGCATGACTGACCGGTTTCGTTTCTTTATTATTATTTTGGAATATCCATGCTGCAAGTGATTACGCATAACCTAGTTCCATTTTTATTATTCTCGCTTGAATAACTTTGTCTCTGCGATTCTATCGCATGCCTGGTGAATTCTTCTGTTATTTTGTTCTTTATTATTCTATTGGCATATCCTATCTGTGTGGATTACGCATGACCTGGTTCCATATCCTATAATTCGTATGTTCACATGTCTAGAACTATTGAGTCACATGATTTACTATTGATTCACATGATTTACTATTAGGGGAGGTGGTGCAAGTTTGATAATACTTGCAGGACTAAATTAAAAATGAAGGAAAAGAGGAGGTATTATATTATAATATTTTGAGCCCCAAAACGTGCAATTATTGAAACTATATTTTTCTATAAATATAAGCTCATTCCTTCATTATTTTTCACCAATTCACTAAAGCTATAGAGCAATTATTATAGAGAGAAAGAAGAAGAGAAGTTTGCTACTTCACTACTCCAGTATCCAGTCTTCTTATGAGGTAAGAGTTATAATTTTTTTATAATCTGAAGAGATATTATTTTTCGTATTCGTATGAATATTATTATCGTTTAATATTCATTATATTCATTTAATATTCATAAGGAATATTATTTTCGTTCAATATTCGTAAGGAATATTATTTTTGTTCAACCGTTGTAAGTAAGGGGTTTCTGCCAGGGGCATTTTTCGTAATTTTTCTGACCCTCAAAAATGTTGGAAAAATTTGAAATGATAATTTGATGATTTTCTAGATTTTGTCCAAAAATGATGATTTTTAGATGTATATATTAGGAGTTATGAATTTTATGGGAAAATACTATTTTAAAAGTAAACCCTTATAACTCCTTGTAGTTAACTCCAAAATTGGTGAAATTTTTATTGGGAGTACATCTATATAACATCAAGATACCACCTGTAAATTTCGTAATTTTTTGGACAAAAGTACGCTTTTGATAAATGTCTAAATATTCTAAGCGCTTTTAGCCATATGAAAAATAGTAAATGAATTTTAAAAATTTTGAGAAAAATATATGTTCAATATGGGACTATATTCTACTAAATCCCAGAAAAGAAAATTTGTTTGTACTGATTTGGTATTTTTCATGAAAATGGGCTAGTTATGAGTAAATGAATTAAATATGTTATGTGAAGTAAGAAAATTGGAAAATAGGATTTTATGGCTTGAAAATCCTATATAAGGTATATGCATATTTTTTATGAGAGTTTTGGTTATTGGTGATGAAATCTTATGAGTTTGGCATTTTAAAATGATTAAATGCATTAATTAGTAAAGTGTAAACAATTAAAATAAATTATTTATAAGTTTAAGAAATGATTAAAATATTGTGGTAATATTAATAATATTAGATTATGAGATTATTAAGTGATTTATAACATTTGGATTAAGGTGTTATAAATATTGATATGGATTTTATTGTGAAACTTTATCTTTTTGTGTCACGGTTACTATTCACGTATACGACACTATTCATATATATGGCACTATTTGCGTATATGACATTATTTATGTATACGTAGTACTATTTACGAGTTACTATTCATGAGTTACTATTCACGAGTTACTATTCACGGGGTACTATTTACCCGAAAAATATATTTCTTTTCTGTCCAAATTATTTTTGGTACGTGAATATTATTCTTGAATTTTACTCCACAAAGCAGTATCATGTTGACAATTTGGATATTTTTAAACTCTGGATAAATTTAAAGTCTTTAATATTTATCCTTGATTTCGTTTGATTAATGTTTATATCATTGTCATTATCCTCATGCTTATATTGTGATGAAAGTCATCTTTGGCTTATATGCATAGATGGACAGTTGATTATTGGTTTTATAGTTGTATATCTTTGGCTTACGTGCAAAGATGGACAGGTGTATGACATGATCATAACCACTGGTGATAATAACGAATATCTATGGCCCGTAGTGCATGGATAATTCGATGATGTGATTGGTAGGATCATGAACATTAGTTAACAGTTGAATGTCTTTGGTAGTAGTGCCTTTGACGAGCATACAATTGATTGGTATGATCATGACCATTGGTTTTATAGTTGAATATCTTTGGCCGTGTAGTGCAAAGGTAGACAACTGATTGGTATGATCATTATTATTACATTTGAATATATTTAGCCTTTGGGGTAAGGATATTGAGTAAACGTTCTATTAAGCCTTTGTGGCAAGGAGAAACTGTTGATTTACATGATTATAAATAAGAATTGTGGATTTAACTATAATCTTTGGTGGTTTAGGTGAAGACAGGTGATGATAGTTCTTTTTATCTTGGGTATAATAAAGAACTGTTGTTGAGTATTACAGGAATGAAATATTAACGATGGACTTCTAATCTAGAGGAGATAGTAAACATTATGTTCTACTTGACTCTTCTAATGGATTGCTTATTCTGCTGCAGTTAAACTTGATGTTTATTGTATTTTATCAGTTTAACATTGTTGAAGGCTAAGGATAATTTATTCTGCATTATCTTAGTCATAATATTTCTTACTGGGCTAGTTGGGCTCACCCTTTCTTTCATTGTTCTCTTGTGAAATGAGAATATAGTCGGGACGAGTCGGGGAATGGAGTGATGGTCCAGGATAAATGGCTTTAGTAGTCCTCACTATTCTACGGAATAATGTGATAATAATTGTAATGAGGACTCCATTGAGTGTGGTTATTATCTAGATGACAATATTCTTGTTTAAACTCTCAGCTATGTTTTGTCGCATTTTACACGACTATTGTATAATTAAGTTGTATTTCAATTAGCTTACTTGTACTTTGGGCTTGAATTAGTCCACATAACTTATACATTATCAAACATTTGGGCCTTAACCTTTAGTTAGCATTGGACTTAATCATAATCCCAATTGGACTTTACACTTCCTACACAATCCTTCAAGTCCATTACATATGGCTTAAAGCCTTAGAACGTATTATCTACGTATTAATCTCGTATTCTAACTCGTATACTTATTCAACATATAAGAAATACCATCATTCATATATACTCGTATAATACTTCGTATCATACTCGTATTCATTACGTCGTATAATACCTACGTATTATACGATCATTGCTTTAACTAGTTAATGCTTTACTTTTCCTAATGTTCTCGAATTAAGTCTGCAGGCGAAAAACTATGCTTTCCATACTTTAATTATTATTAAATAATCCATCTTACCTCGATATTCTATCGTTACATATTTCGCGAAAGTTCAAAAATAATTCCCGATCAGAAATCAATGAATAGTGTTTTTCAAAAAATTTCTCGAAAAACTTTTATTTTCATCTTGAAAATTCAAACACTTTAATTCCTTCACGTAGTCAAAATACTACGACATTCCGACGTCTCTAGGTTATAGAACAACATTCATCTTACTAACACATAATAATAACAAATAATAAAATTTTATTCATTATTTAATTAAATAAAATTGTTTTACAATAGATCTGAATTTCTTGGTCGTTATAGTTCTCATACATGTTGGTTACAGCCTGAAAGCATTAGATCACTAAAACATCCCTTGTGCAACAAGTAGTGGAAGCCCAAAGTAGGTTACTCGAACTGTTCTTCATTTCTGGGTAACCCAGAAAATGAAGAACAGCTCTAACAGCATGTTCTGAGCCTTAGATCTTGCTCGTGTGTTATGATATGAACCAGAAATTGTTATGAACTTGTAGTATTATATATATACTACAATATTTGACCCTAAGCTTGCCCAGAAACACATTTAATAGTGAATAAACTTGGTCAAACATGGCCACTTGATAACTGCCTTTTAAAGTTATAAAATATAACTTTTAATATTTAAAGGGAAAATTTATTAATAATTTAATATTAATGATATTAGATTTATTTAATAATCATATTAAATAAATTATTTTATTAATTTCAAAATCATTTAAAAAGATATAAATGATTTAAAAATATTTTAAGTTATTATAAATGACTTCTAATATTTTAGTGAATAATACCTTAATATTTAAATAATTATGGTAATTATTTAAAAATGATTTTAAATATTTTAAAAATCATTTAAGGGTAATATTAATACTTTTAAAATATTTTAAGTTATTATAAACAACTTTGATATTTTGGCAATGGTTTCATTAATATCTTAATATTATTTAAATATTAATGATAATAGAGTTATTTAATATTTAAATCATTTAATAATGATTCCAAAGTTTGAAAATTATGATAAATTGTAATAATTATTTACAAATTATTATAAGTCATTTAAAAATAATTTTATTGATAATTAAATTTTACAAAATAATATTTACGATACAGATTAGAGTTTTATTAACAATAAACTCGATAATTACCCGATAAAGCTGTCAGTACACCAAAATCTTACCAAAATTGATCCGAACATATATAGGTTGACTATATAAGTGTCTATGTAACGCCCCAGAAATTTTGGATTTTTGAGAATTAAATATTTATTTTTATTATGTGGATTAAATGAATTTAATTAATTATTTATGGGAGTAAGCTAATTGAAGGTCGTTCTATGACCTAGACATAGCGGAATGTTGTAGTATTTTGGCTACATAATAAAATTAAAGTGTTTGAATTTCCAAGACGAAAATAAAAGCTTTTTGAGAAATTTTTCGGCACTATTCACGATTACCGAGAATTATTTTGAACTTAGAAATACGTAATGATAGAATATCGAGGTGAGATAGAATATCCAATAATATTTGAGTTATGGAAAACGCAGATTTTCACTCATGGACTTAAAATCTAACGATTAGGAAAATGAATTACGAGAAAGAAATGTAATGGAATATGTATAATGAATTAAAGCAATGATTGTATAATACGTAAGTATTATGCGAGGTAATGAATACTGAGTATAATACGAGGTATTATATAAGCAAGTATGAATGATGGAATGTCGTATAATAAGTATACAAGTTAGAATACGAGATTAATACGTAAATTATACGTTATAAGGCTTTAAGCCATATGTAATGGACTTGTAGAATTATGTAGAACATTGTAAAGTCCAATGAGAATTGATAAGGCAGGAATGGATGAGTCCAATTGGAATTAAAGTTAAGGTCCAAGGTTATTTAATTGCAAGCCCAATGTATAAGTTAGGTTAATTAAACCTTAAGCCCAAAATAAGATCCAATGGGTAAACTTTGATCCATAGGGTAACCCATGGGTGAATTGGTGACTAAGTATTAAGTGTGTTGAGCAAGTAGATTTAAGTGTTAAGCAAAGGATAAGTTAAGTAATTTAAAGGCTAAGTAAAGTGCTTATGTGTGATGAATAAGCAAAGTGCTTATAAGTGATGATTAAGTAAACTTAATGGCTAAGTGATGTGATGCCCAAGTACTTTATGTGATGATCAAGTGTTGTGGTGAACAAGAAATTAATGTGGCTAGCAAGTTTACTTAGAGCCAAAGTATTGAATAGTAAGGAGGTTAATAAGGAGGTGGGGTTAAGGAGGTGGAGCGCCTAAATGACTATTCTACCCACACTTTGTCAAGCCTATAAATAGAGAGCTCATAATTCATTTGTTGCTTGATCAAATTCCTTTCAACTTTCTCTTACAAAGTAACTTAAGTGTTAGAGAGAATAAGCACTTTTAAGTCAAAGCTTCCCTTGTTAGATTTTTCAAGAAGAAGAAGTTAGACATCAAAGGTATTGATCTTGTGTCCAATATTCTTCCATCTCTATCATAATAGGATGATAAGAGAAGTATAATTAATGAACATGTATGCTAAGAACATATAAGAATTGAGTTATGAATGGACTTAAGCTTCAATAAGTTATGAAGAAGCAACTTGAACCTAAATAAGTTGATAACTTATGATGAACTTGTAATATGTTTGTCATATGAAGTTAGTATGTTGGATATGATATTAGAACACTAAGTAAAGGATTTAAATCAATAATAAGTCATAAGTAAATGAAATCATGAAAGTTATAAGTTGATAAGCCATGAACTTAGGAAGAATAAGTCAAAACCTAATTTGAAAATAAGTTAATGTAATAAGTAGTTTGAAATGTTTATATGATGGTTAGAATCCATTTAGAACAATGATCAAATCGTTAGTAACGAAGTTATGCCAGAATTCACACGATTGGACGTTAAGCGTCGAATTCGTGAAATTCTCGGAATGGAAGTCGTATTTTGTGTTTGAACTCAAAAACGTTGGTTTTCGAGGAGACAAGTCATATTTGGCATTATAGAGTTGCGGACTCGAAAATGACCGGATTCGACTTAGAACGAAGAAACGCGGCGTTGAACATTCACGAACGCTTATCGTTTTCGTTAAAAAATGAACTAATAGGTGAAATTTTAGTAAACTAAGTCAAATAGATAAAATTCTTGCATGAACGCGTAGAGTATGGAATTTGTGGACCGTAGGCTTTTGAACAAGCCAATTCGAACTTATAACAAAGAAGTTATGCGTCCGGGAAGTTCACAAAATTAAAAATCTGCAAAATTTTTCTAAGGCACAGAGTTGGTGCCGCAGCGCCAACCCAAGGCCAAATGGTGGCGCTACGTGTGCCATAACGATGTCGTAGATCTCTTTTGCTAACTCAAGCCGCCATGGCATGAGATGAAGAAGAAGTGTGGTATGCCGCGACGCCATCCCCGTAGTTTTGACAGAGAAAGAATGTTTACAAGTATAGAAGGAAAGATAACTCATTAGTAATGAAATAAGGTGTTAATTTAACATTGCCAAGCATTGTTAGACACTTAATGTATGATGATTAAAGGTTAATAATCAATTGAAGATGAACGTAATGAGAACAACGTAATGTGCTAAGCCAGCTGTAGAAATTTGTTGACCAAGTTGATTATGAATCTAATGGTTTGCAATACCAGTATGGGTTATGTAATTACTTAATGAACATGATAAGACCTTTCTTAAATCACTGTTATAGTGATGACTTTGGGAATTTAATGTTGTTTAATGAGTAGTTAAACGACAAACATAAAGTATAAAGAATGTGAACCGTATTCAATAATGATAAGGACTATAACGTTAAGAGTTACAATTAAAAGTTGTTAAGTAATACGTAAACGTAAACAGTATGCAATAAAGTGTACTTAATTAACGACGATCGAGTTTCGATTAATAACGTAAGAATGTTAGTAAGATGTCAAGAAGGATGATTAACTCGAAACGAGTTCTATTAATGAAGTAAATCCACGTAAGACATAAAAGAGAAAGAACTTGGTAAGAATGATGTAAAGATAATGGCAAGCCGGAACCAATAGTAACAAATCTAATGTATGATTAGATTGAGAAGAAGGGTAAGATTCATTAGGAACCGTGTATGTTCATTCATGACCTAATGTGGTATGTTATGTGGTTATGTATTGTAGAGACCGTAAAAGACCGAAAGGAAAAGTTATTTTCTACTGTGCAGACATCAAGGCAAGTTTTTCTTAAACACTTGTCTAACTTTCATGTTAGCCAAGTTTTCTGTGATTCATGCTATGAGATGCATGAACTGTTTTACTAAGGGTCGATGCCAGTTTTACCTCGGCTAGACTAATCTTGAATAGTTGATTGATTTATTTACAAGTCTTTCAAATATAGAATTGCTAACGCTATCCTACGCCAATTGTTTGGTACGGATTCAAGGTAAGCCTAAGTATGAATAAACAAATGTATTTTTCATCGATTATTCGATGGGCACGCGAGGTTGCCAGAACTTAAACGTACATACATTTAACAGGATGTAGTGTTGATCAACATAGAGTACTATGGGCTGATCACCCAGAAGTGCTCGTAAGATATGCCAGACTTACGGACTTAGTGTCGGGTTGTCCTTTACAAAGAAATTATGAAATGCTCATGGTCTTGAGCCAGAATTGATATTTTACTGAATATTGTTATTGTAAAACGTTTTGAAGGAAAAGAAATGCTATTTTGAATTATTCATAGTACTTCATAACTATTATCCAGTTATTAAAGATATACAATTCCTATGTTTCAAGCATGTTGTTTAAAATAAATTGTTGTACTTGCTGAGTTTATTATGCTCACTCTTGCTTGAACCATATGAATGCAGCTAGGACCGAACGAACCGAGGGATCTGAAAAGGATAGAGGCAAGACGAAGCTGAACAATTAGTTACCTTGTAATAAACTAGTAAGTTGTATATATTATAGAATGATGAACAAAGAATGTAATGATTTTAGAACCTGGGAATGGGATATAATATTATTAATGTAATAAGAATGTCGTTGATACACACATTTTGATGTCGTTTCAATAGAATGAATGTACAGTTATGAGTACCGTGTAGCACTATCTGTCGGGTTGGAAGATACCCGAATTTGGGGGTGTCACAGATTGGTATCAAAGTATTAGGTTATAAAACTTAAGGGGGGAAGAAACTTAGGCTAATAACCTTGTCAAGGAAGAAAAGCTCAAAGGAAGTAAACTCAAGCTTTACTTCAGTTGAATGAGTTAATAAGGTATTGAGGAAAACTCGGTACCGAATGATTTAAAAGATGGAAAGTAACCCTAAATAAATTAAATGTGATTTGTGCTTATACTATTGTGTGTTATGTACTAATCAACAGATGTGTTATTGTATGATGTCAATCGATAGCTTGATGTATAGAGATATATACGCGGTGAGAGAAGAAGTTGTGAACAGAGTAGAGCCTGTACCTATGCCAGTGGCGGAGGTACCATTAGTGATTCTAGAGGAGTCAGAGACAGTGGAGTAATTTTCTGAGGAGGACTACTACGAGGGAGATATGGATATAGCGTCATATCTTAATATGATGGTCTATGAGGAGAAGGAAATTGAGGTAACATCGATTAATACGGTGGTACCTACACTAGAGTCAATACCTCCAGATGCAATGAGAGGATTGTATCTGGCAGTGCTTGACAGGAATGTGCAACTGAGTACAGTTGTGCAGAATCAGAGTGAAGAGATTAATTATCTCCATGAAGCTAAGGTGTCTGCAGAAGCAGATTTTGAGTTAGAACACGATAGACATGTGCTTATGACAGAGCAGGCTAGGAACTATAAGAAGGAGGTCGATAAGCTTCGTAAGAAACTGATTAAGAGAGACCGGAAGATAGCACAGATGTCTTATATCCATGAGAGTGCTCATAAGGATTTCAAGCTTAAAGTTGCTTGTTATTCCATAGAGTCGGGGCAGACTCGACATACTATTAGTCCGGATATTATAGCGATGATTGCGAATGAGAAATACGAGGACGCTGTTATGTATTATTAGAAGTCTAGAGTTATAAATATATGTGTAGCGACGTAAAACCCTCTTTTGTATAAAAGGGTAGTCTTTTTGTAAATCCCAACTTTTGAGAAGTTCAATTGCGGGATAGAAATGTACTAGCCGTTGGCTATGGAAGTAATGTGTAAATAGTTTCCGACTATGAAGAAGCATATGAATATAATGAAGTTTTCATTTAATATGCTTTGTTATGGTATGAGTTTTTATGAGATGAATAATAATGAAATAAGTAAATAGATAATAATGAAATTCTATTTAATCGAAAAATGCCGTCAAGGAGAAGACAACGTAATCAAGAAGCGAAATCACGTAATGAAAATCAAGGGGGTCAAAATAACCCTATGCAAGAGTTCGTTAATTTATTAACGGCTGCATTTAACTAAACCGGGGGTAGAGTACCTGCGGAACCTAGTTTAGCCAGAACGACTACCTTTAAAGAATTTAAAAGTGTAGGTCCACCGGAGTTCAAAGGAACAACGGACCCATTAGAAGCTCAGTCATTAGTAAAGGAAATAGAGAAGGCGTTTGTTATTACAAACGTAGGTGAGGCGCAAAAGACTTCTTTTGCGACTTACATGATGAAAGGGGAAGCCAACTTTTGGTAGGAGGCTCACCAGGGTGGGGCTAGAACAGATGGGGTATCGTGGGAACAGTTCAAGAAGGTTTTCTTCGAGAATTATTTCCCTACAAGCATGTAAGGGAGGATGGAGATTATGTTCTTAGAACTTAAACTAGGGGACATGATGGTTCCCCAATACGCGGCCAGATTCAATGAATTGACAAGGTTTGCTCCACACCAAGTGGACACTGAGGAGAGGAAGGCTCATAGGTTGGAGCAGGGCCTGAAACCCTGGCTCTATAGTAGGATTTCTGTATTCCAGAGTGTTTCCTGTGAGACCATTTTGGAAAAGGTGATTATAGCCAAGGGTGGTAGTGAGGCGTTGACTCAATATCACAAAGAGAGAAAGAACAAGAGCAACGGAGAGGGAGGAACCAAGGTAGAGAATGCTAGTGGCAATATGCCAAAAAGAGAGAATTTTAACTCCGAGAATACTAGAGTGGGACAAGGGGATCCTAAGTGTAAGATCGAAGTGTGTAAGACATGTGGAAAGACTCATCTAGGAGTTTGTCTGAAAGGGATTCTAAGTATCTTTAAACATTACGGTAGAGAATGGGGAAATAACTTTCGTTAATTATATTCGTGGAAATGGCTTCATGAATAAGGAATGTAAGCGAGTATTGGTAGATAAGTACCGATAAAGTTGAGAGAATTTGAGGTAATTCTCGGTATGAATGAGTTGATTAACTATAGAACTTTAATAAATTGTTAGAATAAAAGTTTGAATCTTCGGTTTTCTAAGTAACCCAAGGTAGTATTTTACGGTAATCAAATACTGACGCGCTCTTGTTGTTGTCTAATGATGACGCAAGTTAAGAGTATGTTAAGGAAGAGGATGAGTCATTACAGTTACGTATCGACTATCGTAATAGGAGTAAGTTAGCAATTGAGAGTGAATACCCATGGCCCAGGATCGATGATCTATTTGATCAGTTGAAGAGGGTAAAGAATTTTTCTAATATAGATTTGCGTACGGGGTATATTCGGTTGAAAGTAAGGAAGAAGGAGGAGGTACCTAAGATGACATTCAGAACTCGTTATAGTTATGACAAGTTTCTGGTTATGTCAATTGGGTGGACTAAAGTACGAAAGTTAAATTTTTCGTAAGAGGCGTTGAGCAAGTCGGGGGTAAATTGATAGATATCCTTATGAGGTGCTATGATTAAAAGTACAATTAACGTCACAGGTTGGTATTGTCGAAATGGGAAGTGAGAAAAAAAATAGTTTTCAGGAACTAAAAAAGGGAAGTTAAGTGAGGTACATGTATTGTCTCTATCAGATGATATGGGGAATTTTGTAATGTATATCGATGTTTTGCATAGATGGCGAGATTGTGTGCTTATGTAGCATGACAAAGTCATTAGGTATGCATCACGCCAGTTAATGGATTATGAGAAGGTCTATCCTACTTATGATCTATAATTGGCAGCTGTAATTTTTGAATTAAAAATTTGAAGATAGTATTTATACGATGAGAAGTGTGAGATATACACAGACTCTAGGAGTCTGAAATATATCTTCACACAAAAGGAGTTGAATATGAGGTAGAGAAGGTAATTAGAATGGATAAGAGATTTCGACGTTGATATGTTATATCAATCCGGGAAGGTTAACGTAGAAGCCGACGCGTTAAGTAGGAAGGGTAGGGAAAAGCTATCGATGTTAACAATTCAGAATGAGTTAATAACGGAAATGGCAAAAACAGAGTTAGAGGTTAAATTGTGGAATGAAGTGGTAGAAATGTTATTCATAGCGTAGACTCAATCCACGATACTTGAAGGAGTTAAGTAACTACAACTAGGTAATGAGGAATGTACACGAATGAAGAAGAGGATGCATGACGAAGAGAAGATCAAGAATAATCTTGTTTTGAAGGAGGAATTTGAGTTTCAAATAATTCTAAGTTAAAAGATAATGAAAGGGTAATAACGTAATGTGTCAATAAGTATTTAACATCCGACTCAAATTATTGATAGGAAGTGACAAGTCATGAAGAATAAGATAATACCTTCGATGAAGGTGAAATGAAAGAACCTCAATGTTGTAGAAGCATTGTAGGAATTTGAAATTAAAATGATGGAAAATTTTTCCTCAATGGTGTATGTATTATTAACGTGATTCTGAGGACAGAATCCTTATAAGGGGGGAAGAGTGTAACGCCCCAGAAATTTTGGATTTTTGAGAATTAAATTTTTATTTTTATTATGTGGATTAAATGAATTTAATTAATTATTTATGGAAGTAAGCTAATTGAAGGTCGTTCTATGACCTAGACATAGCGGAATGTTGTAGTATTTTGGCTACGTAATAGAATTAAAGTGTTTGAATTTCCAAGATGAAAATAAAAGCTTTCCGAGAAATTTTTCGAAAAACACTATTCACGCATTTCTGCTCGGGAATTATTTTTGAACTTCCGAGAAATACGTAATGATAGAATATCGAGGTGAGATAGAATATCCAATAATATTTCAGTTATGGCAAACGCAGTTTTTCGCCTGCGGACTTAAAATCTAATGATTAGGGAAAATGAATTCCGAGTAAGAAATGGAATATATATAATGAATTAAAGCAATGATTGTATAATACGTAAGTATTGTACGAGGTAATGAATACGAGTATAATACGAGGTATTATATGAGCAAGTATGAATGATGGAATGTCGTATAATAAGTATACAAGTTAGAATACGAGATTAATACGTAAATTATACGTTATAAGGCTTTAAGCCATATATAATGGACTTGTAGGATTATGTAGAATATTATAAAGTCCAATGAGAATTAATAAGGCCCAAAGGTAGGAATGGATGAGTCCAATTGGAATTAAAGTTAAGGTCCAAGGTTATTTAATTGCAAGCCCAATGTATAAGTTAGGTTAATTAAACCTTAAGCCCAAAATAAGATCCAATGGGTAAACTTTGATCCATAGGGTAACCCATGGGTGAATTGGTGACTAAGTATTAAGTGTGTTGAGCAAGTAGATTTAAGTGTTAAGCAAAGGATAAGTTAAGTAATTTAAAGGCTAAGTAAAGTGCTTATGTGTGATGAATAAGCAAAGTGCTTATAAGTGATGATTAAGTAAACTTAATGGCTAAGTGATGTGATGCCCAAGTACTTTATGTGATGATCAAGTGTTGTGGTGAACAAGAAATTAATGTGGCTAGCAAGTTTACTTAGAGCCAAAGTATTGAATAGTAAGGAGGTTAATAAGGAGGTGGGGTTAAGGAGGTGGAGGCCTAAATGACAATTCTACCCACACTTTGTCAAGCCTATAAATAGAGAGCTCATAATTCATTTGTTGCTTGATCAAATTCCTTTCAACTTTCTCTTACAAAGTAACTTAAGTGTTAGAGAGAATAAGCACTTTTAAGTCAAAGCTTCCCTTGTTAGATTTTTCAAGAAGAAGAAGTTAGACATCAAAGGTATTGATCTTGTGTCCAATATTCTTCCATCTCTATCATAATAGGATGATAAGAGAAGTATAATTAATGAACATGTATGCTAAGAACATATAAGAATTGAGTTATGAATGGACTTAAGCCGAATAAGTTATGAAGAAGCAACTTGAACCTAAATAAGTTGATAACTTATGATGAACTTGTAATATGTTTGTCATATGAAGTTAGTATGTTGGATATGATATTAGAACACTAAGTAAAGGATTTAAATCAATAATAAGTCATAAGTAAATGAAATCATGAAAGTTATAAGTTGATAAGCCATGAACTTAGGAAGAATAAGTCAAAACCTAATTTGAAAATAAGTTAATGTAATAAGTAGTTTGAAATGTTTATATGATGGTTAGAATCCATTTAGAACAATGATCAAATCGTTAGTAACGAAGTTATGCCAGAATTCACACGATTGGACGTTAAGCGTCGAATTCGTGAAATTCTCGGAATGGAAGTCGTATTTTGTGTTTGAACTCAAAAACGTTGGTTTTCGAGGGAGACAAGTCATATTTGGCATTATAGAGTTGCGGACTCGAAAATGACCGGATTCCGACTTAGAACGAAGAAACGAGCGTTGAACATTCACGAACGTTTATCGTTTTCGTTAAAAATGAACTAATAGGTGAAATTTTAGTAAACTAAGTCAAATAGATAAAATTCTTGCATGAACGCGTAGAGTATGGAATTTGTGGACCGTAGGCTTTTGAACAAGCCAATTCGAACTTATAACAAAGAAGTTATGCGTCCGGGAAGTTCACAAAATTAAAAATCTGCAAAATTTTTCTAAGGCACAGAGTTGAGCCGCAAATACCAACCCAAGGCCAAATGGTGGCGCCACAAATGCCATAACAAAGTCGTAAGACATCGCTAACTTTCATATGCAAGAGAGAGATGAAGAGCTAAGTGTGGCGCCGCGACGCCAGTCCCAGAGTTTTGACAGACAAGAATGTTTACAAGTATAGAAGGAAAGATAACTCATTAGTAATGAAATAAGGTGTTAATTTAACATTGCCAAGCATTGTTAGACACTTAATGTATGATGATTAAAGGTTAATAATCAATTGAAGATGAACGTAATGAGAACAACGTAATGTGCTAAGCCAGCTGTAGAAATTTGTCGACCAAGTTGATTATGAATCCAATGGTTTGCAATACCAGTATGGGTTATGTAATTACTTAATGAACATGATAAGACCTTTCCTAAATCACTGTTATAGTGATGACTTTAGGAATTTAATGTTGTTTAATGAGTAGTTAAACGACAAACATAAAGTATAAAGAATGTGAACCGTATTCAATAATGATAAGGACTATAACGTTAAGAGTTACAATTAAAAGTTGTTAAGTAATACGTAAACGTAAACAGTATGTAATAAAGTGTACTTAACTAACGACGATCGAGTTTCGATTAATAACGTAAGAATGTTAGTAAGATGTCAGGAAGGATGATTAACTCAAAACGAGTTCTATTAATGAAGTAAATCCACGTAAGACATAGAAGAGAAAGAACTTGGTAAGAATGATGTAAAGATAATGGCAAGCCGGAACCAATAGTAACAAATCTAATGTATGATTAGATTGAGAAGAAGGGTAAGATTCATTAGGAACCGTGTATGTTAATTCATGACCTAATGTGGTATGTTATGTGGTTATGTATTGTAGAGACCGTAAAGACTGAAAGGAAAAGTTATTTTTACTGTACCAGACGCTGAAGGCAAGTTTTTCTTAAACGCTTGTCTAACCTTCGTGTTAGCCAAGTTTTCTGCGATTCAGGTTATAAGATGCATGAACTATTTTACTAAAGGGTCGATTCCAGTTTTACCTCGGCTAGACTAATCTTGAAGAGTTGATTGATTTATTTACAAGTCTTTCAAATATAGAATTGCTAACACTATCCTATGCCAATTGTTTGGTACGGATTCAAGGTAAGCCTAAGTATGAATAAACAAATGTATTTTTTATCGATTATTCGATGGGCACGCGAGGTTGCCAAAACTTAAACGTACATACGTTTAACAGGATGTAGTGTTGATCAACATAGAGTACTATGGGCTGATCACCCAGAAGTGCTCGTAAGATATGCTGGGACTTACTTGACTTAGTGCCGGGTTGTCCTTTTCAAAGAAATTATGAAATGCTCATGGCCTTGAGCCATAATTGATGTTTTACTGAATATTGTTATTGTAAAACGTTTTGAAGTAAAAGAAATGCTATTTTGAATTATTGATAGTACTTTATAACTATTATCCAGTTATTGAAGATATACAATTCCTATGTTTCAAGCATGTTGTTTAAAAGAAATTGTTGTACTTGCTGAGCTTGTTATGCACACTCTTGCTTGAACCATATGAATGCAGGTAGGACCGAACGAACCGAGGGATCTGACAAGGATAGAGGCAAGACGAAGCTAAACGATTAGTTACCTTGTAATAAACTAGTAAGTTGTATATATTATAGAATGATGAACAAAGAATGTAATGGTTTTAGAACTTGGGAACGAGATGTAATATTATTAATGTAATAAGAATGTCGTTGATACACACATTTTGATGTCGTTTCAATAGAATGAATGTACAGTTATGAGTACCGTGTAGCACCATCTGTCGGGTTGGAAGATACCCGGATTTGGGGTCGTCACAGTCTGTTTGTGTCCTAATGACTGATAATCATATGTGACAATGTTATTAAGTTTCTGTGTTGACTGCAAATAGTAGTACTATGTGTTACGATATGTTATTCTAATCGAAAGTAAAATTTTATGAATTATAGGTCATTGTATTAACGATAGAACTAAGTCGTGTATTGTAAGCAGCAGACATTGCAAGTATCTAACCCTTTGCACAAGTACGATATTGAATTATATTCCTGTTGTACAAACTTCTTAACTATATTACTATAGATCAATATATATATTCTGTTCGTAAATTTCTAAGATTGGTTACACAAGTGTCCTCACTTGGATAATTATTGTACATGTCGATATATACTTGTTGATTTCTAGTATGTATACCTTAATTAAAAGTTATGACGCCCCCAAAACAGGTATACATCACCCATCTTGGGTCGTCAGATATACATGGTACATAAATCAAATACAACTTAATTATACAACAGTCGTGTAAAATACGACAAAATATAATCTAAGAGTTTCAATAAGAATATTGTCATCTATATAATATTCAAACTCAATGGAGTCCTCATTACATTTATTGTCACACTATTTTATAGAATAGTGAGAACTACTAAAACAACCATCTGGACCGTCAATCCGTTCCCCGACTCGTCCCAGCTATATTTTCATTTCCTAAAGAGAACAGTGAAAGAAAGGGTGAGCTCAACTAGCCCAGTAAGAAATATTATGACTAAGATAATGCAGAATAAATTATCCTTAGCCTTTAATAGTATAACAATTGATAGAATACAATATACAACAAGTTTTAGATCAACAACTGCAGCGGAAAAAAGAAATCCATTAGAAGAGTCAAGTAGAGCATAAAATCTACTATCTTCTATGATTTAAAAAGTTTTTCATCAACTTTATCGCTGAGACTCAACTTAATAAATAAAATCGAATAATCCCTGCACCACGGCTCATCAATGGTCATGATTATACCGAATAATCCCTGGTCATAATCATACCAACAACTGCCCATCAATGAACTACAGGACAATGAGGACTTTTACCACATCATTCGTCACATTACGGTCATGATTATATCAAATAATCCTTGGTCATAATCATACCAAGTCCATCTATGCACGTAAGCCAAAGATAACTTTAATCATAATATAAGCATGAGGATGATGACAATGACATAATAATTCAATAAAACAAGTTCAAGGATAAATTTTAAAGATTTATAATTTAATTTATCCAGAAATCAATAACGTCCAAATTGTCAACATGATACTGCTTTGTAGAGTAAAATTCAAGAATAATATTCATGTATCAAAAATAATTTGGACAGAATAGAAATATATTTTTCGGGTGAATAGTACCCCATGAATAGTACTTCAGGAATAGTATCCCGTGAATAGTACCCCGACACGAAAAGTGTCCTGAATACCCGAGTGAATGATACTAGAGTGAATAGTAATAAGGTGAATAGTTACTCGCGAATAGTACTCTGGCATGAAAAGTGCCCCGAATACCCGAGTGAATAATACTAGAGTGAATAGTAACTGGGTGAACACTAGTGAATAGTAACTCGTAAAAAAATACCAAAGAAAATGACATTCCATGACGAGTACAAAAGAAATGATATCTCAGACGAGTATAATAGAATATATGAAACTATAAATGGATTTTCACCCGCCATGCGGTAATCGACGTGGACAGATCATTTCCACAATTTAATAAAGAATGAATACGAAGGATCATTCACCATGCATGCGGTAATCCACATAAACAGTTTATTCCAATAGAATAATAAAACATTCACCAGGCATGCGATAAACCGCACACACAGGTTATTCCAATGAGAATAATAAAGAATGGAACTGTGTCATGCGTAATCCGCATGCATGTGATATTCCAATGTAATAATAAAGAACAAAATAATGTAAGAATTCACCGTGCATGATGTAGACCGCATGTATAGGTTATTCCAACAAAATAATAAAGAATGGAACCGAATTCATGCGTAATCTATACGCATGTGATATTCCAATGTAATAATAAAGAACGGAACCAGTCATGCATAATCCGCATGCATGTGATATTCCAATGAATAATAAAGAATGGAATAACAACGAATTCACCGGGCATGTGATAGACCACTTATATAAAAGTTATTCCAATGTAATAATAAAGAATGAAATAACAGAAGAATTTCACCATATATGCGATACTTCGCATAGACAGGTTATTCCAACATAATAATAAAGAATAGAATAACAACTCTTATGAGTATTAAAAGAAAATAACTCTCTTCATGAATACTGAAGAATAATACCCCTTACCTTAGAAGAAGATTGGATACTGTAATAGTGAGGTAGCAGACTTCTCTTCTTCTTTCTCTCTATAATTTCTCTCTATAATAATTGCTCTATAGCTTTAGTGAATTGGTGAAAAATAATGAAGGAATGAGCTTCTATTTAAAGGAAAATATAGTTTCAATAATTGCACATTTTGGGGCTCAAAATATTACAGTATAATACCTTCCTCTTTTCTTTTATTTTTAATTTAGTCCTGCAAGTATTATCAAACTTGCACCATCTTCCCTAATAGTAAATCATATGAATCAATAGTTAATCATGTGAATCAATAGTTCTAGACATGTGAAAATACGAATTACAGTATAGTACCTCCATCTATACCTCCATTTTTAACTTAGTCATGCAAGTATTATCAATCTTGCATCAACTCCCCTAATAGTAGTAAATGAATGTGAATCAATAGCAATTAATTGCTCATTTATCCAGTTAATTACTCGATTGGTCAATATATCCTTCAGACATCAATTATTATCGAAATAAATGTCGATTTTCACTAACACTAATAATTCCAACACAACGGAACTATCGATTTCATCTTTAATCAACACGAACTTATTAATCATTAATGTTATAATTCACAATATTTAACAACCAGATCGTTCCCAGGAAAGAGAGGGCTTTCCGATAAGGATTTCTCCTTATTGGCGCGCAATTAGGTGACCAAACCTCTCCTTGACAGAACTTCTAGACATTGTCAATATTGCAAATAATAATATGAATAACTTTGCCGTCTCAATTATTGATTTAATAATATAACATATTATGCAGATGATACTGAGACAATAATTGAATCAATAATATGAGAGATGTGATGCAGCAATTACTGTAGCAATAATTGAGTATAACTGAGTGACTTCTTACGTAAGCATCAATAATCAATATCGTGTGCTACTATGCAACCACAGCCAGATTCTTTGTACTTTTACTACCGGTAGTTCAACAGCTTTTAATGGTAACACTTTCGTAGTTATTTTTATAAAATGATAATTCTGTCGTTTTCTAACTACGACAATACTTCCGTTGTGGGGTCCACCAATGATTGTGGCGTCGTACTAATATTCTCTGTTAAAATGAATATTCATTTACCAATCGAATATTATATAACAACTTGCTTACTTTGCAAAATTTATAAATATTACCCACAACTATAATATTATATCAAATCCAAACAATAATATTCAAAAAAAATATTTCGAGAAATTTAAATCTTTATTCACAAAATTTGGGGTCTCACAATCTCCCCTCCTTATAAAATTTCACCCTCGAAATTTACGTATGTACCTGGTATGATGAGGATACCTTGACTTCATTTCAGATTCTAACTCTTGAGGTATAACCTTTGAGTGTTGAATACGATCCTTCTTATCCAAGATTTTAACACGTATCTCCTCATACGTTAAATCTTCTGCTATATCGTCTAGTTCTAATTTAATAATGTGGTTCGGGTCGTCCACATATTTACGTAACATTGATACGTGAAAAACGTTATGAACTCGCGACATACTTGGCATTAAAACGAGTCTATAGGTCACAGTTCCTACTCAATCGAGGATTTCAAATGGGCCAATAAAATCGAGGGTTGAGATTTCCTCTCTTCATCGATTCTTGCTTCTAGAATAACGCCCTCTTGAACCTTCTTCTTCACATTCATCAGCTCTGAGTATGTAGCTTGCACGACTTTAACTTTATCGATTAAAGTCGATTCTACTCGTATATTTGATATCACCACGTGGGTCCTTAGAGTCTTTAACTCTATCTTCATTATTTGTAAGTTATACGAAATGGATTTTTGTGTTAACTACATCGCACTCGTAAACGCATACGATCTTCTACTCAACGCGTCAGCTACCACGTTCGCTCTTTCACGATGATATTAAATGGTATAGTCGTAATCTTCAACAGCTCGAGCCAACGTCTTTGGCGCATTATACGTTCGTTTTGGTTGAAGAAATATTTAAGGGTTTTGTACTGAGGTTAATACAAAATTTAATTTCACACTCTAGGGGTAGGCTCAGAAGTCTTCAAGAATACGTCAGGAAATTTATTAACAATAGAAATATCATTCAAAACTGTGACTCTCATCCAAGACTTGGATAACACGTCACATTGATACCTATCAACTTGTCATCGTCATTCACGACGTTGCCTACAGAAAGTCTGGCTTTGGTGCATTCCATACAAGGAAGTCAACAACGAAAGGATCGGGGCTATTTACTTATGGCTTGATATAACAGTGATTAACTTTAGTGGTTTGGTTGCTTGAATTCGCATAATAGGTTGGTTAAGAATATGAAATCTAACAACCTTACGAAAATAATCAATTTTTGCATGATGAGTAGTTAACCAATCGATTCCTAAAATCACATCAAAGGCAAGTATTTTCAAAGAGATAAGATTGACAGGTAACGTGAAAGTGTCAATTTAAATTAAATAAGATTTATAAACAGTGGATGTAATGAAGGTTTCTCCTAACAGAGTTTCACCCGATAAGTCAAAGTCTAATTTCTCCAGAGTTAAGTTCAAACATTGAACACAACTAGGTGAAATAAAAGAGTGAGTAGAACCGGTATCTAATAAGGTATAGACTTCGCAAGAGTTTATGATTAACTTACCTGTGATAACTTTGTTCAGGTTCCTCGTCACGAGAAAAAATGCTTTCTCTTAAACTATCGATTTTGACTTGTCTGGGACATCCCAGTTGGACTTAACTTTGTTGTAGAGTACATTCCACCCTTAATTGCTTCGTCACATTCCTGATCCATGATTCGAATCATTACTCTTCGATCCATATCGAATTGGGGTTGACCGCTTTGCACAGGGTAATTCCGAATTCGATGTTGGATTCTCCCAATTGCTGTACAAAAAGTGAAATCCATTTCATCTATTTTGGCCTTATTAGATCGGACGTCTTTTTCTACAATATCAATGCGTCGTGTGGCTTTTACCCATGCATCATCTATTCTCATTCATTCATTTGCTTCTTCTTTCATCAGAACTTTGATCATAGCATTCTCAGATTCCAGCTCTAATATCTTATACTCTGCCAAAGAGTGCTTCTGTTCAAGCATCGCACATCGGGTAACACAATTTTGAATTGTTGCATCCCTTTGCTCCACGACCGCCCGTGCCTCTTCAGACTGCTCTTCTAACTCATGAATACGATTTTGTAATTCTAAATTTCGATCATAAAATTCTTCTAATAAATTCTCCTCAGGTTCCTCTTCTTCCTCACTCTCATTTGCTACCTCTGCGACTAGCTCAAATGCGACTATTTAGTTCTTCACTCACCACGTAGATATCTCTAATTTCTTCTTAAATCGACATCACATTAACTTTGTTGGTGATTAAAGGTGTCTCAACGGTCTCATTCACTCCATTGTTAACATTTTCAGCTGCCATTTTCAAACACTGCCACAAAACAAGGGTTAATTAACATGTCACATAATATCCATATACTCTGACCGACCAATTAAATACCAAATAAACTTAGGTAGGTCATACTAGCGAAGGAATTCCCCGTCTCTCCCCTCCTAGTTCTTGTCTCACATCTCAGCCAGGGATCATATCCCTAAGCTTTGATACCAACTGTGACCCGCCCCCAAAATAGGTATACATCACCCATCTTGGGTCACCAGATATACATTGTGACGCCCCCAAAATAGGTATACATCACCCATCTTGAGTCGCCAAATACATGGTACAGAATACAAATACAAACTTAATTATACAACAGTCCTGTAAAATATGACAAAACATAATCTAAGAGTTTTAATAAGAATATTGTCATCTAGACAATATCCACACTCAATGGAGTCCTCAGTACATTTATTATCACACTATTTATCAGAATAGTGAGGACTACTAATGTTATCATCTGGACCATCACTCTGATCCCTGACTCGTCCCAGCTATATTCTCATTTCCTGAAGAGAACAAAGGAAAGAAAGGGTGAGCTCAACTAGCCCAAAGAAGAAATATTATGACTAAGATAATGCAGAATAAATTATCATTAGTCTTTAATAATGTTAAACTGATAAAATACAATAGACATCAAGTTTAACTGCAGCGGAATAAGCAATCCATTAGAAGAGTCAAGTAGAGCATGATATCTACTATCTTCTATGATTTAAAATGTTTTCATCAATTTTTATCGCTGAGACTCAACTTAATAAATAAACCACATCATCGAGTCATCCCTGCTCTATGGGCAAAGGATATTCATTAAATTATCAATGGTCATGACTATACCGAATAATCCCTGGTCATAATCATACCAAAAATTGTCCATCAATATACTACAGGCCACTGAGGACTTTTAACACATCATTTATAACATTACAAGTCATGATTATACTGAATAATCCCTAGTTATAATCATACCAAGTCCATCTATGCACGTAAGTCAAAGATGACTTTAATCACAGTATAAGCATGAGGATAATGACAATGACATAATAATTCAATAAAACAAGTTCAAGAATAAATTTTAAAGATTTATAAGTTAATTTATCCTGAACTCAATAATGTCCAAATTGTCAACATGATACTGCTTTGTGGAGTAAAATTCAAGAATGCTCAGAAGACTATTTCCATGAAAAGATACTTGATGAAGCGCAAATATCCAGGATATTCCACTAATTTCATGGAGTATAGAAGTAAAAACTTTAACCAACTGAGTATAAAAGAATATATAAAACTGCAAATGGATTTTCACCCGCTATGCGGTAGTCCACGTATACAGATCATTTCCACAATTTAATAAGGAATGAATACAAAGGATCATTCACCATGCATGTGGTAATCCACATAGACAGGTTATTCCAACAAAATAATAAAGAATGGAATAACAAAAGGATTCAACATCGTGCGTGCGATAGACTCGCATGCATGTGTTATTCCCAACGAGAATAATAAAGAATGGAACCAGTCACAGCGTAAACGCCCGCATGTGGATATTCCGGCGAAATAATAAATAATGGAACGGTCATGCGTAAGAAACGCACGCATGTGATATTCCAACGAGAGTAATAATGAATGGAATAACAATGAATTCACCATGCATGCGATAGACCGCATGCACGGAGTTTATTCTAATAGAATAATAAATAATGGAACCAGTCATGCGTAATACACACGTATGTGATATTCCAACGTAATAATAAAGAATGGAATAATGTAAGAATTTCACCATGTATGCAATTATTTGGCATACAAAAGTTATTCCAACATAATAATAAAGAATGGAATAACAGAAGAATTTCACCATGTATGCGGTACTTCGCATAGACATGTTATTCCAACATAATAATAAAGAATGGAATAACAGAAGCTCTCTTCATGAATACGAAAGAAATAATACCCCTTACGAGTACAACAAATAATATCCCTTACCTTAGAAAAACTGAATACTGGAGTAGTGAAGTAGCAGAATACTTTTCTTCTTCCTCTCTATAGTTTCTCTCTCTAAAGTTTCAGTGAATTCGTAAGAAATAATGAAGGAATGAGCTTCTATTTATAGAAGAACTGAAAGTGGCTCTTGGTCTTAACGAAGGGTCAAAATGACTCTTGGTAATATTGAAGAGACAACTATTATTTGCGAAGGGGCAATTAACTCTTGGAACACCGAAGAGACAAGTAACTCTTGGAAAACTGAAGGGGCAAATAACTCTTGGAAAACTAAAGGGACAAATAACTCTTGAAAAACTGAAGAGACAAATAACTCTTGGAAAACCGAAAGGACAAGTTACTATTAAAACTTTAAACCAACGATCCATATTGATTTACTATTATAATTTCAACCAACGGTCTAAAAAATTAGCACATTTCCTCATGGAATAATATTGTACCCAAAAATGATTTGGACCGAAAAGAAATATTTTTTTTGGGTGAATAGTACCCCGTGAATAGTACTTCGAGAATAGTAACCCCGTGATAGTACCCCGACACGAAAAGTGTCCCAAATACCCGAGTGAATAATACTAGAGTGAATAGTAATCGGGTGAATAGTAACCTATGAATAGTAATTCATGAATAGTAACTCGGGAATAGTATTCTGACACAAAAGTGCCCCGAATACCCGATTGAACAATATAACCTCTAGACATCAATTATTATTGAAATAAATGTCGATTTCCACTAACACAAGTAATTTCAACACATTGGAACTATCAAATTCATCTTTAATCAATACGAACTTATTCATCATTAATATTATAATTCATAATATTTAACAACCAGGTCGTTCCCAAGAAAGAGGGGGCTTTCCAATAAGGATTTCTCCTTATTGGCGCGCAATTAGGTGACCAAACCTCTCCTTAACAGAACTTCTAGACATTGTAAATATTGCAATTTAATAATATGAATAACTTTGTCGTCTCAATTATTGATTTAATAATATATCATATATTATGTAGATGATACTGTGACAATAATTGAATCAATAATATGAGAGATATGATGCAACAATTATTATAGCAATAATTGAGTACAACTGAGTGACTTCTCACATAAGCATCAATAATCAATACCGTATGCTACTATGCAACCACGCGTATTTTACCACCCATTATTTTATACCAACTTGCTTACTTTGCAAAATTTTTAAATATCACCCTTAACTCTAACTTTATCAATTTAACCATTTACTAAATAGAATAATTATAAGAAAATTAAATACTTTCATTTCATAAAATTCGGGGTCTCACATGGGGTCCACCAATGATTGTGCCGTCGTACGAATATTCCCCGACACAAAGAATATTCCCCGACCAATCGAATATAATATAACAACTAGCATACTTTGTAAAATTTATAAATATTACCCACAACTATAACATTATAAGAAATCCACACCATAATATAAAAAAAATATTTTGAGAAATTTAAATCTTTATTCATCAAATTTGGGGTCTCACATACATGGTACAGAAATCAAATACAACTTAATTATACAACAGTCGTGTAAAATACGACAAAACATAATCTAAGAGTTTTAATAAGAATTGTGTCATCTAGACAATATTCACACTCGATGGAGTCCTCATTACATTTATTGTCACACTATTTTATAGAATAGTGAGGACTACTAAAACAACCATCTGGACCGTCAATCCATTCCCCGACTCATCCCAACTATATTTTCATTTCCTGAAGAGAACAGTGAAAGAAAGGGTGAGCTCAACTAGCCCAGTAAGAAATATTATGACTAAGATAATGCAGGATAAATTATCCTTAGCCTTCAACAGTATAACAACTGATAGAATACAATAGACAACAAGTTTTAGATCAATAACTGTAGCGAAAATAAGAAATCCATTAGAAGAGTCAAGTAGAGCATAAAATCTACTATCTTCTATGATTAAAAAAGTTTTTTTACCAACTTTATCGCTGAGACTCAGGTTAATAAATAAAATCGAATCATCCCTGCACCACGACCAAGGATATTCATGTAATCATCAATGGACTGATTATACTGAATAATCCCTGGTCATAATCATACCAACAGTTGTCCATCAATTAACTACAGGCCAATGAGGACTTTTACCACATCATTCGTCACATTACGGTCATGATTATACCGAATAATCCCTGGTCATAATCAATCCAAGTCCATCTATGCACGTAAGCCAAAGATGACTTTAATCACAATATAAGCATGAGGATGATGACAATGACATAATAATTCAATAAAACAAGTTCAATGATAAATTTTAAAGATTTATAATTTAATTTATCTAGAAATCAATAACGTCCAAATTGTAAACATGATACTGCTTTGTAGAGTAAAATTCAAGAATAATATTCATGTACCAAAAATAATTTGGACAGAAAAGAAATATATTTTCGGGTGAATAGTATCCCGTGAATAGTACTTCAAGAATAGTACCCCGTGAATAGTATCCTGACACGAAAAGTGTCCCGAATACCTGAGTGAATGATACTAGAGTGAATAGTAACCCATGAATAGTAACTCATGAATAGTACTCCGGCATGAAAAGTGCCTCGAATACCCGAGTTAATAATACTAGAGTGAATAGTAACCGGGTGAATAGTGACCCGTGAATAGTAACTCGTAAAAAAACCCAAAGAAAATGATATTCCATAACGAGTACAAAAGAAATGATATCTCAGACGAGTATAATAGAATATACGAAACTGTAAATGGATTTTCACCCGCCATGCGGTAATCCACGTAGACAAATTATTACCACAATTTAATAAAGAATGAATACGAAGGATCATTCACCATGCATGCGGTAATCTACATAGACAGGTTATTCTAATAGAATAATAAAGAATGGAATAACATAAGAATTCACCAGGTATGCGATAGACCACACAGACAGGTTATTCCAACAGAATAATAAAGAATGGAACCAGGTCATGCGTAATCCACACAGATAGGATATGCCAATAGAATAATAAAGAACAAAATAACAGAAGAATTCACCAGGCATGCGATAGACCGCAGAGATAGGTTATTCCAACAGAATAATAAAAAATGGAACTAGGTCATGCGTAATCCGCACGCATGTGATATTCCAAATGTAATAATAAAGAATCTAAAACCGTGTCATGCGTAATCCGCATGATGTGATATTCCAATAGAATAATAAAGAATGGAATAACAACATAATTCACCAGGTATGCGATAGACCGCACAGACAGGTTATTCCAACAGAATAATAAATAATGGAATAATAGAAGAATTTCACCATGTATGCGATACTTCGCATAGACAGGTTATTCCAACATAATAATAAAGAATGGAATAACAACCCTTATGAGTATTGAAAGAAAATAACTCTCTTCATGAATACAAAATAATAATACCCCTTACCTTAGAAGAAGATTGGATACTGGAATAGTGAGGTAGTAGACTTCTCTTCTTCTTTCTCTCTATAATTTTTCTATATAATAATTTCTATATAGCTTTAGTGAATTGGTGAAAAATAATGAAGGAATGAGCTTCTACTTATAGGAAAATATAGTTTTGATAATTGCACGTTTTGGGGCTCGAAATATTACAGTATAATACCTTCCTCTTTTCCTTCATTTTTAATTTAGTCCTGCAAGTATTATCAAACTTGTACCATCTCCCCTAATAGTAAATCATGTGAATCAATAGTTCTAGACATGTGAAAATACGAATTACAGTATAGTACCTCCATCTATACCTCCATTTTTAACTTAGTCATGCAAGTATTATCAATCTTACACCAACTCCCCTAATAGTAAATGAATGTGAATCAATAGTACACACATGTGAACAAATAGTTATAATCATGTGAATCAATATCAATTAATTGCTTATTTATCTGGTTTATTACCCGATTGGTCAATATAACCTCCAGACATCAATTATTCTCGAAATAAATGTCGATTTTCACTAACACTAATAATTCCAACACAATAGAACTATCAATTTCATCTTTAATCAACACGAACTTATTCATCATTAATATTATAATTCACAATATTTAACAACCAGGCCATTCCCAGGAAAGAGGGGGCTTTCCGATAAGGATTTCTCCTTATTGGCGCGCAATATGGTGACTAAACCTCTCATTGACAGAACTTCTAGACATTGTCAATATTGCAAATTATAATATGAATAAATTTTCCGTCTCAATTATTGATTTAATAATATAACATATTATGCAGATTATACTATGACAATAATTGAATCAATAATATGAGAGATCTGATGCAGCAATTACTGTAGCAATAATTGAGTATAACTTAGTGACTTCTTACGTAAGCATCAATAATCAATACCGTGTGCTACTATGCAACCACGTGTATTACTGTTCTTTTACTACCGGGTAGTTCAACAGTTTAAACGGTAACACTTTCGCTGTTATTTTTATAAAATGATAATTCTGTCATTTTCTAACTACGATAATACTTCCGTTGTGGGGTCCACCAATGATTGTAAATAAATCTTTAATATTCCCGTTAAAATGAATATTCCCCCCACCAATTGAATATTATATAACAACTTGCTTACTTTGCAAAATTTATAAATATTACCCACAACTATAACATTATATCAAATCCACACCATAATATTCAAAAAAAATATTTCGAGAAATTTAAATCTTTATTCATAAAATTTGGGGTCTCACAAAAGTCGTCTAAGCTATTTGTCTCGGCTAGACACAAATTTAAAAATATCTTTGAATATGATAAGACCATATTGTTATCCAACTGAATTGTTTTGGTTCGGATTCCAGACTAAGTATGAACATCCTAAACATGGGAAACTTTTGTGCGCCTAAGGTTGATATGCTGGACAAAAATATCATTCGAACATGTAGTATTGATCAATACAGGGCATAATGGGTTGATCACCCCTGTGCTCATAAGTTATGACGGTTTGCAGATGAAGTTCTATTTAATCTTTTCAAAATTTGAAAACAAAGTTCATAGTCTGTCAACTGATTTCCATTTATAGTCAGTACGTAGTTTCAAAATTTGAAATAGAGTTGATATGTTGTTTAGTGTTGCTTCAGTTTACTTCACAACTATTGATTCGTTGTAGAAGTGTCATTTAAAAAAAACATTTACTTCTTTCAGCTAATATTTATTGTTTGCTATTACTTGTTGGGTAATCAAATGCTTGTTCTTGCTTAATTTAATTGTTTTCAGTTAAGTATGATCAACCTGAAAGCTCTGCCAAGAACAAAGGGAAGGGAAAGCTGACAGAATAAGTTGTGTTATCTTATGTAATAGCTAGACTTAATTACAATGATAATAATCATTATCTATTATGTAATGA
Source organism: Panax ginseng (assembly GCA_020205605.1). Classification (NCBI taxonomy): domain Eukaryota; kingdom Viridiplantae; phylum Streptophyta; class Magnoliopsida; order Apiales; family Araliaceae; genus Panax; species Panax ginseng. Next base: position 98,995,991 of record CM035130.1, read on the forward strand.
ATGTTTTAAAGGTCACGTACATGGGATTTAGATAACTCTGATATATAAATTAAGTTTGATATTTATGACATTATTATTATTCGGCTCAAAGAAATGGTATCATGAAGCAATGAATTCGGGTTTCAAGCACCTGAATTTGGGGGCGTCACAACTGCAAAGCTTCTATTTACTCATAGAACCCATGATGCGACGCCGTCTTGTATATGCCAGCTTCGCTTACACATAAAAGCGACGCGTTAAATACTTATGCTCGTCAACAGTGCAATTGAATGGCACTTTGCAACACCCGCTTTTTCTTTGAACTAGTGATGCGGTCTTGCGCAAACACAACAGACGCAGAGATAGTGTTCACGAAGAACACAGACAAAGTCAAATTGGCCTAAAAACTTCTTTTTAATGATAAATTTAGCACATATAAAATACATAAACTTTACAGAAACTTAACTTAAGGTTTCTAACATGTTTCTAACCATATAAACAACATAAAAATCAAAATTACAACCTTTAAATTCATTGTTTTTACTATTTCTTCATTTTTGACATTCTTAGCTAAATTAATCACTGTGAATTCATTTTTAAACCAAAACACCTTGTTTAAAACCCAATGTTTTTGTTTCTTCATATATTTACACAATCAAAAATCATTTACACTTTATATCATGAATTAAGTATTAATTTTGATTCTAAAATAAGCCATATCATACATATATCACTGTAACATACTGTAAACATGTTTTCTTTACATATAACATATTTTCATGGATTAAAGTACTCTAAATCATATACAAATTATATAAAAACAGTTTATATTCACTAATTAACATATTTAAGCCATATTTTTAAGAATTATAATGCAATTACAATAATAAAGAAAAACAAGTTTTTCAAGAAAGAACTATAAAGAGAGAAAACTGATAATTGAAAATTAGATTACTACCTCAAATTTCTTGTAGCATCCCCAAATCCCGGTCCTAATCACCAAGGATCTGATATACTATTTCTATAACTATTGCGGAAGATATAAACATAAATTATTTATACATTAAACATTACACATTAATCCCAAGGTCGAGAACCTTCACTTATACATAATTCAATATCCTATCTAACAAACAATGTTATTATCATACATTACTGCTATAATTATAGCTGCATATTTAGTTCCCAAGCTAGTCTTGTCTTTAACTTTTTCTTGTATCCGACGTATTCGTCTTAATCTGTAATGTTTATCATAATATAGCAAGGGTGAGCAACAAATTTGCCCAGCAAGTTTAAGTTCAATAAATTAAGGATATATCATGATGAAAAGATTTTGAATAATAGCTGGCTAACATTCAACAATATAATTGTGAACTAGCTTGGACAAATTTTCATAGCTGAACGAACATTGAACATGAACATATCAATTAAATCTAGACTGAATGGTAATGAAGGTGATCAACCTTTCATACCTGATGAACACATGCAATATGCATAGAGTACGATTCAATAATTCTTAAACATGGCAATCAGAAATGATTAACCACAAGTTAAAATAATAGTTCAAGAAAAACTTGCCTGATCCGTTGATTATCGTTACACAACTTATTTAGCTTTGTCTGAAAACCTAATATAGATAATACCGATCTCCAAATATTAAAATAATATCATCACAATATAATACTATTATATATAAACATAGAATAACCTAAACACATAACACATAACCTTATCAGTCTATACAACACATAAAACCTATTATCAAATCAAACTATTGCAGTCTGAGTTGAATTCGGTACAATTCTGACATCCCGACGGCCTAGTCGGACAATTCTCGAGCCTACTAATTAAAAGACTCGGTATAAACACTTAACAATTATCTTACATAATTTATTATCAGTCAAAAATATTCTTCAAAGACTCATAATAATTTTTAGATAATTATTACCATTTATCATGATTTTTCAATCATTAATATCATATTTATATAATTTAAATACCATATAATTCCTTTATCATTAATATTTATTTAATATTAAATATTAATGAAAATCATTACATAATATTATAATATATTTATAATATCACGTAGTATTTTTAATACTTTATAATCATATTTATATGATTATTAAACAGTTAAATCTATTATCCAATAATTACCAATAATATTAAATATTAATGTTTTTCATACCAAAATTTCAAAAGTTATATTTTATAACTTAAAATATTTTTATAGCACTTAAATTATTTTTATATGATTTTTAAATCATTAGTCTCTCGCTAAAGGGCCCTATAGCGACGAAACTGTTGCTATAGGTGTTCTTGAGTGTTCTTTAGGAAACCCAGAAACTCATGCACTGCTAACAGGTTACTAGGTTTGACCACTTGTGGATTCTTGATCATAAGGTTTCTGAGCATGCTAACGGATTAAAGATATAGTATAGATGTAATACTACATATCACAACTGATTTCATGGTCATAAAACAAAACAACAGCAAGCTCTATGCTCAAAAAAATCTTGTCAGAGTTGTTCTTCATTTTATGGGTTTTCCAGAAATGAAGAACAGTTCATAATGCCTACTTTGAAGTTTCATAACTTGGATTCCATAATTTCTCAGTGTGATATAAAGGTTCTAACTTGTAATATTAATGTCAGGGAACAATAACATATCTCTAGATCATCCTAAAAACATTACCTAGAAAGATCTGGGCCGGTCAAAGTAGGCCAGAAAAACTGTTCTTAAACATTTCTGGGTTTTCCAGAAATGTTCTTGAGCAGTTTGTCAACCTAAGTTTGACCACCACCAAATTCAATTCTATTAAGTATCTGGGTAATATAGAGGCATGGATAAATAGTATACATATCAGTCTACAAGCTCAAAACAACAAAATGGCCAAACTATCAAAGATTAGTAAGATCCGAGGCCTTAAAAGTCTTGTCAGAGCCATCTGGGAAATCTGGGTTGCCCAGATTCCAGTTAGTCATGGTCGGTCAACCATGTTTGACTGCTCATAACTTGCAATCTACACATGATCTGGGCTTGATTCAAGTTTCAGATCAAACCCCGCACAACATAGAAAAAATCTATAACAGAAAACACAACTAAAACCTAACACAAAGAGATCTAGAGGCTCTAACATTTGCTTGTCAGACAACTTTTTCTAGATTTGAGAAATCTTTAAATTCGTGCATCTAGATGTTATGGATCTATGTTATTACAACCCAGATCACTCAATAACATCCTGTTACACAACTTTAAACATTCAAATACCAAATCTAACATAACTTTAAAGATCAGATTTTCAAATTAGGGTATATACCTCACTTTGACAATTCTTGATTCTTAGCTTCATGATCTGGTATGGATGAACTAGGGACTTAATTTAGAACTGGTCTAACAATGAAATTCGTGGACTTAGAGAGAGAGGAGTTTGGTTGAGAGCATATGAGAAAATGGGCTTGATTTATGACTTTTCTCTCTCTTGACCCTTATATAATTTGGATTCAATGTATTGACTGATGACTAATGGCTGATTGCTGGATTTTCTAAGTCACATGGGTTAGCTAGAGTTATTGAACAACTCAAATCTTGGCAACATATACAAGTTACCTAATAAAGAATTCAAAAAGAGCAAAATGGTCATTTGATTTATAATTTTAATGGCAAATTGGTAACTTGTGTAAACCCTTAGGGTTTGACCCTCAGGGTTAAAACCTAAGGTTTTTAAAAATCAATTTTCTAGGATTTCTAAATTTAGGTTTTCAAAATAGAAAATTATTATTTCTAAACTATAATTAGAATTCTATAGTTATACTAAGATTTCCTAATCATAAATTCAAGCTTGCTAGTTAGGATTAATATATGCTAATTAAAATTGTTAATTTAGCAATTAGGTCCATAATTATATATTAGGGTTTCTAACGGAACAATTAGGGTTTCAAATTTTAAAATTAGGGTTTTCTAACTAATTTGTTAGGCTTTACCCTAACTAATCTCGTAATCAATACAATTAAGTCTCTAAGATCCCAAGTTTTTGTAATCCGAATTAGGGTTTCAAATTCCCAGAACTGAAATTAGGGTTTCCAGAACCAATTTCTAGGGTTAAGTCAATCGCTAGGGTTTTCTAATTGAACGCTGATGTTCTTGTAATATTAGGGTTTGTACATTGATATAATTTATCTAGTCAACCCTTGACTCTTAACCATATTCTGTACACATATATGAGCACTCACATAGAACATATACACTTATACACTTGATACTGCAATCCCTCACCAAAAATTTTGAAATCCTTAAAATTCCTTCCCAAAAATGTCAAATACATTCATTTATTTTCTGTCTAGGTTTGTTATTCAACCTTTAATCCATCATTTAAGATTTTTATTAAATTGTCTAAATTCTCGGGCCGTCACATTCACCCCTTCTTCTAAAAATTTCTTCCCTGAAATTCAACTTACACCTTACACCGTGCACCATTCACCATTCACCATTCATACACAGCATCACATGCTACCTAATACATTCCTCACTAGAGTAAAATTTTCAAATAGTGCTGAGGAGTCATATAGACCATGAACTACTAAGGTTTATAAGTATTACTACCTGCGACCTATTTCAATTAAGAAAAAGGTACTCTACCCCGTACAAAGTTTAACAGTATGTTTACAATCACGAAGAAGGTAAACTACCGTTGCTAGTACGTACGTTAATCATTTCTCGCTAATATTCTTGCTATTAAATAATTTTATCCAATCTGCATAGTTCACCTTAGTCTTATCATAGAATTTCGCACCAAAATAATTTGGTTCGGGAAAATTTTCAAAGAATGCTTAGAATTTTTTCTATAAACATCGGTCTAGTCGGATCAAATAGCTTAGACCCATATCAAGAATTCAATTTCAAAAGAAATATTAATGTAGAGCCATACCCCGTTGGCAAATTAAAATTTTTAAAAAATATATTTTAAAAATAACGTCATGACGTCGTACTGTATTAACAGCCTGTTTGAGAATGTCGTCATTATATAACTATGTCATAACACATCATACAATAGTGGAACAATGATTTTTAGATCGAATTTAACACTAAGTATTTCTGTATTTACAACTCCATCATTTTTTTTATCAATCTTGCACCAGGTTACATGGTACATTAATGATAAATAAAATTCATTTTGATATTTTAAATCATTTTCGTCTAGCCGAAATAATTAGCATAGACTATTCTTTAAACCGTTCAAAAATAATTATAAATCTATTTTATCATCTCAATAGGTAATGAGGTGCCGATGGCCCGAAGTCCACACATACACAATGGTCACCAGAAGTTGAGAATAAAAATTCATTTTCAAAAGCACATAGTACGTATTTAGCTTAATGTCCAAAAAGTTTGAAGTCTAGCATAACTAGGAGTTTTGGAAAACCTATGTCTCCACTAATGATCAATTGCTTAGTAATTTATCTATTCATATAATCCCTAATACTCCATTCACACAAAACTATACCCAGTTCATAAAACTTACCACACTTATGAGTTCAGGAACTTTCCACAATTATATGAGTTTAAGAACTTGTCCTAGACAGATCTTTGGCGTCCATTTGCTAAGGGGTTCATAAACATTCAATATAATCATGAGTCACGAATATACCATAAGTATGAGTTTTAAGAACTCGTACTTATCAGAGCTGTTCTTCATTTTCTGGGTTTTCCAGAAATGAAGAATAGTTCATAATGCCTACTTTGAAGCTTCATAACTTAGATTCCATAATTTCTCAATGTGATATAAAGGTTCTAACTTGTAATATTAATGTCAGGGAACAATAACATATCTCTAGATCATCCTAAAAACATCACCTACGAAAGATCTGGGCCAGTCAAAGTAGGCCAGAAAAACTGTTCTTGGACATTTTTGGGTTTTCCAGAAATGTTCTTGAGCAGTTTGTCAACCTAAGTTTGACCACCACCAAATTCAATTCTATTAAGTATCTAGGTAATATAGAGGCATTGATAAATAGTATATATATCAGTCTACAAGCTCAAAATAACAAAATGGCCAAACTATCAAAGATTAGTAAGATCTGAGGCCTTAAAAGTCTTGTCAGAGCCATCTGGGAAATCTGGGTTGCCCAGATTCCAGTTGGTCATGGTCGGTCAACCATGTTTGACTGCTCATAACTTGCAATCTACACATGATCTGGGCTTGATTCAAGTTTCATATCAAAACCCGCACAACATAGAACAGATCTATAACAGAAAACACAACTAAAACCTAACACAAAGAGATCTAGAGGCTCTGAAATTTGCTTGTCAAAAAACTTTTTCCAACTTTTCCAGATTTGAGAAATCTTTAAATTCATGCAAATAGATGTTATGGATCTATGTTATTACAATCCAGATCACACAATAACATCCTATTACAGAACTTTAAACATTCAAACACCAAATCTAATATAACTTTAAAGATAAGATTTTCAAATTAGGGTTTATACCTCACTTTGCCAATTCTTGATTCTTAGCTTCATGATCTGATATGGATGAACTAGGGACTTAATTTAGAACTGGTCTAACAATGAAATTCGTGGACTTAGAGAGAGAAAGAGAGGAGTTTGGTTGAGAGCATATGAGAAAATGGGCTTGATTTATGACTTTTCTCTCTCTTGACCCTTATATAATTTGGATTCAATGTATTGACTGATGGCTAATGGCTGATTGCTGGATTTTCTAAGTCACATGGGTTAGCTAGAGTTATTGAACAACTCAAATCTTGGCAAGATATACAAGTTACCCAATAAAGAATTCAAAAAGGGCAAAATGGTCATTTGATTTATAATTTTAATGACAAATTGGTAACTTGTGTAGACCCTTAGGTTTTAACCCTACCCTTAGGGTTAAAACCTAAGGTTTTTCAAAATCAATTTTCTAGGATTTCTAAATTTAGGTTTTCAAAATAGAAAATTATTATTTCTAAATTATAATTAGGATTCTATAATTATACTAAGATTTCCTAATCATAAATTCAAGCTTGCTAATTAGGATTAATATATCCTAATTAAAATTGTTAATTTAGCAATTAGGTCCATAATTGTACATTAGGGTTTCTAACAGAATAATTAGGGTTTTAAATTTTAAAATTAGGGTTTTCTAACTAATTTGTTAGGCTTTACGCTAATTAATCTCGTAATCAATACAATAAAGTTTCTGAGATCCCAAGTTAGGGTTTTCATAATTCGAATTAGGGTTTCAAATTCTCGAAACTGAAATTAAGGCTTCCAGAACTAGTTTCTAGGGTTTCTTATCAATCGCTAGGGTTTTCTAACTAAACGTTGACGTTCTTAATGTAATATTAGGGTTTGACACTGATATAATTTATCTGGTCAACCTTTGACCCTTAACCACATTCTGTACACAAATATGACCACTCACACAAAACATATACACTTATACACTTAATACTGCAATCCCTCACCAAAAATTTTGAAATCCTTAAAATTCCTTCCCAAAAATGTCAAATCCATTCACTTATTTTCTATCTGGGTTTATTATTCAACCTTTAATCCATCATTTAAGATTTTATTAAATTCTCGGGTCGTCACATTTCTTGTTTGAGCAACACAAATGATACCAACCTCCTTTGATTTTCTCAAACTCACAAAAACTCTTCTCTTCTCCCTTCTATCTTTTCTCTTCTTTATCTTCTTTGTTCTTTCTTTATTATTAGGGTTAAACTTAATGTAAAAAGAAACAAACACAAAATAAAAAAAAACTGACATATAATACTAATATTAATACTTAATACATATCAGTTATGTTTTTTTTTAAAATTCAAAAGTCACTAAGGCTTGTTTGGCAATACCAACTTAAAATTAAAGACTTAAAATCCTTAAGCCTTGTTTGGCAAAACTAAATTAAAATTCTTTTAATTTATTTTAATAACTCAATTATTATATGTGACGCCCCCAAAATAGGTATACGCAACCCATTCTGAGTCGCCAAATACATGGTACAGAATACAAATACAACTTAATTATACAACTGTCGTGTATCATAAGCTTAGAGTTTTAACATGAATATTGTAAGACCCACACTTTTTTATAAATAAAGATTTAACATCTCTAATTATTATTTTGAAATAGTAAAGAGTTGATTTGATTAATGTGGGTGGTTATGGGTAAAATGCGCAAATATTTTAAATAAGCAAGTGGTTATAAAATATTCATTGTTGTTAGGGAATATTCGTTTGGTCATGGAATATTCTTGCTGTCGGGGAATATTTGTACGACGGCGCAGCCTTTTGTGGGCCCCATAATGGAAAGCGATCAGATGAAGAAAACGACAAGTATTAGTTTTTTATAAATAACAACGTAGTTGTTACCGTTAACACTGTTGGAATACCCGCTGGTTTAAACACAGTAGCACACGGTATTGCACAGTATTTTTGAATTATTGATTCTTACGTAGGAAGGTACTACTCAATAATTGTTACAGTAATTACTGTTTAATATTTTATTTTATTGATTCAATAATTGTTACGTTGATATTTTATATTATTGTTATTTCAATAATTGTCACTGCACAGTATTTCTCATTATCAGATCAATAATTCATATTATTTGAATAATATTATTAGATAGCATTATTGGCAATATCTAAGGAAGTTCTGTCTAAGGAGAGGTTTGGTCACCTAATTGCGTGCTAGGAGAAATCCTTATTGGAAATCCCTCTCTTTCCTGGGAACGACTTGGTTGTCATTATTGTGATTCTGTAATATTTTTTGTGAATAATTAATTATTGATTTATATGATAAGGAAAATATTTATTTATGTGGATATAAATGGACGAATTTTTTGAAAAGTGACAATTGTTGAAAATTGATATTTTATCTTTTCTGATAAAATAATTCATTTAAATATATTATTATATTATAATAATATAATAATGGTGATATTTTTACAATGAATGTGTGATATATGAATAAATGAGGAGGAAGAGTATTTTTGTTACAATAAATGTTAAAAACATGTTAAACATGTTGGTGGACCCCATTTTTGACTAAAATTTGATTATAGCTTGTAAAATCGTCCGTATGTGGATTCCGGTCAATTTCTGTTTGTAATTTGAAAAAACTTAAACTTAAAAAGTTGTAGAGAATTGAATTTCCTATGGAATGGACATAAGATTCAAATTTTTCTGATAAAAAGGCTATTTATTATGAATTATTGAAGTTCCAGAATATTGGGTCTGAATTGATTTTGTTATAAAAAATATTCAAAACATGTTTTTCATTTTGGTGGGCCCCACAAGTGCTGAAATCAGATTCTCTTGAAGTAGTGGGCATAGGAATTTTTAAAAAAAATAATAATATTTTATTAAATTTTCTGCTTTGGTGTTCTAAGCATTTTCCTATAAATAGGGTGCTTAGGTTAGAATTGAAAATCACACCAGAAACTGAAGTTTTCTCTCTCTATATTATCGAGCGTATTTTTGTGAGTATTTAGATATCTTGAGTGTTGCTATACGTTCCAAGTTTCCTTCAGCACTATATCCGGTATTCTAGTTAGAACTACTGTTCTTTTGAGGTAAGGGGTGTTATTTTTTTTAAATGATATTATTTCTTTCAATATCATTATACCGGAATATTGGTAAGATTTTTCTTATGAAATTCTAATCTTTTCATGTCAGGATTACTATTCATGAGTTACTATTCACGAGTTATTATTTATCAGTTACTATTCACGAGTACTATTCACGAAGTATGATGATTTTTCTTGTGGAATTTCTACCTTTTAGTGTTGGGTTACTATTCACGTATACGACATTATTCACGTATACGACACTATTCACAGAAAAAAATAAATTTTCCTTTCTTTGTCCAAATTGTCTATTGTGGTTACTATCTTTGATTATATCCATGTTTTGATCTTTATTTTTGAATTCTGCTCCACAATTGATTATTATGGAGAATTTTTGAACTTGGATAAACCGAAGTACGAATCCCTAATCTTTGTCTTTTTATTTCTCTGGATTCGTTTTCTTGAAAATATTTTCATCATCCCCAGTCCTAAATGATGATATTACTGAATATCTTTGGCCTGTAGTGCAAAGATGAATGATTTTCTGATGAACATCTTTGGCTCATAGTGCAAAGAGGAACAAGTGTTGAGATGAACATGACCAATTGATGAATATCTTTGGCCTGTAGTGCAAAGATGAATATTTGATTCCAGATGTATATTGATTGATGTTACAGGGACAAAATATTGATGATGGACTTTTAAATCATAGAAGATAGTAGACTTCATTCTCTACTTAACTCTTCTAATGAATTGTTATTTTCGCTGCGAATATTGATCTAAAACATGTTGTCTATTATATTCTATCAGATTTTTCCCTGTTGAAGAGTAAGGATAATTTGTTGTACATTATCTTAGTCATAATATTATTTACTGGGCTAGTTGAGCTTACCCTTTCCCTTTTTGTTCCATTTTTTTCCTCAAGAAGCGAGAATATAGCGGGAAGTAGTCGGGGTGTGGAGTGATGTTCCAAGGAAGTTGTTATAGTAGTCCTCACTATTTTGTAAAATAGTGTATAAATAATTGTAATGAGGACTTATTTGAGTGTGGATATTGTCTAGAAGACAATATTTGTATTTAAACTCACAGTATATGTGTTGTCGTATTTTACACGACAATTGTAATAATGAAGTTGTAGTTATTTCTGTACCATGTATTTGGCTACTCAGAATGGGTTGTGGATTGGACCTATTTTGGGGACGTCACAAATATTGTCTTCTAGATAATATCCAAACTCAAATGGAGTCCTTATTTTAATTATTATCATACTCTTTCACAGAATAGTGAGGATTACTAGAGCAACCATCTGGACCGTCACTTTATTCCCCGACCGTCACTCTATTACAGGACATGGTGCTCACGGTACAACATACATCATCATCTATCTAAGTAAACTCAAACCATAACAATAATAATATTAACTATTACATACTTATTCAAAATAAAGTCTCAAGTCTTTACAACCTTTAATAAACTGAAACTTAAACTTAGCATTTATCGCTACATTACATCATAAGCGGAAATAAATATACTTATTACATAATTAAATCTCAACATTTCATCTTAAACTTTCCCTTGTCCTTGTCCGAGCCCTCAGCCTTTTCATCCTTAACTGAAATGTTTAGCAAGAATGAGCACAAATTGCCTAGCAAGTATATAGAATAGATGGAAAGCATATGTCAGGAGTAAAATCATCTGAATAGCTAAATCTCAACAGTTGAAAGAAATATCAAGTGTTAGGAAGGGAATATCAACAATAAGATTTGAAGAATTCTCAATATCATAGTAAGGGGTGTAGAATACCTGAAAATTACTTTGTTTCATCGAAAACCATCAGACGGTTTAACAATCAAATAGATTGCAAACGGTCTCTGCAAGTACTCCAGGTGATCAGCCTATCGTACCCTACACTATGAACAAGTATTAAGTTTAAACTGTATAAGCACAAATGGGACTATTTGCCCGACATCTGTTTGCCCGTTTATTCAGGTTGTTCATTTTAGTAATCATGCAAGACCGCACCAAAGAAGTTTGGATTGGTAGACATTACATAGCTTCAAAGGATTTGAATTGTTAAAACAATATACTATGTTTGCATCAATAACATCTAGCTGGAACGAAAGCTAGAAAGCATGCTTGAATATAGTTCATTAAGGGAATAAGAACTTTAAAGCATAACAGTTGCAATAGGAACTTAATAATCATCAATAACGTTTCACAAAACAATTAAAGTTATAGAACTTTACAATAAAGGAGCTTGCACGAATGATTAATTAATCACAAGCTTGAACTTACCCTCGCTGCAATCAACTGAATAAGAGTTGAATAAATTCATAATGAAAAAAAAATAGGGTACGAAACTTGCCTGATAAGTCTTCTATTGTTAAAGCTATGTACTAGTTCTTCACGTAACCTATTCATTTAAGTCACATTAAGCAACTAAGTATGCAAATACTAGTTTTAAAGATAAATGATTCTTTTCATTTCAATTAGAATATATATTTAATTCTCATTCTATTATCAATACAAATTAATCACATAACGTGCCGCGTCACATAAGTAGAATTGTACAATTTTTAGAATCTGAGAAAAAAAAGGAAAAAAAAATTTATTAATTATTTTTTCAACCCGACATTGAAATTTTCGTTCCTTGCAGCCACTTTTGCGATTTTATTCCCACTAATCTACAGATGATATGACCATGATACTTGGACACAATAAACCTCATGCAGCAAGGTATTTTACAAAAATATTCTTCCCAGAAATTAACATGCTAAGACCATAAACCGAGTGCCTTGAAAAGCATGCCAACATTGGTTCTATACTTCGAAAAATTCTTAAAATTTCCTGAATTTTGCAGATTTTTATTTCCAACATGCATGCTTACAATTTTCATAACTTGCTCAATTAAACTCCTTTTCTTATGAAATTTGGACAGGTTGTACCTCATGTTGCATAGTATTTTATAAAATTATTACATACACTAAGCGGGTCATAGAAACCATGAATCCAAGGCTCCGAAAAACCCAAAAATCAGTGATTACACTTTTTTAACCAACTTTGACAAAAATCGTGATTTTGATTCTAGCATGCATGGATTCGATTCCTACTATCCAGATCCCATCTATTAACATATATGAACATGTTAAAACAAACAAACTCACTAAATTATCATGATTTGAACAAATTAGCAACTAAGAGGCATTTTATCAAATATATAGCATGCATATACAAATTCAATGATTCTTAATGTAATTGAGACATGTTAAACCATAACTTTTGTTCTTAATCATACATATATCATCCACTAACCGTAGCATGGCAATCTCAAACCAAAACAAACCATCTATTAAGCTTATATATGCATTTTCTAGCTATTTTCCTTGAAAACATATAAATGTTCATGAGTTGCTTACTTGATGCGAATTTCTTCTTGTTTAGCTTCTGAAAATTCTCCTCACTTGCTTGTTTAGACTCCCCAAAATTCCAAAATGCTACAACACTATCTATTACTCTCAATTTCTCTCCATGTTTACTCACTTGGTGGAATTTTCTTAAAAGAAAAGAATGTTTGAGCGGTGTGTATATATATATATATATATATATATATATATATATATATATATCTTGATAGAGTCTTTTTGATTCCCATAACCACTAGCTCCAAATATCAGTTACCAACATTACTTAGCAATACAATAATTTAGTTAATTAATAGGAAGAATGTGGGAGTTAGAGAAAATGAAAGGATTTTGGTTTTAAGGAATAAAATGAAGTACTCCCTCCTTAGCTATTATGTAATATACGTATACTCCCTCCCTTGCCCCAATTTGTTAGTCACAAGGGTCCCACTTGCTGCTGACTTGTTTAAATAAAAAACATTATAATAATTAATTAATCAATTAATAAATTAATAAATTACTTTGACCATTTTGCCCTTCGTACTCGAACGTTGTGAAACTTTTATTGATTCTTACTAAAGTCGACGTTCCGGACGTCATGGGACTATCCATTTAGTCGAATTCATCTCCGAAATTCGTATTTGACTTTTTCCTCAAAAAAGTCAACCGACTGACTTTGACCAAAAAGTTAACCATGACATTTTTTCGTGGCTACAGTCTATCTTGACTAATTTCGTCGTTCCGGACTCGAATACGCAGTCCGCATCTCTAAATTCCGCTCTAAACATCAGCTTATGATTCAATACCAACCCACGTAATAAAAAGAATTAATTCCCCACTTAATCAATTTAAATAGTTAAATAAAACTAAACCAACCATTTAAATACATCTCATCACATACCTTAACATAACATATACATGTATAACACATATACATCTAATAAATGAAATAACACAAGAGTTTCACATAAGTTCGTTTATTGATAATTATTAAATTACGTAGAAAATCTCTCGGATATTACATTCACCCTCCCTTATAAGGATTCCGCCCCCGGAATCATTACTCATCAAACAAAAATATTAGTGTAGTTTTTCATCATTTTCTCCTTGAGTTCCCACATAGCCTCTTTGGCGTTGTGGTTCCTCCACACTACCTTAACAGAAGGTATTATCTTATTTCTTAACACTTGTTCTTTTCTATCAATTATCTGTACTAGAACCTCTTCATAGGTTAAGTCCTTCTCAAATTGAATAGGTTCATACTCTATGACATGCTTGTAGTCTTGCTTATAGGGTCGTAGGACCGAAACATGGAACACGTTGTGTATATGTTCTAACTCCGGAGGTAAAGCTATTTCATAAGCTACCTCACCGACTCGCCTCAACACTTTAAAGGGTCCTATGAATCTGGGACTAAGTTTTCCCTTCTTCCCAAACCTCATTTTCCCTTTCCAAGGTGACACTTTCAAAAACACATAAATGCCGACGTCGAAGTCTCGTTATTGTCGATGTTGATCAGCATATTTCTTCTGTCGATCCTGAGCCGTTACTAGCCTCGCTCGTATTGTTTTGATCACATCTGCAGTTTGCTGCACCAATTCTGGCCCTAGCAATTGCTATTCTCCCACTTCATCCCAGCACAATGGCGTTTTGCATTTCCTTCCATATACAGCTTCATAAGGTGGCATACCGATGCTCGCATGATAACTGTTGTTGTACGCATATTCCACTATCGGTAAGTGGTCATCCTAGCTCCCTTTAAAATCCATAACACATGCTCTTAGCATGTCCTCTAACGTTTGAATAGTTCTCTTGCTCTGCCCATCTGTTTGAGGATGATATGCGGTGCTCAACCTCAGTTGCGTTCCTATGCGTTCTTGAAAACTTTTCAAAAAAATTGCTGTGAATCGCGGATCGTGATCCGACACAATTGATATAGGTACTCTATGCTTGTAAACGATCTCTTTGATGTAAATTTTTGCCAACTGATCTAAGGTATATCTGACCTTGTTTGGCAAGAAATGTGCTGACTTGGATAATCAATCAATGATCACCCATACTGCATCGTAACCCTTCTGCGTAGTTAGAAGTCCTACCACGAAGTCCATCATGATATGCTCCCACTTCCATTATGGAATTTCTAAAGGTTGAAGTAACCCGCTCAGTTTCTGATGTTCCGCCTTGACTCGCTAGCATGTTAAATACTTGCTGTCGCACTCTGTAACTTCTCTCTTCATATTGGGCCACCAATAATATTGGCAAAGATCATGATACATCTTTGTGCTTCCCGGGTGGATTTAGTAACTTGAGCTATGAGCTTCCTACAAGATTTCTTCCTTTAATTCAGACACCGCTGGCACCCAAATTCTCTTCTCAAATCTTAATAGTCCATCCCCACCCATACTGAATTTAAGCTCTTCTATATCTAAAATTCTTTTCCTCACCTTCTCGGATTCCCTATCGCTGTCTTGTGCTTCCTTTATTTTGTCCAATAGAGTCGGATAAGTCTCCATTGCGAACAATTTCCCCTCTGGCTCCCTCGGACTTTTTATCTCGAGTTCCAATCTAGCCATCTCCTTAATTAACTCCTCTTAAGCTGTTAGCATTGCCAACCTACCATTGCATTTTCTGCTTAGCGCATCCGCTACCACGTTAGCTTTTCCCCGGATGATATAAGATGTCGCAATCGTAATCCTTTATAAGGTCCAACCATCTTCTTTGTCTCATATTCAACTCCTTCTGCGTGAAGATATACTTCAAACTTTTATGGTCCGTGTATATTTCACACCTTACACCATATAAATAGTGCCTCCATATCTTTAGGGCAAATACTACCGCTGCCAATTCCAGGTCATGGGTAGGATATCCCTTATCGTAATCATTCAATTGACCTGATGCGTACGCACTAACTTTACCATGTTGCATAAGCACACAACCAAGTCCTTTATGTGACGCATCACTGAAAATCATGTAGTCACCTGTATCATCGGGTAAAGACAACACTGGTGCTTCAGTCAGTCTTTTCTTGAGTTCCTTAAAACTCTCTTCACACTTCTCCGTCAAGACAAATTTTACCGACTTCTTCATTAAATTCGTCAACGTTCCCGTTATATTTGAAAAATCTTAGATAAACTGTCTGTAATAGCCTGCCAGTCCTAAGAAACTTCTTACTTCGGTGACTTTGGTTGTTCCAAATTCTGTACCGCTTCCACCTTCACTGGATCCACGGAGATTCCGTCCTTGTCGATTACGTGACCCAGAAATTGAACTTTCTCCAACAAGAACTTATATTTCGAGAATTTTGCGTATAACTTATCCTTCCTAAACGCCCCCCAACACTAACCTTAAGTGTTCAGCATGATCTTCCTGAGTCTTGGAATAGATCAGGATATCATCTATGAACACAACTACGAATTTATCTAAGTATTGCTTGAATACCCAATTCATCATGTCCATAAATGATCCTGGCGCATTTGTTAACCCGAACGACATCACCAGAAACTTGTAGTGACCGTAACGAGTCCTGAACGTTGTCTTAGGCACATCCTCCTTCCTCACCTTTAACTGGTGATATCCCGTCCTCAAGTCAATCTTGGAAAAATATTTCGCTCCCTTCAACTGATCAAACAGATCATCTATCCTAGGTAACGGGTACTTGTTCTTAATCTTCACCTTATTCAACTCTTGATAGTCGATACATAGTCTCATCGATCCGTCCTTCTTTTTTAAAAATAAAACCGGTGCTCCCCAAGGAGACACACTCAGTTGAATATACTTCCTATCCAATAACTCCTAGAATCGTACCATCATCGCCTCCTTCATTTCGCCAAGGTGCCATTACATGTAGGGGCTTTCAAATCGATGTCGTTCCGGTGACTAAATCTATAACGAATTTGACCTCTCGATCCGGTGGAAGTCCTGGCAATTCATCCAAAAATACATCCAAAAATTCATTCACTACTAGTATTTGTCCCATCTCTATCCCTGCTTTCTGCGTATCGACGATATGGGCCAAATATCCTACACATCCCATTCTTAGTAACTTCCTCGCTTACATCATTGTCAGATAACTTTAGTGTCTCAGCGACCTACTTCCATAGAACGCTACCTTAGACTGATCTGGAGTCCTAAGGTTTATACACTTCTTCTGGCAATCTATCATCGCTCCATGGTTAAATAACCAATCCATTCCTAGAATTACATCAAATTCTCCTAATTGAATTGGAATTAAATCAACAGGTTCCCTGATGTCTACAACACAATTCCTATAGACATGGCTAATGGGAATTATTTCCTTATTAGCAACTTCTATGTTCATACGATATTCTAATTCTTTCTAGGGTAAGTTTAATCATTGGGAGAATGCATGCGATATGAAGGAACAAGTGGCAACTAAATTAAATAATATGTAAGTAGATATATCATTGATCAGAATGATACCTTAAACCACGTCCATGGATGCGACAACATCTTGAACCGTCATGTTGAACGTCCTAGCTGTGGGTCGATTCTGAGTTGGTGATCCATTAATCCTGAGATTTCCACCGCTTGGTCCCCTTCCTCCATTTCCTCCTGCTGAGTTCTTCTTTGGGCAATTCATTGCCTGATGATCCAATGCTCCACAGTTCAAGCATCCATTTCTCTTTGGTCCAAAGAAATTGGGAGAGATGTACCCCTCCTGCCCGCAGTTGAAACAGACATTCTTCCCTTTTAGACATGCCCCCGAGTGATTCCTCCCACACTCCTTGCATGCCTCAGTTCTCTTTTTTGCTTCCCCTAGTTTCCCCCCCAGAGTTTCTCGAATTGAAATTGTTGCTGCTACTGTTGTTATTGTTCTACTTCCTCTTATTTGCACCACTACTGTTGTTACCTTCCCCATGATTCCCTCTTTCATTCTTCTTCTTTTTCTCCTTGTTAAATTTCATCGGGGCCTCACTTTCGCCTCAAATGATTATAGCTTTCTAAGAGAGTCGAGTTATTCGTCTATTCAATAATAACGAGAGTCTTCTATATAGCCATGGTTTGAGACCCTGCTCAAACCTCCTCATTTTTCTCTCCTCAGTGTCGACCTGGTGAAGCGCAAACCTCGTCAGCTCATTGAATTTTACGGCATATTGAGGTACCATCATGTCTTCTTGCTTCAGCTCCAGGAATTGCATCTCCATGCGACTCTGCATACTAACCGAAAAATAGTTCTTGAAAATGATTTTCTTAAACCCTTCCCAAGGTATCACACCTTATCCAGCCCTGGTCTGGTTTGCCTCCCACCAAAAGTTGGCTTCACCCTTCAGCATGTAAGTGGCGAAGATTGTTTTCTGATCATCACCTACTCGGGCGATAGCGAACGCCTTTTCAATTTCCTTAACCCAAGTTTGAGCTTCGATGGGTTTAGTGGTTCCTTTAAACTCAGGGGGTCCTGCGCTCTTGAAGTCCTTAAAGTGTGCCACTTGGGCCACTGAAGGGTTATTGGCATTCAGGGTTTGATTCTGAAGTGCCCCCACTAACATTTCTATAAACTGCTGCATAGGGTTCGGTGGATCCCCATCATTACCGTTTGACTCCTCGGGTGTTTGACAATGTCTTCCTCTAGCCATCTTTCTGTTTAAAATGAGCTTAATGTTATTATCTTATAACTTACTCTACAGAATATATCATTCATAAGAAGAGAACTTAATCATCACATAACATACTTAAATAAAAACATATTTATTTATGAACATAACACCCAAGGTATTTCATCGTCTTATGACATTAAGCCATTTACATCACTTAAACCAAAGTACTTGGTAAAAACCAAAACCAAGTTTTATTTCATAGCTAAGCATTTTAAACACTAATAGTAAAAGTTCATCACGAATAAACTAAAGACCCCGCCTAATGGCATCTTCATGTTCTTTATTCGCCATCTCCAGCACCAGCCCACGGCTTATGGTATGTCTAGACCGGTACTCCTCACGTGGAAAGTGAAACACCCTATGCTTGAACCTCCGATGTGACCCCCCAAAATAGGTATACATCACCCATCTTGAGTCGCCAAATACATGGTACCAAATTCAAATAAAACTTAATAATACAGCTGTCATGTAAAATGCGACAAAACATACACTGAGAGTTTTAATAAGAATATTGTCATCTAGACAATATCCACACTCAAAAGAGTCCTCATTACATTTATTATCACACTATTTAACAGAATAGTGAGGACTACTAATACTATCATCTGGACCGTCACTCCGTTCCCCGACTAGTCCCGGCTACATTCTCATTTCCTGAAGAGAACAGTGAAAGAAAGGGTGAGCTCAACTAGCCCAGTAAGAAATATTATGACTAAGATAATGCAGAATAAGTTATCATTAGTCTTTAACAATGTTAAACTGATAAAATACAATAGACATCAAGTTTAACTGCTGCGGAATAAGCAATCTATTAAAAGAGTCAAGTAGAGAATAAAATCTATTATCTTTTATGATCTAAAAGGTTTTTCATAACTTTTATCGCTGGGACTCAGCTTAATAAATAATTCACATCATCCCTGCACTACGGCCAAGGATATTCATTAGTATCACAACGACAAATTATCCATGCACTACAGGCTAAGGATATTCGTGTATTCATCAATGGTCATGATAATGCCAACAACTGTCCATCAATGCACTACGGGCCAATGAGGACTTTTATCACATCATTTGTAACATTACGGTCATGATTATACCGAATAATCCCTGGTCATAATTATACCAAGTCCATCTATGCACTACAGCCACAGATGACTTTCAACATAATATAAACATGAGGATGATGACAATGATATAAGAATTCAATAAAACAAGTTCAAGAATTAATTTATGCAGGAACTAATAACGTCCAAATTGTCAACATGATTCTTCTTTGTAGAGTAAAATTCAAGAATGCCCAGAAGAATATTTCCATGAAAAGATACTGGATGAAGCACAAATATCAAGGATATTCCACTAATTTCATGGAGTATAGATGTCAAAACTTTAACCAACTGAGTATAATAAAGAATAGAATAACAAAAGAAATCACCATGCATGCGATAGACCGCATAGATAGGTTATTCCAACAAAATAATAAATAATGGAACCAGGTCATGCGTAAAACGCATTGCATGTGATATTCCAACGAATAATAATAAATAACGGAACCAGGTCAGGAGAAATTCGCACCGACAGGATGTTCCAACAGAATAATAAATAACGGAACCAGGTCATGCTTAAACGCACAGACATGATGTTCCAACAGAATAATAAAGAATGGAATAACAGAAGAATTTCACCATGTACGTGGTACTTCGCATAGACAGGTTATTCTAACATAATGATAAAGAATGGAATAACAGAAGAATTTCACCAAGTATAGGGTAGACCGCGTATACAGGTTATTCCAACAGAATAATGAAAAGAAAATGGAATAACAGAAGTTCTCTTCATGAATACGAAAGAAATAATACCCTTTACCTTAAAAGAAACTGGATATAGAAGTAGTGAAGTAGCAGAATATTTTTCTTCTTTCTCTCTATAGTTTTCTCTCTCTAGAGTTTCAGTGAATTCGTAAGAAATAATGAAGGAATGAGCTTCTATTTATAGGAGAATGGAAAGGCACTGTGTAAGGATTTTTCACGGATGCAACAATGATAACTCACGGATGTATTACCAACTTTGCAGGCAATTGATATTCAACTAACTCAAATAAAAACAAAACAAAAAAACAAAACATAATATATATATATATATATATATAACACATGTTATAAACTTATATATATATATATATAATACCTGTAATTACTGTAACAATAATTGAACACAACTGAGTGACTTCTCACATAGCGTATTCATGTACTTTTAACACCGGGTGTTTCAACAGTTAACGGTAAAACTTCCGCCGTTATTTTCATAAAATATTTTGTTGTTTTCTCAATCCGACAATAATTCCGTTGTGGGGTCCACCAATGATTGTGTCGTTGTACGAATATTCCCTGTTAAAATGAATATTCCCCGATCAAACGAATATTATATAACAACTTGCGTACTTTGCAAAATTTATAACTATTACCCACTACTATAACATTATATCAAATTCATTCCATAATATTCAAAAATGATAATTATAGAAAATTCATCTTTATTCATAAAAGTTGGGGTCTTACATCCCATGTGCTGACTTAAATGCATACTTCATCCTGTCCATCCTAACCTTCTTATCTCTCACTTCACCTTCTAACTCACATGTTAGCTTCTTCTACCAAGCACGCCTCTCCTCTCATCTCTCCAGAATGTAATAATAATCTGCTTGTCAGTTTGGAGACTCTGTATCCTCGACTCTAACTCATCCTTCAGCCTATCCGCCTACTGGTCTGATGCCCGCAACCTGTCAGCCAGATCTCCGTTCCTAATTACCAGGTGATGCACCAATGCCTCAAGTAATGTTGCAGCCTATTGCTCCCCCTGATACAACTCCTCCAACTCATGGACTCGGTCGTCCAACTCTGTAATCCTATACATAAACTCATCCAACAAAGTATCCTCAGGTGCTTCTTCAGAGTCCTCCTCGAGCTCCTCTCCCTTTTCAGGATACTCTTACAGTCTGCGAGTCACCGTTGCCTCATTTATAGGCTCAGTACAAATTTGTCACCATCTGCTCACTCACAACGTGGATATCTCTAACCTCCTTTTCTTCTGACATCCTTCAAATAAGATAAAATAACCCGATTAGTAGTTTAAAATAGATGTTTTTGTTTATAGAAAAATAGATTTGACACAACCCCTAGAACACTACGTGAGTTCATCTCCTTATTTTTTCCACTAACTTCCCTAAGGTTATAGTCTAAGGTTCCCCACCTAAGGTTTATAACCTATTGCTTTGATACCAAACTGCGACGCCCCCAAATTCGTGTAACATTGATTACAGAACATGGTGCTCACGGTACAACATACATCATCATCAATCTAAATAAACTCCAACCATAATAATAATAATATTAACTATTACATACTTATTCAAAAGAAAGTCCCAAGTCTTTACAACCTTTAATAAACTGAAACTTAAACTTAGCGTTTATCGCTACATTACATCATAAGCAGAAATAAATAAACTTATTACATAATTAAATCTCAACATTTTATCTTAGACGTTCCCTTGTCCTTGCCCGAGCCCTCGGCCTTTTCATCCTTAACTGAAAGGTTTAGCAAGAATGAGCACAAATTGCCCAACAAGTATATAGAATAGATGGAAAGCATATGTCAGGAGTAAAATCATCTGAATAGCTAAATCTTAACAGTTGAAAGAAATATGAAGTGTTAGGCAGGAATATAAACAATAAGATTTGAAGAATTCTTAATATAATACTAAGGGGTGTAGAACACCCTGAACATTACTTTGTTTCATCGAAAACCATCAGATGGTTTCACAGTCAAATAGATTGCAAACGGTCTCTGCAAGTACTCCAGGTGATCAGCCTATCGTACCCTACATTGTGCACAAGTATTATGTTTAAATTGCATAAGCACAAATGGGACTATTTGCCCGACATCTGTTTGCCCGTTTATTCGGGTTGTTCATCTTAGTAATCATGCGAAACCGCACCAAAGAAGTTTGAATTGGTAGATATTACATAACTTCAAAGGATTTGAATTGTTTAAAAAATATACTATGTTTGCATCAATAACATCTAGCTGGAATGAAAGCTAGAAAGCATGCTTTAATATAGTTCATTAAGGGAATAAGAACTTTAAAGCATAGCAGTTGCAATAGGAACTGAATAATCATTAATAATGTTTCACAAAACAATTGAAGTTATAGAACTTTACAATAAAGGAGCTTGCACGAATGATTAATTAATCACAAGCCCGAACTTACTCTCGCTGCAATAAACTGAATAAGAGTTGAATAAATTCATAATGAAAAAAATAGGGTAAATTCTCATTCTAAGGATAAATGATTCTTTTCATTTCAATTAGAATATATAGTTAATTCTCATTCTATTATCAATGTAAATTAATCACATAACGTGCCGCATCACATAAGTAGAATTGTACAATTTTTAGAATCTGAGGAAAAAAAATATTTTTTTTTCACCCGACATTAAAATTTTCATTCCTTGCAGCCACTTTTGCGATTTTATTCCCACTAATCTATAGATGATATGTAACGATCGAGAAATTTATAATTTAATTTAAATATTTATTGAATTAAATAAATATTTTAAATAGTTTATTTATTGAGAAAAGTAAATAATTGATGAATGGTGATGAATTAATTTAGTACCTAAATTGATTAATGTTAATTAAATTGAATAATGTTAATTTTTTTGAAGGATTTAATTTAAGGAAATAATTAAGTTAAATCAATTGCTTAATATTTAAGAAAATAATTAAACTAAATGAATTGTTTAATATTACAGAAATAAATAAATTAAATAAAGTGATGTGTCTAATTTATTAATTAAATAAGATATATAATTATTTATTATTCATAAATATAATTATAATAGAAATTATTTTAATTTCCATTACAAGTTATTTAAATTAATTAAGCTAAAGTTATTTGGTTAACTAGAGTGTGACACATGAAATCATATAATATAATATTATTAAAATAATTTAGGTTGAGAAATAGGTGCTTAGCCAAACAAGGCCTTGTGGCCTTTGGCTTGTTTCTAACTGACGCCTTTTTGTTTTTTAAGCGGCGACGACGTGGGATTGTGGCGCTTTATATTTCCTACGCTGCCTTATTTTTCCCCCTAAGGCTAGTTATCGGTGAAGAGCATAGAGGGCTTGGAGAGAGATAAGAGAAAAAACAATTTAGGAGATTGAGAGTGAGAGCTTGAGAGAATTTTCTGTGATTATCAAGTGGAAGAGAAGGGTTTGCTAATTATTTTGCTAATCAAGGTATAAACTATCCCTATTTTAACTTTTAGTTTCTAATATATATATATATATATATATATATATTCTATGTGATTGGAAATCACGTGAATTGTGGTATATATATATATATATATATATGTTCATATAGTTTTGCAAAATCTGTTAATCATCATATATGGTTGATGCTTGTTTGTTAAATACATGAAATGTGGGTTTGTAGGGAGAAAAATATATAACAGTGTTTATACATGAAAATTAGCTTTAGAAAGTACAAAATTTTGTGCCTTATATGTGTTGTAATATGCAAATTTAAGTTGGATTGTGTTAATATGTGAAGAAACGAAGGCGGCATAGTTTAAATCATGTTAATTGGTTAAGAAACGAGTTCGTGGCAATCAAATTCGCTAAATATGTGAAAATGATGAAATTTGAAAAAATTAGGGTTTTGATCCCTTAAACTTGAATATATATGATGTTTTTGTATATAGAATGGTGTATAACATGCTTAACTATGTTATTACAGAGTTTTAGATGATTAGTTTTGTAAATTTTGTAGTGTTTAGGTTGAATTGGGTGACTGCTATGTAACAGAGTTCTTTGCTTGTAGTTTACTGTGCAGTGTACGTAGTCAGGCCATGCTTACACACAAAAGTGTAAACGACGCAGCCTACGCCTCTGGTTTTCTGCGAAGTGAGCACCAGTATTGCAATTACTTGGCGGTGTTAAGGTAAGGGACACAGAATCATGTGCGTTCTAACTGAACCCAAATAAAGACTTCGCCTATTCATGCGGTCATGTGTAATGGACTTATATTAGTTTAGCATGCATGTTAATGGTGTTGAGGCATAATATAAACTACAATAACAGATTGTCATGCGTTGTAATATAAAGTGTAAAAGAATTTAAGTGATTATTTGAATAAGCTAGGTAATGGAAATTAAAAGTGATGTTTTCAAAAGTTAGAGATGAATGATTAAGTTATATTGGATCGTAATGAGATTTCAGAGGCATTAAGTATGTTAACTAGCATGGTTAGATGTTAGGTTAGTATTATGACCTAAATGATGGGTTAAAACCCATAGTGCTAATATTCATACAACTAATTGTTGTTGCGGTTTCAATGATATATGTAGGGTAATTGGAGATTATTTTACACTTGTGTAGCTTACATACAAGGCAAGTTTCTAAACCTTAATTCTTTACATTGAGCAAGCTTTCGAACTTCGTTCTTTTGTTAATGAATGCAAGTTTCTAAATTTTATTGAGCAAGGTTATTGATTTACGATTGAATAAGCTCTTGTAGCCTAATTCGTTTCATCGATCGAGTTTCACTTTCCTGATTATTATACAAAGTATATATTTTTCTAATACATCGATTCAAATGGGATTGTTCTAACTCTTTTGGATATAGCACTTCGCATGTATATCATGTTTACCGAATTATATACTGTTGGTATTCAATCTTTGACTTTGATAACCTTGTTCAAAGCTTTATTGTTGTATTAAACCTTCAAGCAGTAAGCGAACCTTTATTAATTGAATTAATCTATAATAGACTAGTGTTCTAAAATTCTAGAAATGCTAATAAGTTAGTTCCGAGCTAAACTCTCTTTAGAGCAAAAATTCTAAATTCAAACTAAGATGAACAACCCTAACATAGGGGATTATGTACGTGTAACATTTAGATGTTTGTGCACAATACATGGTACAAAGGGTTGATCCCCCTAAGTACGTTAAGAAGGGTCTGTATAGTCTAAATGAATGTTAAAGTTGAGGTAATAATACCTAAATACCAGAGACATAATTTGTGGTCTTAAGACCCTCAGATATTAAAGTTCGAACTTGTTTTCTATTTTGATTCGTGGAACAAGTTTATTATTGTTCAGCTTTCATTGTTCATTCTCATGTTGTTGTCATTACTATTTTCTATATCAGTGAGAATTTTTTGCTCACTCTTGCAATTAACATTGCAGCTAAAGTGGAGAAAGTTGATGAGCCATCTACTAGCAAAGGAAAGGAAAAAATGTCTAAGTGTTGAAGACTTATGAGAAATTTACTTAAATGTTTTATGTTACCAAACTTGTTTTATTTTATGATGTATTCCGCAAACTAATGTAATAAATTCAAGGTTAGATTACCTGGGATTATTTTTGAGATAATGATGTAACTCTTTAATGGGAGAGATTATTGTTTAAGTTATTTAAATTATGTCTTTATCCTTTATGATGGGTAGTTAGATGTAATGGTTTTGGATAATGAGCACCAAATTCTGTGGGAATGGAGTACCCAGATTTGGGGGTGTCACGGGTTGGTATCAAAGCATTAGGTTATGAACCTTAGGTGGGGAAACCTTAGGAAGTAACCCTTAAGGAGACAGAAAACATAGAGGTGTTCAACTCTTATCAAGTTTTAAGGAATGGATTAAGGTATCCATTGAAGTTAAATAATAAAAGACATTATGTGCTATGTGTTAATAAATTATGTGCTCGCGAGTATCAAAAATGTTAAGTAAAACTTCAAATATTTTGTTGTCAGGATGTCTAACGAAGGAGGATCCAGTCCAGCTAGGGAAGTGATACCTCAGATACCTAGAGACAACGAACCCCGGGATATCCATGTTGTACGGGAACAGTTGATCCAGGAGGATGAGCCTGTGACCGATCCCGAGGAGGATAGTTCTGAGGAGTTAGAGGAGGATAATGAGGAAGAGGATCCTGAGGAGTTTCCACCAAACTCCATATCAGCTGAGATATATGACGCTCTGTATGATCGTAACATAGAATTACAAGACAAAGTTGAGGAGCTGAAGGAGATAATTGAGATGCATCACGCTTTGATGAAACAGAAGGATGCGGAGATTCAAGAACTTGAATCACGCCTTGGAAACACGAAGTGGGACCTAGTTCATACCAAGGGTCAGCATGAAGACCTGTTAGCAGTAAACTAAAAGATGAAGACTAACATGGAGAAATTGAAAGATGACTTCAAAGAGGAATCAGCTAAACATGAAAGGGCAGAGGATGCTTGGATGAAGGCGACTCAATGTGCAGACCGTGATGAGGCTAAGGTCCAAGTGAAGAAGGCCAATATGAACGAGATGGATTACGCTTTTAATTCTACGATTGATAGGGTCCAGGATCTAGTCTTTTATTATCCACCTCTGTTTGAGAATTCCCCGTGGTTCGTGATGGATCGTAGAACGGCTTATCGTATCATAGAGGAAGAGCGTCGAGAAGCCTTACGACGACTTAATATGCATAGATAGAATAAGAGTGAAAATAATATGTGGTTAACTGTGTGAATAAATAAACTGTGAATCCCTTATTTTGAGACGAATAAAGGGATAGTATGAGTATATAATCCTGAAACTTGTCTAGTTCAGGAAAGTTAATGTTAATAGCGGTAATGTTATCCTTAATATGTTTTAAAACGTTATGAATGAATAAAATATCAAAGTTTATTTGAAATGTTATGTGTTATAGCTTTAATCTTAGAATGTTTAAGTTAAACTTCAAATACCCAAGAAGTTGAGTAATGAACTAATAAAGCGCACATTTTAACAGAAAATGCCTCCTAGAAGAAGACAACCACATCAACAAGCACCTCATGAGGGGTCTACTAATAATCACAACGAGACCAATGCTAATCCGGTTTAGCAGTTGGTAACTCTGTTGACGGTTGCACTTGTGAATCAACCGCAAACTCAAGTCATTACCTTAAAGGAATTCAAAGCGGTTGGACCGCCAGAGTTTCAAAGGTCTATGAATCCAGTGGAAGCCCAAACCTGGATCATGGAATCTTGTTCAGGAGTGAAGAACGTAACGAATAAATTTTTGAGTGGTGATTCTGGGGACAGAATCCTTTTAAGGAGGGAAGGATGTAACGATCGAGAAATTTGTAATTTAATTTAAATATTTATTGAATTAAATAAATATTTTAAATAATTTATTTATTGAGGAAAGTAAATAATTGATGAATGGTGATGAATTTATTTAGTAACTAAATTGATTAATGTTAATTAAATTGAATAATGTTAATTTTATTGGAAGGATTTAATTTAAGGAAATAATTAAGTTAAATCAATTGCTTAATATTAAGAAAATAATTAAACTAAATGAATTGTTTAATATTAAAGGAAATAAATAAATTAAATAAAGTGATGTGTCTAATTTATTAATTAAATTAGGTATATAATTATTTATTATTCATATTTATAATTATAATAGAAATTATTTTAATTGCCATTACAAGTTATTTAAATTAATTAAGCTAAAGTTATTTGGTTAACTAGAGTGTGACACATGAAATCATATAATATAATATTATTAAAATAATTTAGTTTGGGAAATAGGTGCTTAGCCAAACAAGGCCTTGTGGCCTTTGGCTTGTTTCTAACTGACGCCTTTTTGTTTTTTAACTGACGTACATGGGATTGTGGCCAGTTTATATTTCCTACGCATCTTATTTTTCCCCTAAGGCTAGTTAGCAGTGAAGAGAAATAGAGGGCTTGGAGAGAGATAAGAGAGAAAAACACAGAGGAGATTGAGAGTAAGAGCTTGAGAGAATTTTCTATGATTATCAAATAGAAGAGAAGAGTTTGCTAATTGTTTTGCTAATCAAGGTATAAACTATCCCTATTTTAACTTTTAGTTTCGGTATATATATATATTCTATGTGACGCCCCCAAAACAGGTATACATCACCCATCTTGAGTCGCCAAATACATGGTACAAAATTCAAATACAACTTAATTATACAACAGTCGTGTAAAATACGGCAAAACATAATCTAAGAGTTTTAATAAGAATATTGTCATCTAGACAATATCCACACTCAATGGAGTCCTCATTACATTTATTGTCACACTATTTAACAGAATAATGAGGACTACTAATGCTATCATCTGGACCGTCATTCCATTCCCCGACTAGTCCCGGCTACGTTCTCATTTCCTGAAGAGAACAGTGAAGAAAGGCACTCAACTAGCCCAGTAAGAAATATTATGACTAAGATAATGCAAAATAAATTATCATTAGCCTTCAACAATGTTAAACTAATAAAATACAATAGACATCAAGTTTAACTGCAACGGAATAAGTAATCCAGTAGAAGAGTCAAGTAGAGCATGATATCTACTATCTTCTATGATTTAAAATGTTTTCATCAATTTTTATCGCTGAGACTCAGCTTAATAAATAAACCACATCATCGAATCTTCCATACACTACGGGCCAAGGATATTCATTAAATCATCAATGGTCATAACTATACCGAATAATCCCCGGTCATAATCATACCAAAAACTGTCAAAGTCCTCTGGTACGTCAACTAATTTTGGTTCCGGAGAGAATTATGGTAGCAAGTCTGCATCGGGAGAATATAAGCAGTAGCAATCTGGGCCAGTTCTATGCTTGTAATCATTATTTATTTTTGATGAAGTTCCTTAATTCCTGCTAAAAGCCATAATGTGCCAGCGGGAACTCATATTAATATTCTTGCTATATTAATATTCTTTTTAATTGGTATATTTTGAATTTGAGATGTATGGATAGTAATATTATTTGTAATTGGTATATTTTGAATGTTTAATACATTTTGGCTTTAAATAGATGACACCTTCTAAACGTTGTATAAATATGTCTAAACGTTGTCTGATGTATCAAATTACAACATTTTAAGCTAGAAAACATTGTGGAATCATACCATCTACAACGTTTTCAAGCATCCAATGATTTCTGAAAAATAAATATACAATATTTTTTAAGAAAAAAATGTTGTAAATGTGACAAACCACAACATTTTAAAAACGTTGTATAAAGGGTGTCAAATAGATGACACCATTAACCACGACGTTTCTGGGATACAAATCACAACGTTTTTTACGCGTTATCTATTTACTGTTTTATAGTAGTGTTAGGAGATGTGCCATACAATTTTGGAAAGCTTTTTCCAAGAGCTATGCAATCACATAGGGCTTTCCCTTTTCTGAATCCGGGAAGATGGGTCCATGATCAGAATAGCATCTCCAGATCTCCGCAGGTAGTCCGTTGAGATATCTTACGAAGTTTGCACTCAGGATTGTTGTGGTGGTTCCTTGTGAGTCTATCCTCTGTCAGATGATTGTTTTCTATGTTGTGTTTGCCAAAATGACATCTTTGCCCTTCTAAGGTTATCTTTGGGCTTGAAGTGGATGTTGTTGTCCATCGGGGTTATTTTCAAGACTTTGACTACTATTGTCTCTGACTTTCCTCGGGGTTGTCTCCGAAGTTGATTTGATATCCCACGGTGCTGTCTCTGGGGTTTGATTTGATATTGCACAGGGTTGTTTCCATGGTTTGAGGTTTACTGTAGTCTTCCGGGGCTGTCTCCAGGGTAGAAAATACAATTTTGCCCTCCTGCATGGTTAGTGTAGGGAAGGAAAAATTTTGAGTGTCTACAGAGAACCTAAAGGGTCACACCATAAAAGAAAAAAAATATTTATTTAAGAAGCAAATGGCATAATCGTAATAATAAGTTAAGTGTAGTTAATTTAATCTATGGTGATAGAATAAATTAAATAACTTAATATTTATTATTTAATATTTTGGAAATATTAAATATAAATTAATTGTGACAACCTGAAAAATTGGATTGTCCAAAATTTAAGTTTAATGAATTAGCTATTAATAAAATGAATTTTTTTTATTAATAATATTATGTGTTATGTGTTTATTAATCATTCTAGTACGAACTAGACTGAATGTGTAAGAATTTTGAAGACGAGATTAAAAAAAATTCGGGTACAAAAATATTTCTGTTGAAAAAGATGAAATATGCACTATTCACCCGACGAAACGCTAATGGTTAGGGTTTGAATAACCTAAGCCTTTTCAAGAGATCGGTATGTCGAAATGATGTTCCGTTAAAAGATTTGATGATAAAATATTGTGAAAAGTTAAGTTAGCCGATAAAAGTTTTTTTCGAAAAACGTGCAGAAATCAGACGAAATAAAAATGACGAAAAGTATTGTTATGTACTTTTCATTCATTTAACTACATTAGGGGAAAATGTGAAGGAAAACACTTTCATCAAAAAGTGTTTTTCAGCTTTTCGAAGAATGCGTAAAAGTTCGTAAAAAGAAAGACAAAATATCCAAAATATTTGGATTCCAAGAATCACAGTTTTTCGCTTGTCGCTTGACGAATCTCGAAGATGTAACCACGAAAGCTTCCAAGAGAATTTTTCGTGTATAGTAAGGAGGTTATTAAGGAGGTGGGAATAGTAACTTTGGGGGAAAATGACTATTTTGCCCCTAGCCCTAGTTTTCTATATAAGAGAGCCTTAGCTCATTTGTTAGTGATTTTGAAAATCACCAACACTTGAGAGAGAGAGAGAGAGAGAGAGAATTCGAATGAGGAGAGAAAGGAAGAGGAAAAGGTAGCATGTGTGCATACTTTTTCCAACTGAAGAAGATTAAAGAAGAAAGGTAATCCAAAATCTAGTTTAATCTAAAATTTCTTTAAGTTTTTTATGTCAATATGCATAGCTTAATGAAAATAAGAGAAGAGGATGCTAAGAATGATTTCATATGGTTGGAATCATAAGAAAATGAAGTATGAAGAAGTAAAGATTTAATTATAAAAGCTTTCTTAAGAAAGTATGAATTGCGTAACAAAGTTGAATGATCCGAATGAATCATATGAACGATTCAGTGACATAAGTAAGAGATGGTGTATAACACCAAATTCCATGAAAAAGTGAAATCATAATCTAAGTATAGATTAAAAATGAAGAACGAATGAAGAACGCGAAGAACACGAAGAACGTTGTTAATGGACAAATTTAAAACTTTCGTAATTAGAACTTATTGTTGATGGACAAGTTTAAAACCATCGCGTATAAGTTAGATGCTTATTGCTTGGTTAGGAATGATAGAAACATTCATGAAGAATGGATTAAACAATTAGCTATAATGAAGTTATGGCAAAAATTTTGTAAAAGACAAATAAAAAGTAGAAAGTATATAAATGAACCCGAATGTGTAGGGTTTTATAAGAATGTAAGAAAATGTAGAAAACATGAGTTGTGGACTCAAGAATGAATGAATTTTGAGTTCGGATGACCAAATTACGGATGAACGAACGAAGAACGTTAATAACATAAAATGAATGAATAATGAAATTTAAGCTAATTGAATGGCATGTTAACGGATTTAGAATGAATTTCTATCTGAGGGAAGTTAAAATATGTAATGAGAGTAAGATGATGGCTTTTGAATGACCTCGTTCCGAGTTATAACGAAGAAATTACGAGATTGCAAAGTAGGCGATTTGTACGCGTTTCAACACTTAGAAAAAATGCTGGAAAAATTGAGTTTTTGAACTGGCACCGCAGCACCAGTTTGAACTAGAACTGGGGTGCCGCAACATTGTTTCCGGACGATAGTTACTAGAGAGTGGCGCTGTAGCGCAGCAAACACAAAGGAAAGTGGCGCCGCAGCGCCGATACAGGGAAAAACCCAGAGAAGAGCTTTTTATTGCTTAACTACTGGGGGAAGTGTAAGGAAAGATAATGAACATATAGTTCACATAATATAACACTTAATCAAGTGAATTAAACTTTTAGTAAAGGTTGAACGAAAAGAATGAAATGGATTAAAGGACAAAGAATGTAAACACAACGTAGTTACGATGAACGGTCGGTCTTAACATACCACGAACCGTATGACTTTGACATTAAGAAAGGATGATGAATGTGAGGTTCATATAATGGATAATGAATGAGAGTGATTAAAACCTTAGGTAAAGGTTGAATGTGAGTTTAAAAGTCGAGCAACGTGAACATAGAATACATAAATGATCTCCGTGAATCATATTCGCGTTGGGCTAACATTCTAAGTATACAAAAGACTGTATGACTTAGATGTTGACGAATGTAGTAAGTAAGAAATAAATTATCTAGAAAGTCATAATGAACGATCATAAGATTAATGAAAGTCCAAGTGTGAGTCTGATAGAGAATGAAATGTAAGTGTTAAACCCTTTAGCCGACGTGAGGGTTGAGTGTACGTGAATATTAAACGGGCATAACATACACCTCGTGTATGGTTTGACCATAAAGTAATGAAGAATATTGATTAAACCTATGAACGGTGAAGAAAATGAATTAAAGACAGTGACGTATAACGATAAGAAGCCGAGTTAATGATTATAACTTTGATAACATTCCGAGTCGAAGGAACCAGATGTTATAAGATAAGAATAAGGTAATGTAAAATGTTTAACGCTGTGTAAGCATAATATTAACATTTAATGATCATTTTAAGTATACAAAAAATTGTATGACTTAAACGATAAGAAATTGACTTAACGAACATTATATCTTTAATGGTTCGGATAAGTTAAGTTAAGTTTAGGTTGTGGTACAATCGTAATCTTTGATGGTTGACATATGGGAGCTGGGCTAAACAATTCCTTCAGAGAGCGGTGGTATATACGAAACTGGCAACCGATCTAACTTGTTGTGAAAGACAGTGTAGATGAGACGGGAAACTAGTTTGTTGGTTGTTTGTGAAAAACCACTCAGAGTACCATATGGAATACAAGTAGAGACTCGATGTGTGCTGTGTCCTAGGAAAGTTATAAGAAAAAGATAAGAATGTAAATCATCAGAGATGATGATCGTATGAGTAAGACATCTCCGTATGTCGTTACACCATAAAGCAGTAAAGAAAGTTGGTCGCGTAAACTTAGATTGCAAGAATGCGAACCCTAAGAAGTAAAGATAAGTTTAAAACAATGTGTAAGTCAAAAATATGACTAATTGGCACATGTTATTCTATATGTGATATATAGTGATTGTGATGAGCAGTTCAGTTTAAATTGTAAGTTGTAGTTGTGCAAAAGGCAAGTTCCTAACTTCATTCATATTTTTAATGAATGATAGTTTCTTAAACTTTCTCAGATGTTGAACATGAGAAGTTTTATCTATGTGCGAATGTGTGATATTTGTACAAGGTGGTAGAATGTATGAGGCATTGTGCCACAATTTGAACACTTTGGTGTTTCTATGAGATGAACTGTTCTGTGGTTGAATTGTTCAATATGAAAATATTTTATTTATTCATGAACCATTATTGTTAAGTTTATGCTAATGATTCTAATCGGACAGAATGTGTATGAAAAAGGTAGAAGAAAGAAAGTATTGCAAAATGAATGTGATTAATTTTTTAAAATGATAGGAATTAGATTTATTCCTATTATTCAAGTTGCTTCATAACCTTTGTTCGATTATTAAAGTTCTAAAGGAATGTTTAAATTCTTGAGGTTGTTTATTCAACTGCTATGATTTGTTGAGCAATTGAATGCTCACACTTGCTTTAAATGAAAAACATTTTCAGCATACGAGTAGAAGAACTTAAGGATCCCGTAAAGATCAAACTGACTGGTGTCCAGATGAAGTGAAATTTAGTATATGAATGAGTGTGAAGATCAAGCCAAGACTTTTAATGTAGAATAATGTATTTAAACTTTAGAATAG
Organism: Panax ginseng; assembly: GCA_020205605.1. Taxonomy (NCBI): domain Eukaryota; kingdom Viridiplantae; phylum Streptophyta; class Magnoliopsida; order Apiales; family Araliaceae; genus Panax; species Panax ginseng. Next base: position 99,030,350 of record CM035130.1, read on the forward strand.
TTTAATAAACTGTTATGTATCCTTAGTGGCGGATAAAAGTCACTCTTGTAAGATATAAATAATAATGTAATTATCATTATTTATAATGAATGAGGTTCTAAGGTATTAGAACCTGGGATTTGAGAATGTATGTTGTTATATTTAACTATATAATGATGTATGTTTGGAAAGAGATAGGATTGTGACGTACGAAATTCGGGTGTGAAAATAGACCGAATTTCGAGGCGTTACATTAATAAGAGGAGTCTTATTATTATTATTATTATTAGGCTTAAATATATTTTACTATCCTAAACTATTAACCATTTTTTACTTTGGTGATCGACCTTTCAATTTTTTAATTAGATGATTTAACTCTCAATTTCTTCCAATTCCATTCAATTGAAATGCCACCTCAGAAATTGATGATGTGACCCTACATACATGGCAATTTGATTCTTATTTATAAAAAAAACCTACAAGCCATTTTAATGTTCATGGAAAAAGAAAATTTTAAATAATAAGTTATCATTTTAGTGATGCTTAAGGGTAAAAAAGTAATACCAAGAAAAAAATACAAAAAATCTAAAAACAAACATCGAGACAAATTCAAAACAAAATTTTTTCGCTTTTATACAAATTTGTTCATTGCAAATGAAAAAAATACATACATTAACTATAAAATTATAAACGTGTATATACACATACAAATTAACAATTAGAAGGGTAAAAAATTTAAAATTTAGGGAGACAAATTCATATAAAATTATTTCTTCCAAACCAAGAACAACAGAGAGAAATATATTTACAATGACATAAATTTTTAGATCTGAATAATACAAAATACACACAAAAACATAAAAAATAGAGTGATTTGAAAATAAAAAAAATAGGGGATATACCTCGACAGTGAGATACATAAGAACAAAGGCGAGATAGTTCAGAGCACCAGAACAGTGACGAGATAGATCGGAGCACCACAACGATGGTGATGAAACTCGTTGGAGATTCGAGGACGAGGAATACCTCAGTAAGGGTTTTGATCTGTGACGATCCTAATAATAACCTAAGTTAGTTTTTAATTTATTGATGTTGCCCTTTCATCACAATTAGTCAGTGGTCTTTGGAGTTGATCTTCAGATCCACATAGATGCACTGTAACGCCCGAGAAAATTGAATTTTTATGATAATTAAATTTTTTTTTTGATTATGTGAATTAAATGAATTTAATTGATTTATTTTGTGAGTAAGCTATGTGAAGGTCGTTCTATGACCTAGAATGTGTTTATGTGGTTAGTAATCTGGCTACGTGCTAGAATTAATTGTTTAGAATTTTTGAGACGAAAATAAATATTTTCCAAGAAATTCCCGTAAAAACACTATTCATTCGTTTCTGTTCGGGGAATTATTTTGAGATTCCGAGAAACGCGTAATGATAGAATATCGAGATGAGATGAAATATTTGATAATATTTCATTTATGGCAAACAAAGTTTTTGCCTGCGGACTTAAAACCTAAGGGTTGAGTATATTGATTTCCGAGAAGGAAATGAAATGCGTAGGAGGAATTGCGTTATGGTTAAAGCGGGTGTTATACATTTATGATACTATTTAGTATCTATGTATAATACGATGAGTTAATACGGGGTACAATATGATTATTGTACTAGTATTATATGGAGAAAATACGTGAATTGTATGCATAGAATACGATTCGTATTATGGAATTAAGTTAAGACTTAATGTTAATTCATTTGGGTTGGATTATGTTTAGTCCAATCAATTGAATGAGCAAGCCCAAGGGATTATAGTGTTAAGCCCAAGTCAAGGCCCAATATTAGATTGGTTAAGCCCAATGCAAGAAAACTGAACTGTGGATCGAATTGGTGGGTCACCGAATGGGTAAAACCTATGGGGCAACCCATGGGGATGACCCATGGGGTGGTGGGCCGGCCACTTGGTGTGCAAGACAAGTATATCACTTGATCACCAAGTATTTTACTTGGTGACAAAGTGTTGAATAGTAAGGAGGTGGTGGTGTATTGTCCAAATTGCCCTCCATTTCAATCGCTTATAAATAGAAAGCTAGAGTTGGTCATTTTAAGGGTTTTCAAGTTGCAAACATATATTTTGAGAGAGAGAAGGAGCTAGACTCAACCAAATTATACACTTGGAAGCTTTTCCTTATAGTTTTCCAAGAGATTGCTTAAGAGTTCTTAAGGTAATATCCCTTATTTCTACTTTCATCTCTTTTGGTTTTCTTTTATCATGGCGAATCATAAATAGGTGGTAAATGACTTGTATAGTGGATAAGAATGACTTATTATAGAGTCAATCTCTATAAGTCATGAAATCATAGAAATCATAAGGTTTGATATAGTTTTAAACCATGAAATTATTGATTGTTGAGATTGATTGTTGATAAATAATTGAACTCCATCAATACGTTAATATGTGCATCTTGCTTGGTTAGGATGTAGATATGAAGTCCATGGAGTATTCCATGTGATTTGGCTTAGAGAACATTAGTAACGAAGTTATGGCGAATTTCACAGAAATAGACGTTAAACGTCGAAAACGTTAAAATTCTGGATTGATAGACGAAAGTTGTCGTGAGACTTGAAAACGTTGTTTTTCAATGTCAACACGTGAGATATGGTATTTAAGAGTTGTGGGTTCAAGAATCGTCGGATTCCGACTTAAAACAAAGAAAACGAGCATTGAACGCTCATTAACGTTTACGAATGTTTAAAAAATGAATTCAATAGTGAATTTTGAGTTAACGGATTTCAAAGTGTCGAATTCTTATATGAACGCGTAGAGTATGTCATTTATGACGTGTAGGCTTTTGAATGGACCAAATTGGACTTATAACGAAGAAGTTATGGCTCCGAGAATCTCACCAAATTTTTATCTCATTAGAAAATCTGGTATGAGAGTCCACACTTGCCGCAGCCGACAAGTGTGTTAAATGTCGCATCGCAGGGCTTTACAGGTGTAATGGGTTATCAGAAAAGTGGAAATGCAATTTCCACTAATAGAAGGAAGTCTCGTGCATGCAAAGACCGAGACCAAAGCATGGATCTTTGAACCTGGCGCAGCAGCTCGCCTCTTACTAAGAATGTCATGTGCGCCACGAGTCGTGGGTTTTGTTAGAAAGCTAGGTTTTGAACTTCAGTTGTTCTGAGACCTACATGAGTTTAGTTTATATACTCAATGAATGTACTAAGACTATTCGTATACTACCTATACTAATGTATATGGTATTAAACTTAGGAATTGAATGCATGTTAATAATGTATGAACAAAGAACACAAAGTGTTGTCAATAACCCTAGTCGGGGAAACAACGTTGGTACTTTGCCAATAATGATAGAGTTCGGCTAATAACGTAAGTTGGTTAATAAGCCGGGACGAATGGTAATAAGTCGAGTTGACTTTATTAATGATATTAAGTTAACCAAGACATAGAAGAGAAATAAGTTGGTAGGAACAATGTGAATAATTGTTTGATAGCTAATTGCAGTGTGCTATGTGAATATATCATGTAGATTCTCAGTAAAGGTCATGTTAGTCGATTAAGTTATTTGAAGAAGGCAACGAAGAAGGAAAGTTTTCTTAACGCTTGTCTGACTTTAAAGTTAGCCAAGTTTTATGTGATTCATTGTACTGAATTGCACGACTGATTTTAAAGAAAGGGTCAATGCCGGATTTAACTCGGCTAGACTACTCGTAAGATATAGATTGATTGATATTCATATCTTTCTATATAGAAATGTTAACGCTATCCTATGCCAAGTAATTGGTATGGATGTGAAGGTAAGGTTTGTCTATGAACAAACAAAAGTATTTTTCATTGATTATTCGATGGGCACGCGAGTTTGCCAAATGTTAAACGTAAATACGTTTAACGAATGAGTGTTGATCAACATAGAGTACTATAGGCTGATCACCTAGAAGTGCTCGTAAGTATTGCGGATGTACAGCTTTAGTGCTGTGATATCCTTTTCAAGTATGAAAACAGAAAGCTACTGTTCATGGTCTATTGAATTTGTTGTAATTCCTAATCTACTCTATACTTTGGGAATTGATGATATGAAATGTTAAAGTATTATTATTTCATAATATTGCATAACTATTTGTTCAGTTATGTATGAATAGTCATATAATTCACGAATGTGGTATTACTGTTATCCTTTGTTAAAACTTGCTGAGCTTGTTATGCACACTTCTTGCATGAATTATATGATTACAGTTAAGGATGAACGTACTGAGAATGCTAAGAGAGATAAGGGCAAAGCTAAGATGGATACTTAGCCATCGTGCAATAGATTAGTATGTTTGTATGTAATATACATTATGAACAACGAACTATGTAATCGGTTTATAAACCTAGGAAGGATTATACTTTGATTGTAATAAGAAGATAGTAATTACATTCATTATGTTGTATTTCAATGGAATGATTGTATAGTTATGAGTACAGTGTAGCACCATCTGTCGGGTTGGAAGATACCCGAATTTGGAGGCGTCACATGCACACATGATAATATTTTGAGGCACCCATCTGCCCATCTTCTTTAGGCTCATTTAATCCCCATTTATGCATAGTGAACCTCTTCAGAGTCTTCCTCACGGTTGCGCTTCCTGAGGGAGTAATACATGATTTCCTTCCACATCTCCAGATCTGATTCGAGGTTGCATGTATACATATAGCTAGGTAGCTCGAAGTACTCGATGGCTGTTTTATGAGTTCCTAGGGTTCATCTACTCGTCTATTATTTAAGGAATGTATTTATTTTTTTCATATCATTCTTTTGTTAAAATTAAGAGAAATTTGTTTTGTTTTGTTTTTTTAATTTTATTTGTACATTTTATTTTTTTATATTACTTTTTTACCCTTAAGCATTACTAAATTTATAGCTTATTATTTCAATTTTTCTTTTTACATTAACATTAAAATGCCATATAGGAGTTTTTTTACAAATAAGCATCAAATTACCATGTATACAAGGCCACATCATCAATTTCTGATGTGGCATTTCAATTGAACGTAATTGGAAAAAATTGAGTGTTGAATCATCTGATTGAAAAAATAAAAAGGTCGATCACCGAATTGAAAAATGGGTAATAGTTTAGGATAGTAGAACATATTTAAATCTTACTATTATTATTATTTAATTCCTAAAGGAGTTTGAGAATTAATTATTAAAAGTACTCTCATATATTCCTAATAATATTAGGAGGCTAATTAGTTAAAAGAGTTTAATTAATTATTCCTAATTAGATTAGAAAACCTAATTAATTAAAGGAGTTTAATTAATTAAAATAAAAACTTATTCTTAAATAGTTTAGGAAGGTTCCCTACATTTATTAATAAGAGAGTCTTATTATGGATTAAGGTTACACACTTAATTTAAAGAGTTTGGAGAGCAAATAATTTTATAGAGATAGAATCTAGGGTTTTGTCAAATACACATCTTCTTAAATACTCGTTCTTCCTTGGTGGATCACCTCTACATGCCAAACACTTGGGTGGCTAACATTAATCAAATAAATGAATCAAACCCAGTGGATTTAAGTTGAACGTGAAAAAGGAATTGAAGGTGAACTCGTACCCGAGAAAGCTAGTTTCTACAAGGGTATGAATCTGATCCCTCTCTTTTATATTGATTGATAATTATGCACAAAGTATAATCATGGTGATGGTTTGTATGAAAAATTTTAAATTCTGTTTTATCGCGCTTCCGCACTTTTTATGTAATTTTATTGCATGATCGCTATATATACAAATCAAACAATTTTTAGCATAGACAGATCAACCTGAAGATTCAGATAAAGGCAAAGGAAGAAAGAAGTGAACGAATAGAAGAACAATTACTAAATGTAATAGTTAGGCGTATTGTACCTTATTATATATTTTGTACAATATCATGTAATAAGAATTAAAGATCTTAGAACATGGGAATTGTTAGAATATGTCTGTAATAACTAGTAATTGTATGAATGCACATGTGGATGTAAGGTAATGTATGTGATGTTCAGTACCGTGGAGAACTATATCCGGAGTTTAAAAGTACTCAGATTTGGGAGGTCACATTAACCCATATTTTTTCCTTTTAAAAGTTTTTCACATTAAATATTGTGTCATGCTCGTGGATGATTATTTATTAATTTGGTTCTCATTATTGCGTTTGTTGATTTTCTATTTAATTACACAAAGAGAAAAAGGTAATTCCAAGAATTGAGATTATTTTTGGTTAACTTTTCCTAACATATATACATACATACACACACAAATGTTATTCAGATATGAATTCCAGATCCAACTATCATATACTGGATATCTGTCATCCGCCTGATACATATACAATAGGATGTTAGTTCAACGTGAATACAACTATATAGGTATTCATATCAGTTTATTTGCGGATACCTTAAAATTGAATACAAATGCGAAAATATATGAATTTTTTATTACCATTTATGGCCCTACTTTCATGTCTACTGTTTGCAAAATGGTTTAAACAATACGACTTTCTTGGTTTGCAAAAATGATAGGTGGAATATGATTATTTGTACTAATTTATTATCATTTCAAACTTTTATCCATGATTAGCCTCCTGAACTATGTTTGATCTTTTTTAAGGTCATTTGATGAGAGATTATAATCCAAGTGGGAAGTTGGTATCATATACTCTCCATTTTGAGATATCCAAAGTCCTTAAAAATGATTAGAAATGGTATAGAAATTAATAACGGACTAGTTATAAGATGAAAGAGTTCGAAATTTATAATAAATTAGTATGAATACCAATCAATTCACACTTATCATTTTTGCAAGCAAACATAACTTAGATATTTAATCAAATTAATGTCACATAAATAGTCATCAAATGGCCAGAAAAGAAAACACATTTTTCAAAAACTAATCCAAAGTTCTCACTCTATTTTTATTTCAAAAGAGAAAATAACCGAAGTAACGAGTACTAGTTACAAAAGATGAAACTTCACTGAATAAATATTTCTATTGAGGATTTGGTGGGCGACTATTCGCAGAAGAGACTCTAGATCCCCATTCTAGCAACTCTTTGCTCGTATAATCCTTGTGAACAATCACTTCTATGAAGCGTAAACAATCTTTCTTTTCCCCCGTGGCTGTTTCAATTGCTTGAATGAGTTCCTCTTCACAACGTACCTATAAAAGACACGGGATAACATCTTTGTTCGTAATTTCTACATCTAGTTCTTTTATGATATTTATCTTTTCGTATTTTTCATCAAATTACATAAAATATTCATATTAATCCCTAAACTATAGTTGTTTTATGTTTAATCTCCAAAATATAGTTGTTTTTGGAATCATTCCTTTTCCTATAAATGTTTTTCTTATTAGCAATAATCTCCTCATTTGTCTCTAAACTTTTGTTGTTTTTCATGTTTGGTGACCTAACTAACTTTTTCATGTATTTCATCCTTAAAACTTTATAATTTTTACAATCTCAGTCCAACCTTACATAAATAGAACAATATAACCAGAGTAAACATGAAAAACAACCATCAATTGAGTACTAAACCCCAAAAAATTACGCCTAGTATTAAACGTGAAAAATTATTATATTTTAGAGACCAACATGAAAAAAATATATAGGTTAAGGACGAAATATACAAAAAAATTAATTAGGTGAGTAAACGTGAAAAATAGCTTTAGTTTGGGGACAAACAAAGAGGTTATCCCATCATTTTAAGTCCACTTTAATTGCTCTATTTTTGTGAGGTTAGATTGAAATTGCAAAAAATTTTAAGTTTGAGAATGAAATGAGTGAAAAAAAAAACGTACTTAGGGAGCCAAACATGAAACACAACTTTAATTAGGGGACTGACTAAAGGATTACCCCAAAAGAAAATCATTGTATGCCCATATCGAGTGTAGGCTTATTAGATGTTTGGCTAGCCTAAAAAGTCAAAACTTAATTACCCAAAGAAAAGAAAATACATAAAATAATTTGTCACAATAATCTCTTCAATAAAGCACAAGATCTCATGTTTCTAGCTTCAAAATCTACTAACCTTCATTGTCCAGCAATTGCCTTCACCATTGTGGATAGCATTCACTAGCCCTGTGTAGTTCCAATTCTTAATCACATTGTATGGTCCATCATGTATTTCAACTTCTATGGTATATCCCCCATTGTTAATCAAGAAAATAATGGTCTTTTGGTCGCATCGAATCATTGTTGAAATATCTTGTGCAGTCACCTGCAGGGAGCCAACTTCTTGTCAGTAACCGCAAAATATCACAACTAAAAAGACCAAGTCTTTCGTCCCAAATACTACAATGCCATCTAATGTCTCACCTGGGCCAAACTAATACTTATAAGGTGGTATGCTATAAAAGCAAATATGCAAAGACACTAGAATAGCTTATATGATTACTTATAGTTAGGAATTCTTTAAGAATTTAAATATAATAACAAATTGATTATAATAACAAATATAATAAGCAAATATGCAAAGACACTAGAATAACAAATTGATTATTTTGCAAATAATTTAGTATAAATATGATTTGAGTAACTATACTATGTTGTAATATTAATATTTATGCAATTATAGGTAAAACAATAAAAGATTTTTTTGCTCTGCTAAATTTAGAAATTATACTATCTTGTTTGGGTCAAGTATCAATATCACGGTTCACTAGGTCAATAAAAGTATGTGGTAACCATGAATTCTCCGACTTCCGTGACTCCATTAAGATATTATTATTGTACCATTATTTGTTCACTTAAAAGTTATTTGTTTAAGAAAACTGATAAATCCATAATAGAAAATGATATTTTCACATAAATACCGTCGCTATATAAATTCTATAGTGACGGTTTTCACCGTCGCTATACATCTATAGCAACACTTTTCATGTGAAAATATCAAAAAAATATTGTGGAAATATCAATTTCTTTTTTTAAATAAGCAACGCTGACATAACAACATTACAACTGCAGGTGGGACGGTGGATGAAACACGAAATGAGAGCATAGGTTTGATTTAAGTAACTTATTAATTCTAAAAAAGTCAATCCTATCGAGTTTACCTGAAAACTACCATCGCCAATACAAGCAATCACTCGCTTTTTTGGTACTGATTGAGCATAGCCAAGGGTAGCACCAACAGACCATCCAATTGAGCCATACTGCATCTAGAATTCATACCTGCAACACCAACTTTTGTTCTTTGATATTTGTAGAAAATTATAAAGAAAAAAATCTAAAGACATTTGTTACTTACCCACACCCCTCGGGTAGTTTTAGCTTCTGGCAGTTGAACCAAGAGTCTCCTGTCTCAACAATCATAGCAGTTTCACATGAAAGCATCTCTTGTATATGTTGGAACAAAATGTTAACCCTTAAAGCCTCTTTAGGATCACATTTCAAAGGCTGCCCCTCTGGCACAAATATACGGTGATAGTTTTCAGATGCGCTTCGCTTTCGCTTTAGTTTAAGTTTATTGGTGAGTTCAATAAGAAAATCCTTCATCAAAACGCACCCAAAAGCAAGGCCATTAGCTATGACTACGCGATCAGTCGCATAATAATTGCCTTTTCTTTTTTTTCACTAATAAGGAGTAGCCAACAGAGCTATAGTCATTAAAGATTGGACCAGAAAACAAGTAAGCATTGGCTGATTCCACAATTTCGCCACAAAATGTTGTGCCTACTGCACCCCAATAAGTACCAATGAAATGGGGATGCTGCTCTGGGACAAGTCCTTTTGCTGATGGCATTACTGAAATGGCGTAGCCAGAAGCGTCCGCGATTTCAACAAATGCCTCGCAGGCCTTGGCGACTCGAAGTTTTGGCCCTCCCACCATGACTGGCTTTACTGCCTTGTTCAAGAAGGCTGCTGCTGCCTACACTGCAGCTTCTAATCCCCTCTTATTGCTTAATCCGCATCAGAAAAATAAATGGAAAAAAACCATTTGTATTTTATCATTAAAGTTATGTTTGACAACTCCGTTCCAAACTTTGGAATTGAAATTGAGCGCCAGAGTTTGACTAAATTTTAGTAACATGGAATTGAAATATGCTTTCAATTCCAAAGCCTAGATTTGAGTAGCTAAACCATACTTACCATATACTCTAATTGACTTAGCTAACCACGTATTGGTATTTGTATTCTCAAATATGATACTCTTACATATAAATACTCTATATGTTGGGCCAAGGTTTTTTGGGCCTCTGGAATATAGTGGGTCATTAATCATGTGGTGTTATATGGGCTTGGACTGGGAGTGGATTTGGTGGACGGGAAATTTGTGGATTAAGGATCATAATTCTATTTGGTCTCTAGACATGGAAGGAGGTATTAGATTATAAATCCACTTCCTTGATTTTAGGAGATTCGGTGCAATCCTATTAAGGAATGGTTGTTTGGAGAGAACCTTAATTTGATTCGGAGAATGTAACAATCCAAGATTTTATTATTTGTAATTTAAAATATTTATTAAATTAAATAAATATTTTGTTGATGTAGTCGTTGTTAGTGAATATTTGTGAATTAAATTTATTAGATAACATTCTAATTTAATTTAATCTAATAGTTAGAGAGTTGCTAAAGATAACATGAATGGTTATATTGTTGTTTTAATTTAATAATGAAAGTGATATGTTAATTTATTAAATAAAATTATAATAAGATTATAATTTTGTGATAATTAAATTAAGTGGAGAATTTATTGAGTGTGTTGTACTTAGTTTATACAACTAAGTTTTGTTATGAAAATTCAAATAAATAATATGTGATTATAAATTATAAATTGAATTGTTTATTAAAATAAATTAAAGGAGTTTTAAATTGGTTACCAAACAAGGCTTAAAACATTAAGTCTTTATTTTAATCAATTTTATCCAAACTAAGCCTTATGATTTTTAATTTTTAATTTGAATTATAATAAATAAAATAATATAAATATATTTATAACCGATATAATGCTTATTATTTAGTAACTATTATATTAAATCACAGATTATGGCCCTATCGCTTATTTGTTTTACGCTTAACTAAGAGTCGACCTATATCGATACTAAGAAAAGAAAGGAGTTTTCAGAGAATTTGAGAGAGACTAGAGAGAGATTGAGAGAAATTTCTGAGTTTTCGAGCGATTCTTGGTATTTAGCAAAGATTGTGCAAGCAATTGAAGGTATTGTTCATAACTTTAATGCTATATATTTATATATATGTGTATATATATATATATATATATATATATATATATTTTTTACTGAATAAACCTTCAAGTTCGTGAATTCATTTTTTTAAATTGTTGATATACAACTGATAATTTGTGATTATACATGTTTATGATGTTAGAATATGCATTTAGACAAGAATTTGTATGCTAAATATGTTTAAGAAGAAAGAAAAGTATTTACAGTGAATGTTTTTACATATGGCTTATGAAAGTACCAAATTTAGTGGTTATTTTGTATACCAATATGTAAATTGAGCCTTGAATATGCTAGTTCGTTAAGAAACGAAGATAACGTAGTTTGAATGAATTAATTTGGTGTAGAATTGTGATCACAGTGATGATTTTTGTGAAGGATGTCAAAATTGAAGTTTTTATACAAAACCATGAAATTTCAGAATTTAAATTAGTTGAAGTTGTTGTTTAATTGTTTTAAGTGGTTGAATATGTAAGGAATCATGTCTGTGTTAGTTCTGTACCAATTACATATGTTAAATTTACTATTTTGTGGGTGAAATTCGTGTTAGTTGGCTTAGAAACGTAGTAGAAACTCTGCTCGCAAAAATCGATCTCGGTGCAAGACTCTTATGATCGCTTTTCACTTGGCGCGCAGGCGTCTTCTTATGCATGTGGCATAGCTAAACTAAGGCAATACTGAGTTTTCGAGCGATTCTTGGTATTTAGCAAAGATTGTGCAAGCAATTGAAGGTATTGTTCATAACTTTAATGCTATATATTTATATATATGTGTATATATATATATATATATATATATATATATATATATGAGTTTTACGGCATAAACCTTCAAGTTCTGTGAATTCATTTTTTTAAATTGTTGATATACAACTGATAATTTGTGATTATACATGTTTATGATGTTAGAATATGCATTTAGACAAGAATTTGTATGCTAAATATGTTTAAGAAGAAAGAAAAGTATTTACAGTGAATGTTTTTACATATGGCTTATGAAAGTACCAAATTTAGTGGTTATTTTGTATACCAATATGTAAATTGAGCCTTGAATATGCTAGTTCGTTAAGAAACGAAGATAACGTAGTTTGAATGAATTAATTTGGTGTAGAATTGTGATCACAGTGATGATTTTTGTGAAGGATGTCAAAATTGAAGTTTTTATACAAAACCATGAAATTTCGAATTTAAATTAGTTGAAGTTGTTGTTTAATTGTTTTAAGTGGTTGAATATGTAAGGAATCATGTCTCGTGTTAGTTCTGCACCAATTACATATGTTAAATTTACTATTTTGTGGGTGAAATTGTGTTAGTTGGCTTAGAAACAGTAGAAACTTCGGTTCGCAAAATCGACATCGGTGCTAAGCACGCAAGATCGCCTCTTAAGCGCGTGAGCGTCTTTGCATGCATGCCACGGAAACTATAGTAATATCTTGGCGCAGTCGCGCCAATAGTCGATCAGAGATGTTGAAGTCTCGCTACTTCGCAGACTTTGGACAATCATTGTAACTTGGTCTAAGGTTAGGTTAATGTGATAAATATGTAATGACGAGGTTAAAATGAATCGTGTGTCGTGGTTAGTAATTCTAAAGTTATAAGAAATTAGTAAGCTATGAAAATGACATCTTGTGATTATTGAACACGTGAATTAGTAAATAAGTGTTTTAAATCTAATCTTTGGGATTTCAAGTGCATGTGGCGTGAATGGAAACTTGTGCTAAAGTAACAAGTTTAACTATGAGGGAGTTTTAGTTTGGAAGTGGATGTTAGTATATCTAATAGATATTGTGATTCTAATACTATGTGTGTAGGTGAACGTGAGTTGTAAATTTATAGCTTACATACGAGGCAAGTTTCTAAAACCTTACCTCTTTACATTGAGCAAGTTTTTACTCTCAAACTTTGATTGAGCAAGTTTTTATTCACAAACTTTATTTGAACAAGCTATAATTCTAATCTTATTCGAGCAAGTTTTGAATTCTAATCATTGTTGATTTACTCTAACTTGTTTATAGTTAAGCAAGTTTCTTTAGTTCATTCTTTTATAGTGAATGCTTCTTGAACTCAAATTTCTAGTATTGAATTGTCGTATTTCAATTACTTTGCACTAGTTATTATCATGTTGAGCAAGCTTTGTTTCCAGCTTGCTATCAGTTAATGTAAGTTTAGAAATTAAATTTCTAATTTGACATGTTCATAGACCTAGCTTATTATTGTTCAAGCAAAGGTTTATCGTTTTATTTAATGCTTATGCTTTCTAGTTATTTCCAAGCATGAGTTTAATATATAGTGTGGCGACCCCAAATCCAGGTACTTGAAACCCGAACTCGGTTCTCCACGATACCATTTCTTTAAGCTGAATAATACTAAATAATAATACATTCGAACTTAATTTACATACATCAAAGTTTACTTCCCAGTGCGTGACCTTCAAATACATTTCTTACAATACGACAATAGATTCCATTGTCTTACTAACTATAACCATTAACTCATAATATAAACTCATTCAATGCACTTTCCTTTCCCTTGTTCGTTCTCGAGCCTTCAAAGTTGCTTATACATAATCGAAAACATTTAATTTAAGCAAGGATGAGCATTTGAGTGCCCAAAGAAGTAATAGCAATTATATATATAAGTTTGAAAGAATATAAGTATTCTCTTTACATAACACTTCAACAACGAATCAAAAGTGGTGAAGTAATCTATACTGATAAAAGATTCACATAACAACTCTCTTTCAATTTCTTGAAATTAGGCTCCACCCATGAATAGTGTTTAAGAAACATACTATGAACATGGTTTTTTTCATTTTCGAAAAGGTTTAGCGAAATTCATCCGCAAAAACCGTCATAACTTACTGCACGCGGAGGGTGATCACCCCATTGTACCTGTGATCGATCAATACTACATAACTTGAACGAAATTCATCGTTCACCCTTTGTCCGTCGAAGCGCATAAAAATTTTCCCATTATCGGGATGTTCATACATGCCTGGTTCCAAACCCGAAGGTTTTTAATCTTGCTCAACAATAATATGTAATTCAACATATATGTATACGGTTAATTGAAAAAAGTGTATCAACATGTGAATAAATGCCATGATTATCCAAGTGGGGACACTTGTATAACCATTTAGAAATCAATGAATGTAATATATATCCGAGCTAACATGTTGATAATCAAAGCGTACATAATCTGTATGCAGAGTAGAAAAGAATTCAAACTTCTTACTCATGTTCATTGCATAAAGGAAATGCAAAAGGTAGGATACTTGCTCGATTTCTTCGATTACAAATCTCAACTTAGGTTTTATCTCTTTATCACAACCTATCAATAAGCGGATCATTCGTTCGATTAGAACAATATATCATAACACATTGTCTTTGTCAATTACTACCAAGACATAGTCTAATTACGTCATCACATAATCGCAAAGTGATCATACTTTTAGTTCATATTCTATACTTTTATACATTTTTCAAATATCTCACCCATGCTCTTACGTAAGTCTTTTCTTTCTATTATAGGTCGTCCTGACAGCGGGTTGCTGCATCTGACAAATTTTTTATCGGCAAATCTTGAGTCTAAGACTTTTATTCTATACCTCAACATCTGTAAATATCAGACATTTTACTTTTAATCATTTTCGAATTTTCCAGAAATTGAAAAATTTAAAATAAATCAAATCTGTCACTCAAGGGCTTATAGAGATATAACTGTTACTATGGGTGCTCTTCATCAAATCCTGGACTTCATAACCGGTTCTCAAGTCAGCTAGTTTGACCGGATATAACTTTCAAACGTCGGAATCATAATTAAATGACTTAAACATTAAACAATTCCATTATCATTAATAATTAATTTATATTAAACTATTAATGAAACCATTGCCAAAATATAAAAGTTATTTATAATAACTCAAACTATTTTTAAAACATTTATATTACCCTTAAATGATTTTTAAAACAATTAAAATTATTTTAAATAATCACCATTAATATATAAATATTAATGTACTATTCATCCAAATATTAAAAGTCATTAATTATAACTTAAAATATTTTTAAATCCTTAATATCCTCTTTAAATGATTTTTAAATAATTAAAACCATTTTTAAACTATTTATTTAATAATAATTATTAAATAAACTAAATATCATTAATATTATCTTAATATCATTAATATTAAATTATTAATGAAATTATCCTTTAAATATTAAAAGTTATATTTTATAACTTAAAATATTTTTAAATACCTTAATTTCATTTAAAATGATTTTTATAATATTAAAATCATTTTAAACTAAATTATTTAATATAATCATTAAATAACTTTAATATCATTAATATATAATTAATTAATGAAATTCATCACAAAATATTAAAAGTCATGGGAAATAACTTAAAATATTTTCTTATACCATAATATAATTTTTCATGAATTAAAACTATTTTTAAATAATTTATTTAATATTATAATTAAATAAATAAATACCTTTATATTTCAAAAATATTAAATATTTATGAAATATACTCAAAATAATTAAAAACTATTTTTCGGACTTTAAAATAATTTTTCATAATTTATTTGGTATTTTAATAATTAAAATCTAATTTTTCCAATTTTTAAATCATTTTTCAAAAATCGTAAATTAAAATAATTAAAATCGTCAAGCTAAAAGCCCCTATATAGTGATGTATGTCGCTATATAGGTGTTCTTGAGCCTACCTGATCTCTTCATAAAGCGGAACCGAGTGGCCTACTTTGACCATGAATAACTCTCTCATCTTAATGAATTTGGACAATCTATAAATTGGGTCTTGTAGAGGAAATACAAGAATATAATATCCAACAATCATAACCTCTAAACAAACATCGGATCTGGGATAAATCACCCATCAAAATAGCTACCAAAGTCGTTTCTTCATGAAGAAACGATTAAAGGTGCCTACTTTGGACCTCTATAACTTGATGATCGTGTAACTTTTATGTGATCTATCAATTCCAGTGTGTAGACAACATGTAGGACTACAACTCTAACACTTAATATCATCATAAAAATAAGAAATAAAGCATCTAACGTATGGTCAAACCTTGTCAGAAAAATTAACACTTAAAAATTCTTGGTCGCCTGTAATTTTACGGTCAATCTTAAATCAACCCACTTTGACCTTAAATAACTCTTAATCCGTAATATATATGGACCTGATTCTTTTTGGAGGTTAAATACCACATAACTTGATACACATATCAACCTTTAGAACACAAAATACATTAAAGATGACCGAGCTATAAGGCCTGACATTTGCCAAAAAAATATTTCTGGACACTTAGAATATTTTCTGGGTTTGAAAAACAATAGGTCAATGCTTAGGGCCAACCCACTTTGACCGCTTATAAATCGATATACAATAGATATAGACCTGATTCCTTTTGAAGTTTAAAGACCACATAACAAGATACACCTAACAACTTTTAAACAACAAAAAGCGGTAAATAATCACAGAGATATAAGTCTTGACATTTGCCCAAAAATCACGAAATCTTGGTTTTCCAACTTGCTCAAATCTTCAAATTCGTGCACTTTGATGTTATGGGCTCATGATTTTACAACCCGAACATTAATAGACTCCTATTACACTACTTTAAACAATCAATTGCATCAATTAACATCGAATCGAAGGATTTCAAAATTAGGGAATTTCATACCTTTTCTAGCTTCGATTTTTGATTTTTTTTGGCTTTGATGCTTCTGATTTGTTGTTTGTGATGGCTGGGCTTTGATTAGGAGCTTATGGGCAAGATAATTTCGTTGGTAAGAGGTTGGGAGAGATATGGCCAAGTGTTTGTGAATAAATAGGCTAAATAATGTACATTTCTCTCTCTTAAATTATGTAAATCATGTATGCAATCATGTAATGGCTGATTATTGGTGGTAGTAATGTTATAGTGTCATGGTAAATTCTAGAATAAAGTTAGATGTCCAGATTTTGCAAGATTGCTAGCAATAATACACTAATAATACACTAAATGGACAAAAAAGGCATTTTAGTCATTTCCACTCTAATAATTGGTTTCTTCCTTTAATAATGCACAAGGGTAGTTTAGACTTCTCATGTCTACCATGAAGGACATTTTAGACATTGGCCATAACCATTAGGGTTTATCACTTTAGATTTTAAAATTCCATAATATAACTAATAATACACTAAAAGGGTATTTTGGTAATTTCACATATAATTTCATGGGCATTTTTATACATAGCAATTAAATGTAGTATTTAATCACTAGATGGTAATTCTTATCATTTACCAATTACTTTCTATCCTTTGGTAAATTAAAACATTTATACAATAACATCGTAATTAAACCCAATAATTTTAAATTAGGGTTTTCTAATTAGGGTTTCTTAACGCCATCAATTAGGGTTTCTAATTGACCATTAGAATTCTCTAATTATCTGTGTATGTTCTAACACAGTCATTACAATCTCTAACTTCAATTGATTAGGGTTGTAATAATTAGGGTTTGTCCTAATTATCGACAAACAACGATAATTAGGGTTTCTTCTAATTACTGAGACATCTTATACACAAAGAACCTTCATATACCCAAAAAACTTCATATACACAATCACTACTACTTAGTCATTTCTCATAGCTAAGTTTAATAATTAGGGTTTCACAAAGACGGTAATATGCTATGACCTAATTGGTAAAATCATTGCTCAATATATTATCTGTCATACATACGATACATAATTATTGTCTTTGTAAAATCATTATAACAATAATATAATATTATTATTCTCATCTCTTGATCACAATCCCAATTCGTGGTTTGGATCTCATATCTCGACTTCTCTTTCGCATATCAAGTTAAAATACTTGATTTAAATATTCTCGAACAATTCATATAATAAAATATTTATTATATAATTCTAATTATCACTTCATATATTATTTCCAATCATGTTATCATGGAAAATAATTAATAAAAACATTTACGCTACGTAAATTAATTACCATAAAAATATAATTTGTAGTAATTAATTATTCCAAAATTATTTCTAATTTTTCAAGTAATAAATATATTCGCATTTATCGTTCACATTACTAGACACTTAGTCTCGTCATTAAAGAAAAAAAATTTATACGCAAAATTTCTTAATTATTTTATATAGAAAATCCCGGGTTATTACATATAGTCGATTCACCTATGATTCTCAATTGTTCTATATTATGTTTTTAGTGATCAAATGTAGTATTATCAAACTTTGTTGATTCAACTAATCCTTTAGTTGATGATCGTGAAACTCTAAATTACCCTTGAAGTTTATCCAAACCAAACTTTCTTTGGTGCGGTCTTGTACTCTAAAACTGAGAAGAACAACCCTATTATAGGGGATACACAATGCGTTTAGATGTTTATGCACAATACATGGTACGAAGAAGGGTGATCCCCTAAATGCGTGAAGTCCCTACAAATATAACCGCTTTTGGGTTAAAGTTGAAAGATTACTTGTAACCATGGACATAGTTCGTGGTCTTATGACCCTCAGATATATTTCATATTTTGATTCCAGTTTTTGGTTATCATTGATAGAGTATTATTCAGTTTTGATGAGCCTATTTATTAGGAGTTATTATTCTCTTATTTTTCATTGCTATATCTAGTGAGCATTTGTTTTGCTCACTCTTGCATATATACACTCATTGCAGCTAAAGTTGAGAAGGTCGATCAACCTACGACTAGCAAAGGAAAGGGAAAAATGTGCAAGTGGTGAAGACTTATAATTTCATTTATTGTCATGATGATAGACTTTATATTTAATGATGTGATGGAATTATTTTATTTCCGCACTTGGTTGATGTTTAAGGTTAGACAACCTGGGAAGACTTTTTGATTAATGATGTAACCCTTTTAAAGGGAGGATTTCTGATTTAATTTTATTTTATTTGGGTAGTTAGATATGATTGAATGGAAAGTGAACACCAAATCTTGTGGAAATGAAGTACCTGGATTTGGGGGTGTCACAGAGAAGGATTTTGTGAAGGTGTTGAGAACACTATAAATACAGGGTTTTTCATTAATTTTAAGGTACATGCAATTTATTTCTTTCCAGCACTAGAGCTTTAAGCCTATATTGTTAACATTATATCAACTTATACATATTCTCACACCAGAGCTATCCCCCGGCGGCCCAAGCCGCCAAGCTTTCGGTGTTTACCCATTTCAAGGTGATTGGACGCGCTTTGGTGATTAGAACGCGTGGACGGATCTTGGCGTTAACATTAAGCGTTAGAAGGAGGGATGTCTAGTATTATTCTTTGGTTTTCAATCACACTCGTTAATTTTTCTGCGTTTGAGATTATGGAGAACGCAATGGGGCGATTCTGGTGCAGGAGAGCCGACGGCGGAAGGTTCTTCTCACCAGAGAGGGTCAAATAAGGATAGACTGGGGCCATCAAAAGCATCCATGATAGACTTGGGCCACATGGAGCCTCAGTAGGGTCTCAAGCTAGAGACCACGATGATGTCAGGAGGAAGTTGTTTTCCACAGCCAGTAAAGGGCCTAACAACGATCGGAGGAGGGTAGAAGGCACACCGCCTAGAACCCAATACTAAGAAGATCAGGCGGACAAGAGATATACTCTTGCCAAGATGGCACATTAGACTGATAAGGTTTTAAAGGTACTGCTACAACAGAAGGAAGAGATTGCGAAACAGATGTTCCTTATGGCCGAACAGGAAGATGAGGCCTCCAGCCACACTCAATCTAGAAGGCGTGGTAGGTCTCCAGATAGATGAACCAGAACATGGAGGGATGAAGATTCAAGGAGATCCGAAAGCAGGCTTCGAAACCGCTCTCGAGATCGAAGCAGAGCAAGAGGTCGCACTCTCGAGGATCCAAAGAGGCCACACCGCCCTGTGGGTTCTCAGCATGACAATAATGATAAACGACGAAGCAGATCCAAAGGTCGTACTCCCAAGGATCCAAAGAGGGCACATCGCCCTATGGATTCTTGGCATGGTGAGAAGGATAGATGACGAAGCACGATAAAATGTTGTAAAAAGCTAAGTTAGCCGATAAAAGTTTTTTTCGAAAAACGTGCAGAAATCAGACGAAATAAAAATGACGAAAAGTATTGTTATGTACTTTTCATTCATTTAACTACATTAGGGGAAAATGTGAAGGAAAACACTTTCATCAAAAAGTGTTTTTCAGCTTTTCGAAGAATGCGTAAAAGTTCTGTAAAAGAAAGACAAAATATCCAAAAATATTTGGATTCCAAGAATCACGCTTTTTTGACCGCTTGACGAATCCCGAAATACAGAACCACGAAGCTTCCAAGAGAATTTTCATGTATAGTAAGGAGGTTATTAAGGAGGTGGGAATAGTAACTTTGGGGGAAAATGACTATTTTGCCCTTAGCCCTGGTTTTCTATATAAGAGAGCCTTAGCTCATTTGTTAGTGATTTTGAAAATCTCCAACACTTGAGAGAGAGAGAGAATTCGAATGAGGAGAGAAAGGAAGAGGAAAAGCTAGCATGTGTGCAAACTTTTTCCAACTGACGGAGATTAAAGAAGAAAGGTAATCCAAAATCTAGTTTAATCTAAAATTTCTTTAAGTTTTTTATGTCAATATGCATAGCTTAATGAAAATAAGAGAAGAGGATGTTAAGAATGATTTCATATGGTTGGAATCATAAGAAAATGAAGTATGAAGAATTAAAGATTTAATTATAAAAGCTTTCTTAAGAAAGTATGAATTGCGTAACTAAGTTGAATGATCCGAATGAATCATATGAACGATTCGGTGACATAAGTAAGAGATGGTGTTTTATAACACCAAATTCCATGAAAAAGTGAAATCATAATCTAAGTATCGATTAAAAATGAAGAACGAATGAAGAACGCGAAGAACACGAAGAACGTTGTTGATGGACAAATTTAAAACTTTCGTAATTAGAACTTGTTGTTGATGGACAAGTTTAAAACCATCGCGTATAAGTTAGATGCTTATTGCTTGGTTAGGAATGATAGAAACATTCATGAAGAATGGATTAAACAATTAGCTATAATGAAGTTATGGCAAAAATTTTGTAAAAGACAAATAAAAAGTAGAAAGTATATAAATGAACCCGAATGTGTAGGGTTTTATAAGAATGTAAGAAAATGTAGAAAACATGAGTTGTGGACTCAAGAATGAATGAATTTTGAGTTCGGATGACCGAATTACGGATGAACGAACGAAGAACGTTAATAACATAAAATGAATGAATAATGAAATTTAAGCTAATTGAATGGCATGTTAACAGATTTAGAATGAATTTCTATCTGAGGGAAGTTAAAATATGTAATGAGAGTAAGATGATGGCTTTGGAATGACCTCGTTCCGAGTTATAACGAAGAAGTTACGAGATTGCAAAGTAGGCAATTTGTACGCGTTTCAACACTTAGAAAAAATGCTGGAAAAATTGAGTTTTTGAACTGGCACCGCAGCACCAGTTTGAACTAGAACTGGGGCGCCGTAACGTTGTTTCCAGACGATAGTTACTAGAGAGTGGCGTACAGAATGCAAACAAACACAAAAGGAAAGTGGCGTACTACAAATACACGTCTGAGGAAAACCCCAGAGAAGAGCTTTTTATTGCTTAACTCCTGGGGGAAGTGTAAGGAAGATAATGAACATATAGTTCACATAATATAACACTTAATCAAGTGAATTAAACTTTTAGTAAAGGTTGAACGAAAAGAATGAAATGGATTAAAGGACAAAGAATGTAAACACAACGTAGTTACGATGAATGGTCGGTCTTAACATACCACGAACCGTATGACTTTGACATTAAGAAAGGATGATGAATGTGAGGTTCATATAATGGATAATAAATGAGAGTGATTAAAACCTTAGGTAAAGGTTGAATGTGAGTTTAAAAGTCGAGCAACGTGAACATAGAATACATAAATGATCTTCGTGAATCATATTCATGTTGGGCTAACATTCTAAGTATACAAAAGACTGTATGACTTAGATGTTGACGAATGTAGTAAGTAAGAAATAAATTATCCAAAAAGTCATAATGAACGATCATAAGATTAGTGAATGTGACACCCCGAAAATAGGTATACATCACCCATTCTGAGTTATCAATACACGGTACAGAAACAACTACAACTTTATTATTACAACAATAAAACTGTGAGTTTAAATACAGATATTGCCATCTAAACAATATCCACATACAAATAAATCCTCATCATAATTATTTATACATTATTTTACAAAAATGGTGAGGACTACTAAACAACTCTCTAAAACCATCATTCCATACCCCCCAGACTAAATGCTTTACATTCTCGCCTCCCGAGAAGAAAAATGGAACAAAAAGGAAAAGGGTGAGCTCAACTAGCCCAAAGAAAAGAATATTATGACTAAGATAATATACAACAAATTATCGTTAGTCTTCAACGAGGAAAAATTTAATTGAATACAATAGACAACAAGTTTTAAATCAATACTGCATGATGAAAATATTAATTCATAGAAGAGTTACGTAGAGGATAAAATCTACTAATATCTATGAATTTAACAATCCATCATCAATATTTTTATCCTGTAAACATCAATCAATATATATCCGGAATCATATATTCATCCTTGCACTACTGAGACAAGGACATTCACCGATTGGCATGTTCATCTAAACACCTGTTCATCTTTTGCACTACGGGCCAAAGATATTCATCGAAATCATTCATCTTTGCACTACAGCCAAAGATATTCATCGAAATCAATCATCTTTGCACTACTGAATAAAGATATTCAATAATATCATCATTTAAGGCCGAGGATGATGAAAAATATTTTTTTTTTAAAGAAACGAATCCAAAGGAAACAAAATGACAAGGATTAAGGATTAAGGATTAAGTACTTTATTTTATCCACGTCCAAAAAATACCTCAAAAATAATCATAGTGGTGTAAAATTCAAGAATGATCAAAACATGGATACAATCAAAACTAGTATCCACAATAGATATTTTGGACGAAAAAGAAAATTTTCATTTTTCGATGAATAGTCTTGCCGTATTAAATGAATAAGATCAGATATCGTGAATAGTGCCGTATCGTAAATAGTAACTCAGACACCAAAAGTTCCAAATTTGATAAAAACTTCAAATCAATATTTCAAAGATAATGATATTGAAGAAATAATATCATTACGAAAAAAAATATCCCTTACCTCGAAAAAGACAAGATTTTAATTGGAATCTTGGATATAGGCTATAACTTGAACTTTCACCGTATAGCAATACTCAAAGTATACTCAAAATACTCACAAGAATACCGACTCGATAATATAGAGAGAAAACTTGATTTACGGTGTGATTTTCAATTCTAACCTAAGCACTATTTATAGGAAATTGCTTAGAACACTAAAGCAGAAAATTTAATATAATAATATATTTATAAAAAAATTTATACACCATCCTTTGGGAATCTGAAATCAGCCACCTAGCATGTGATTAATGAGGCTCACAACATATAAAAAACGTTTTTGTTATTTTAAACAATTAAAACTTCCAAAAATCAATTATTTGAACTCCTAACTTCAATAATTCACAATAAATAGCCCTTTTGTCGAAAAATTCAATCTTACGAGCTTTTATAGGAAATTCAATTCTCAACAACTTTGTAGAAGAAAGTTTTTCAAATTCCAAATGAAATTGACCAAAATCCACAAACAGGCGATTTTACGGCTATAATCAAATTTCAATTCGATAAATGGGGTCCACAGACATGTTTAACATGTTTTAAACATTTATTGCAACAAAAAATACTCTTCCTCCTCGTATACTCATATATCCCACATTCGTTGTAAAAATATCACCATTATTATATTATTAAAATATAATATATATATATATATATATATATATATTTAAATGAATTATTTTATCGAGAAAAGATAAAATTTCAATTTTCAATAATTGTCACATTAAAATTTTCTCCATCTATATCCACATAAAATCAATATTTTCCTCATCATATGAATCAATAATTAATTATTCACAAATAATATTACGAGAATCACAATATTGACAATCGGCGGTTCCTGGAAAGGGGCTTTCCAATAAGAATTTCTCCTTCTTGGCGCCGCAATTAGGTGACCAAACCTCTCCTTAGATGAACTTTCTAGACATTGCCAATAATGTTATCTAATAATATTATTCGAGATAATATGAATTATTGCTTCGATAATAAAAAATCTTGTGTAATGACAATTATTGAAACAACAAACAATATAAAATATCATCACAACAATTATTGAACCAATAAAATCTTGAACCGTAATTACATAACCATTATTGAGTAGTGCCTTCTTACGTAAGAGTCAATAATTGGTGCAATCTGCGTAATCTTCTTGCAACAAACGCCAGACATCGTGTGTTTTAACCACCGGGTATTCCAACAATTAAATACGGTAACAATTCTGTAGTTATTTTTAAACAACTTATATTTGTCGTTTTCTTCCTCCAATCGCTTTTTAGTTATGGGACCCACACACATGGTCGCTACTGTGGTCGTTTAATATTCCCTAACTAACGATGCGAATATTCCACGACCAAACGAATATTCCCCACAACAATGAATATTTTATAACCACTTGCTTATTTTGAAATATTTGCGTATTTTACCCATAACTATCCACATTAATCACATCAACCCTTACTATTTCAAAATAATAATTAGAGGAAATTAAATTTTATTTATTAATTATTTGGGGTCTTACAACCTCCTTCCTTATGAAATTTCGTCCTCGAAATTGACATACGAACCTGGTGTTTCGAAAAGATGAGGATACCTCGCTTTCATTTCCGTTTCCAATTCCTAGGTCATTTCTTCTATAGCATGGTTCCTCCACAAGACTTTAACTTGTGGTATGACCTTCATGCATAGGACATGCTCCTTCCTATTCAAGATCTTGACAGGTATCTCCTCATCGTTAAGTCTTGACTATCTCGTCTGGTTCTAACTCAATAACGTGGTTCGGGTCTTTCACATATTCTGAAATACGATATGTGAAACACATTATGAACACGAGACATACTTGGAGGTAAAGCGAGTCTATAGGCTACATTTCCTACTCGGTCAAGAATTTGAAATGGACCAATTAATCGTGGATTGAGCTTTCCTCTCTTCCCAAATCTTATAACTCCCTTCCATGGGGCAACACGCAACAATACATGATCCCCTATACTAAACTCCATGTCCTTTCGATGAAGATCCGCGCATAACTCTTTTGTCGATCCTGTCGCTTTTGTATCGTTGTCTAATCATTTGGATCTTTTACGTGGTCATACGTACCAACTCGGGTCCCAACAATGTTGTTTCACCCACCTCGTCCCAACATCTTTGGAGGCGACATTTTCGTCCATATAATGCTTGAATGGGGCCACACCTATACTTTCACGATAAGCATTATTGTAGGAGAATTCCACCAATGGTAAATACTTATCCCAACTGCCCTTGAAGTCTAGGACACAGAGTCTTAATAAATCTTCAAGAGTTTGAATAGTCCTCTCTGATTATCCGTCCGTTTGAGGATGGTATGCCGAACTGAATCGTAAATCCGTACCCATAGCTTTTTGCAAGCTAACCCAAAATCTTGAAGTGAATCTTGGGTCACGATCTGAAACTATAGATACTGTCACAACCTCACAATCTCATTTACATACATACTAGCAAGACGTTCAAGAGAATAAGTCTCCTGTATCGGCAAGAAATGTGCAGACTTGGTTAATCTATCAATAATAACCCAAATAGCATTTATGCCTTGAGAAACCGTGGGAAGACCCGTAACGAAATCCATGGTAATGTGTTCCCACTTCCATTTCGGAATCTCAAGTGGTTGCAATGGTCCCTTAGGCACTTGATGCTCCGCCTTTACATGTTGACAAGTTAAACATGTTGAGATAAACTTTGCAATCTCTCTCTTCATATTGTTCCACCAAAATGTATGTCAAAGATCACGATACATTTTAGTACTTCCAGGATGGATTGCAAATGGTGTATTGTGTGCCTCCATCATAATCTTGTACTTCAAATCAGAGTCGTTAGGAACACAAAGTCTAGAGTGGACTCAAGTATTCCTTCTTCATCGATTCTCGCTTAGGAATAACACCTTCTTGTACTTTCTTCTTCATATGCATCATTTCCCAATTGGTGGCTTGAGCAACCTTAACTTTTCTATTAAAGTTGGCTCTATCGTATACTTGACATCATCGCTTTTCGTTCTCAGATATGATATTCTACTCAACGCGTCGCCTACCACGTTAAACTTTTCCGGATGGTATTGAATAGTGTGGTCGTAGTCTTTCAATAGCTCGAGCTAACGTCATTTGCCAAGCGTGTTAAGTTCTTTTGAGTGAAGAAATATTTAAGACTTTTATGGTGCGAATATATCTCCACTTTCTCCCCATAAAGATAGTGCCTCCAGGATCTTTAAGCGAAAACATTGCTTTGCCAACTCTAGATCATGAGTAGGATAATTCCTCTCATATTCTTTAAGTTATCGCGAGGCATAGGCTATGACTTTCCTATGTTGCATGAGAACACATCCTAACCCTTTGCTCAAGCATCATTTGTAGATAACAAATCCTTCCAACCGGATGGTATTGTTAGAACAGGTCTTAAAATAAGTCTCCTCTTAAGCTCTTGGAAACTCTTCTCGCATTCTTCACTCCAAACGAATTTTGTATCCTTAAGAGTCAAGCTGAGTTAGCTGAGATGTGATTCGAGAAAAAACCTTCCACGAATCTCCGATAATAACCAACTAGACCCGAAAGCTACGTGCTTGATCACCGTCTTGATTGCTCCCAACTTTGTATTGCTTCAATCTTGGCGGTCAACAGATACTCCATGTTTTGACACCGCGCCCAAAAATGCTACTTCCTCAAGCCAGAACTCGCATTTCTTTAACTTGGCATATAACTTATTTTCACGAAGCCTTTGTAGTACCAACTTCAAATGGTGCTCATGATCTTCACGACTTTTGGAATATATGAGGATGTCATCAATAAAGACAACAACGAACTGATCCAAATATTCCTTGAATACTCGGTTCATCATATCCATGAAAGCCGCAGGGGCATTAGTCAATCCAAAAGACATGACTAGGAATTCATAATGCCCGTACCGAGTTCTAAAGGCAGTCTTTGGAATATCCTCAGTTCTAATCTTCAGCTGATGATATCCAGAACGAAGATCGATTTTTGAAAAGAATTGTGCTCCTTGCAATTGGTCAAACAAGTCATCAATACGAGGTAGAGGATACCTATTCTTGATAGTGACATGGTTCAATTCCCGATAGTCAATACAAAGTCGCATACTCCCGTCTTTCTTCTTTACGAATAAAACAGGAGCACCCCAAGGAGATGTACTAGGACGAATGAAACCGATGTCCAACAACTCCTGTAGTTGGACCTTTAACTCCTGAAGTTCAATAGGAGCCATTCGATATGGGGTTTTAGAAATGGGCTTTGTACCAGGTTCAAGGTCAATAAAGAATTCAACTTCACGTTACGGGGGTAGGCAAGGAAGTTCTTGAGAAATCGTCGGAAAGTCAATAACAACAGGAATATTATTCAAATTTGACGTGTCTTTATTCAAATCCATAACATGGGCTAAGAAAGCTTGACATCCGTTTTTTAATAAACGAATAACTTTATGATTAGATATGACAGTGATTGATTTTAATGGTTTAGTTGCTTGAATTACATACAACAAAGGTTGTTTAGGAATATGAAAGCTAACAACCTTACTGAAAAAATCAATTTTGGCATGATGAGTAGTTAACCAATCAATCCCTAAAATCACATCAAAAGCAAGTATCTTTAAAGAGATAAGGTCAACGAGTAAGGTGATGGTGCCAACTTGAATCAAACAAGATTTATAAGCAATGGATGTGATGAAAGTTTCTCCTAACGGAGTTTCCACGAGATAGGTCAAAGTCTAATTTCTCCTAGAAGTCAAGTTTAAACGTTAAGCACAAGTAGGAGAGATAAATTAATGGGTAGCACCGGTATCTAGTAAAGTATAAACTTCACAAGAATTTATAAATAGCTTACCCGTGATCACCTCGTTTGGGTTCCTCGCATTTTGACCGATCCACAACAAACGCTCTTCCAGAGGCAGATTGACTTTGACTTTTTGGGGACGATCTTTTGAGTCACCATCCCATTTGAACTAGGTTTCGCTCTACCGTACAATCTCGAGTGATATGTCCTTCCTTTCCATAATTATAGCATACACAGGCTGTTGTGGGTAGTTTGACGATCGTCCCTCTTTCCTGCATTTATAGCATATATGGGGTGGTCGTTCTCCTCCTTTGGAACCGATTCTTCTTGTACTTATAAATCGTCTTCATATAATTAGTTGTTGAATCTCCTCTTTTTAAAATCTCCTCATTTCGCTTCTTCTATTTTCATGGCCATGATTACCACCGGAGTGGTTACCATTTTGTCCGCTCTTTTCTTTCTCCACTTTGGTTATTATTGTTTTGTTGATTGCTATCTCCTAGATGATCCTCGATTGTGGTACCTCGGTTGATCGTACTTTCGTTATCTCGCTCTAACAATTGAGCCACATTAACAACATCTCGAATAGAGAAAAATTTATGAGAGATGAGATCTTGACGTATCTTGGGGTTTCAAAACCGCTCATCCACGCTCATCGTTCCTCATTCTCCACCAAATGAGGTGCAAACACTGGATAACTCTGCAAACTTAGCCTCGTCTTTAGAGACACCGTCATGTTGTTCCGCTCTAGTCTAATAAACTCCACTTCCTTCATATGAGCGAACACTTTCGGGAAAGTATTTGTCATTAAATAGTTCTGAAATGTCTCCCAAGACATGCTTGAAAAGCGGTTTGGATGGAGTGCGCTTCACGAGACTCCCACCGATGATCTTCCTTCGCCACGGAACATAAAGTTGGCGAATGGAACCTTTTGTTCCTCTGTGCATCCCAAGACATCGAATATCTTGGTAATTTGCTTGACCCATGTTTACGCCATGATCGGATCTGGTTTTCCCTTAAATTCGGTGGTCCCAACTCTTTGAATGCTTGCATTTGTGACAACCTGTGAATTGCTATCATTTCCTCCTATGTTTTGAACACGAGTCTCCTCGTGCGATTTTGCATGAGCGCAAAAAGCTTCTAAACATTAAATGCGTTCATCGTCGATCGATCGGTGGTGTTGTTCACGGGAGGAACATTGCCCGACTGTTGCACGTTCTCCTCGTTGGTGAGTACAGGAGTCTCCACGGTCTCATTACCATTGTTAATATTCTCAGTCGACATTCTCAAATACTGTCATAAAACAAGGGTTAATTAAGGAAATCAATATATCACATAATATCCCTATATACTGACCAACTATCAAATAAGCTTAGGTAGGACACACTATCGAAAGATTTACTCGTCTCTCCCCTCCTAGTTCTATTCCCCGATCTCCGCCAGAGATCATATGTAACACCCCAGTCCCACATCGAAAGATAGGGGAAAAATTTGTCTGCATATAAGAAAATAAGTTACTACCAATAGTACCTTCAAGTCATGACCTTTTGGGAGCCTGTGGTAGGGCTAGATGACCCAAGAAGATACTATTAGGCCAGTAGTTTGAGGCCTTATTTGGATGGATTTGATTCGATTCGGACTTGGGATTTGACCCAAGATTTGTTCCGAACTCGGGATTTGACCCGGGTTGTTTTATATGGTATCAAAGCCGACTCTCGAAAGCTCGGGTCGAGTCATCCGATCGGGTTGCCGGAGGTGGGGACACGAAGGCTGGTGGTATTATCCCACAATGGAGAGATGAAGGTCCGGAGGTGGGGACACGAAGTCAGCCGGTATTATCGCACAATGGCTAGAGAGGCAAAGATCTTTGGTAGTGTGTGTGATCGGTTTCAGCAGGGACATCGAAAATTTAAGTCGGGGAGTTTGTAACACCCAGGTCCACATCGAAAGATAGGGAAAAAATTTGTCTCGCATATAAGAAAATAAGTTACTACCAATAGTACCTTCAAGTCATGACCTTTTGGGAGCTGTGGTAGGGCTAGATGACCCAAGAAGATACTATTGGGCGATGAGTTGAGGCCTTATTTGGATGGATTTGATTCGATTCGGACTTGGAATTTGACCCAAGATTTGTTCGAACTTCTGGATTTGACGGGTTGTTTCATCATATCCTAAGCTCGATACCAACCACACACCCCCAAAATAGGTATACATCACCCATTACGAGTTGTCAATACAGTGTATGAAACAACTACAACTTTATTATTACAACAAAGAAAGCTGTGAGTTTAAATCTGAGATATTGCCATCTAAATAATATCCACATACAAATAAATCCTCATCATAATTATTGATACATTATTTTACAAAATGGTGAGGACTACTAAACAACTCTCTAAAACCATCATTCCATACCCCAGGCTAGACTTGCTACATTTCTAGCCTCCCGAGAAGAAAAATGGAACAAAAAGGAAAAGGGTGAGCTCAACTAGCCCGATAAATAATATTATGACTAAGATAATATACAAAAATTATCGTTAGTCTTCAACGGGAAAAATTTAATAGAATACAATAGACAACAAGTTTTAAATCAATACTACATGAAAAATATTAATTCATAGAAGAGTTACGTGAGGATAAAATCTACTAATATCTATGAATTTAACGTCCATCATCAATATTTTTATCCTGTAACATCAATCAATATATATCTGGAATCATATATTCATCCTTTTACTACGAGACCAAGGACATTCACCATTGGTCATGTTCATCTAAACACTTGTTCATCTTTGCACTACTTCTGGGCCAAAGATATTCATCGAAAATCATTCATCTTTTACACTTTCTGAGCCAAAGATATTCATCGAAAATCAATCATCTTTTGCACTACGAGCCAAAGATATTCAATAATATCATCATTTAAGGCGAGGATGATGAAAATATTTTTTTTTTAAAGAAAGCGAATCCAAAGGAAACAAAATGACAAGGATTAAGGATTAAGGATTAAGTACTTTATTTTATCCACGTCCAAAATACCTCAAAAATAATCATAGTGGTGTAAAATTCAAGAATGATCAAAACATGGATACAATCAAAACTAGTATCCACAATAGATATTTTAGACGAAAAGGAAAATTTTCATTTTTCGATGAATAGTCTTGAGTGTTAAGTGAATAATCTACCAGTATCACGTGAATAGTGCTTAGTATACATAAATAGTAACTCGACACCAAAAGTTCCAAATTTGATAAAAACTTGAGATCAATATTTGAAGATAATGATATTGAAGAAATAATATCATTCTGAAAAAAATAATATCCCTTACCTCGGAAGGCAGTTACTTCTAAACTGGAATCTTTGGATATAGGCTATAACTTAAACTTTCACCGTATAGCAATACTCAAAGTATACTCAAAATACTCACAAGAATACGCTCGATAATATAGAGAGAAAACTTGATTTACGGTGTGATTTTCAATTCTAACCTAAGCACTATTTATAGGAAATTGCTTAGAACACCAAAGCGAAAATTTAATATAATAATATATTTATAAAAAATTTATACACCATCCTTTGGGAATCTGAAATCGACCACCTAGCATGTGATTAATGAGGCTCACAACATATAAAAAAACGTTTTTGTTATTTTAAACAATTAAAACTTCCAAAAATCAATTATTTCAGAACTCCGGAACTTCATTAATTTTATAGGAAATTCAATTCTCTACAACTTTGTAGAAGAAAGTTTTTCAAATTCCAAATGCAAAATTGGCCAAAAATCCACAAACAGAAGCGATTTTACTGAAATTATAATCAAATTTCGGTCAATAAATGGGGTCCATAGAGCATGTTTAACATGTTTTAAACATTTATTGCAACAAAAATACTCTTCCTCCTCGTATACTCATATATCCCACATTCGTTGTAAAAATATCACCATTATTATATTATTAAAATATAATATATATATATATATATATTTAAATGAATTATTTTATCAGAAAAAGATAAAATTTCAATTTTCAACAATTATCACATTAAAAATTTTCTCCATCTATATCCACATAAAATCAATATTTTCCTCATCATATGAATCAATAATTAATTATTCACAAATAATATTACGAAATCACAATATTGACAATCGGCGGGTTCCTGGAAAGAGGGGCTTTCCAATAAGAATTTTTCCTTACTGGTGCGCAATTAGGTGACCAAACCTCTCCTTAGACAGAACTTTCTAGACATTGCCAATAATGTTATCTAATAATATTATTCGGATAATATGAATTATTGCTTCGATAATGAAAAATCTTGTGTAATGACAATTATTGAAACAACGACAATATAAAATATCAACCTGACAATTATTGAACCAATAAAATCTTTGAGCATTAATTCATAACCATTATTGAGTAGTGCCTTCTTACGTAAGAGTCAATAATTGGTGCAATACTGCAGTGTCTTCTTTGTGCAACAATGCGTATTCGTGTTTTAACCACCGGGTATTCCAACGATTAAAATCGGTAACAATTACGTAGTTATTTTTAAACAACTTATATTTGTCGTTTTCTTCCTCCAATCGCTTTCAGTTATGGGGCCCACACATGGTCACTACCGTCGTCAAATGCGAATATTCACGACGATCTGAATATTCCACGACCAAACGAATATTCCCTGACAACAATGAATATTTTATAACCACTTGCTTATTTTGAAATATTTGCGTATTTTACCCATAACTATTTCAAAATAATATTCACATCAACCCTTACTATTTCAAAATAATAATTAGAGGAAATTAAATTTCATTTATTAATTATTTGGGGTCTTACAATGAAAGTCCAAGTGTGAGTCGGATAGAGAATGAAATGTAAGTGTTAAACCCTTTAGCCGACGTGAGGGTTGAGTGTATGTGAATATTAAACGGGCATAACATACACCTCGTGTATGGTTTGACCATAAGGTAATGAAGAATATTGATTAAACCTGTGAACGGTGAAGAAAATGAATTAAAAGGCGATGGCGATATAACGATAAGAAAGCCGAGTTAATGATTATAACTTTGATAACATTCCGAGTCGAAGGAACCAGATGTTATAAGATAAGAATAAGGTAATGTAAAATGTTTAACGCTGTGTAAGCATAATATTAACATTTAATGATCATTTTAAGTATACAAAAAAATGTATGACTTAGACGATAAGAAATTGACTTAACGAACATTATATCTTTAATGGTTCGAATAAGTTAAGTTAAGTTTAGGTTGTGGTACAATCGTAATCTTTGATGGATGACATATGGAGGCTGGGCTAAACAATTCCTTCAGAGAGCGGTGGTATATACAAATCTGGCAACCGATCTAACTTGTTGTGAAAGACAGGCGATGTGTAGATGAGACGGGAAACTAGTTTGTTGGTTGTTTGTGAAAAACCACTCGAGTACCATATGGAATACTGAAGTCTGAGACTTCGATGTGTGTTGTGTCCTAGAAAAGTTATAAGAAAAGATAAGAATGTAAATTATCAAAGAGATGATGATCGTCTGAGTAAGACATCTCAAGTATGTCGTAATATAATCGTAAGCGATAAAAAGAAAGTTGGTCGCGTAAACTTAGATTGCAAGAATCACGAACCCTAAGAAGTAAAGATAAGTTTAAAACAATGTGTAAGTCAAAAATATGACTAATTGGCACATGTTATTCTATATGTGATATATAGTGATTGTGATGAGCAGTTCAGTTTAAATTGTAAGTTGTAGTTGTGCAAAAGGCAAGTTCCTAACTTCATTCATATTTTTAATGAATGATAGTTTCTTAAACTTTCTCAGATGTTGAACATGAGAAGTTTTATCTATGTCTTGAATTTGTGATATTTATGCAAGGTGGTAGAATGTATGAGGCATTGTGCCACAATTTGAACACTTCGGTGTTTCTATGAGATGAACTGTTCTGTGGTTGAATTGTTCAATATGAAAATGTTTTATTTATTCATGAACCATTATTGTTAAGTTTATGCTAATGATTCTAACCGGACAGAATGTGTATGAAAAAGGTAGAAGAAAGAAAGTATTGCAAAATGAATGTGATTAATTTTTTAAAATGATAGGAATCAGATTTATTCCTATTATTCAAGTTGCTTCATAACCTTTGTTCGGTTATTGAAGTTCTAAAGGAATGTTTAAATTCTTGAGGTTGTTTATTCAACTGCTATGATTTGTTGAGCAATTGAATGCTCACACTTGCTTTAAATGAAAAATATTTTGAAATCTGAGTAGAAGAACTTAAGGATCCCATAAAGATCAAACTGACTGGTGTCCAGATGAAGTGACATTCAGTATATGAATGAGTGTGAAGATCAAGCCAAGACTTTTAATGTAGAATAATGTATTTAAACTTTAGAATAGTTTAGTGAACTGTTATGTATCCTTGGTGGCGGATAAAAGTCACTCTTGTAAGATATAAATAATAATGTAATTATCATTATTTATAATGAATGAGGTTATAAGGTATTAGAACCTGGGATTTGAGAATGTATGTTGTTATATTTAACTATATAATGATGTATGTTTGG
Organism: Panax ginseng; assembly: GCA_020205605.1. NCBI lineage: Eukaryota > Viridiplantae > Streptophyta > Magnoliopsida > Apiales > Araliaceae > Panax > Panax ginseng. Next base: position 99,065,214 of record CM035130.1, read on the forward strand.
AAAGAGATAGGATTGTGACGTACGAAATTCGGGTGTGAAAATAGACCGAATTTCGAGGCGTTACATTAATAAGAGGAGTCTTATTATTATTATTACTATTAGGCTTAAATATATTTTACTATCCTAAACTATTAACCATTTTTTACTTCGGTGATCGACCTTTCAATTTTTTCAATTAGATGATTTAACTCTCAATTTCTTCCAATTACATTCAATTGAAATGCCACCTCAGAAATTGATGATGTGACCCTACATACATGGCAATTTGATGCTTATTTATAAAAAAAACCTACATGCCATTTTAATGTTCATGTAAAAAGAAAATTTTAAATAATAAGTTATCATTTTAGTGATGCTTAAGGGTAAAAAAGTAATACCAAGAAAAAAATACAAAAAATCTAAAAACAAACATCGAGACAAATTCAAAACAAAATTTTTTAAACTTTTATACAAATTTGTTCATTGCAAATGAAAAAAATACATACATTAACTATAAAATTATAAACGTGTATATACACATGCAAATTAACAATTAGAAGGGTAAAAAATTTAAAATTTAGGGAGACAAATTCATATAAAATTATTTCTTCCAAACCAAGAACAACAAAGAGAAATATATTTACAATGACATAAATTTTCGGATCTGAATAATACAAAATACACACAAAAACATAGAAAATAGAGTGATTTGAAAATAAAAAAATAGGGGATATACCTCGACAGTGAGATATATAAGAACAAAGGCGAGATAGTTCAGAGCACCAGAACAGCGACGAGATAGATCGGAGCACCACAACGATGGTGATGAAACTCGTTGGAGATTCGAGGACGAGGAATACCTCAGTAAGGGTTTTGATCTATGACGATCCCAATAATAACCTAAGTTAGTTTTCAATTTATTGATATTGCCCCTTCATCACAATTAGTCAGTGGTCTTCGGAGTTGATCTTCAGATCCACATAGATGCACTATAATGCCCGAGAAAATCGAATTTTTATGATAATTAATTATTTTTTTTGATTATGTGAATTAAATGAATTTAATTGATTTATTTTGTGAGTAAGCTATGTGAAGGTCGTTCTATGACCTAGAATGTGTTTATGTGGTTAGTAATATGGCTACGTGCTAGAATTAATTGTTTAGAATTTTCGAGGCGAAAATAAATGTTTTCGAGAAATTCCCGTAAAAACACTATTCATTCGTTTACATTAGGGAATTATTTTGAGATTAGAAAACGCCGTAATGATAGAATATCGAGATGAGATGAAATATTTGATAATATTTCATTTATGGCAAACAAAGTTTTTCCTGCGGACTTAAAACCTAAGGGTTGAGTATATTGATTTAGAAAGAAATGAAATGCGTGGGAGGAATTGCGTTATGGTTAAAGCGGGTGTTATACATTTATGATACTATTTAGTATCTATGTATAATCTGATGAGTTAATCTGAGGGTACAATATGATTATTGTAGTAGTATTATATGGAGAGAATCGTGTGAATTGTATGCATAGAATCTGATTAAGTATTATGGAATTAAGTTAAGACTTAATGTTAATTCATTTGGGTTGGATTATGTTTAGTCCAATCAATTGAATGAGCAAGCCCAAGGGATTATAGTGTTAAGCCCAAGTCAAGGCCCAATATTAGATTGGTTAAGCCCAATGCAAGAAAAGCGGGCGTGGATCGAGCCAGGTGGGTCACCGAATGGGTAAAACCAGGGGGAACCCATGGGATGACCCATGGGGTGGTGGGCCATCCACTTGGTGTGCAAGACAAGTATATCACTTGGTCACCAAGTATTTTACTTGGTGACAAAGTGTTGAATAGTAAGGAGGTGATGGTGTATTGTCCAAATTGCCCTCCATTTCAATTGCTTATAAATAGAAAGCTAGAGTTGGTCATTTGAAGGTTTTTCAAGTTGCCAACATATATTTTGAGAGAGAGAAGGAGCTAGACTCAACTAAATTATACACTTGGAAGCTATGCCTTATAGTTTTCCAAGAGATTGCTTAAGAGTTCTTAAGGTAATATCCCTTATTTCTACTTTCATCTCTTTCGGTTTTCTTTTATCATGGAGAATCACAAATAGGTGGTAAATGACTTGTATAGTGGATAAGAATGACTTATTATAGAGTCAATCTCTATAAGTCATGAAATAATAGAAATCATAAGGTTTGATATAGTTTTAAACCATGAAATTATTGATTGTTGAGATTGATTGTTGATAAATAATTAAACTCCATCAATACGTTAATATGTGCATCTTGCTTGGTTAGGATGTAGATATGAAGTCCATGGAGTATTCCATGTGATTTGGCTTAGAGAACATTAGCAACGAAGTTATGACGAATTTCACGGAAATAGACGTTAAACGCGTCAAAAAGCGTTGAAATTACGAATTGATAGTCGAAAGTTGCTGTGAGACTTGAAAACGTTGTTTTTCAATGTCAACACGTGAGATATGGTATTTAAGAGTTGTGGGTTCGAGAATCGTCGGATTCTGACTTAAAACGAAGAAAACGAGCATTGAACGCTCATTAACGTTTACGAACGTTTAGAAAATGAATTCAATAGTGAATTTTGAGTTAACGGATTTCAAAGTGTCGAATACTTATATGAACGCGTAGAGTATGTCATTTATGACGTGTAGGCTTTTGAATGGACCAAATTGGACTTATAACGAAGAAGTTATGGCTGCGAGAATCTCACCAAATTTTTATCTGTTAGAGAAAATCTTCTTCGAGGTCCGCACCATGACGCCTTGAACGATGTGTTAAATATCGCATACACAGGCCAAAGACAATGTAATGGGCTCTTTGGAAAGTGGTGATTGCAGTATCACTAATAGAAGGAAGTCTCATGCAGCGATGCCTCTTTCCTAGTAATGTCACAGCATGCATGCAGCAGTCGTCGGGTTTTGTTAGAAAGCTAGGTTTTGAACTTCAGTTGTTCCGAGACCTACATGAGTTTAGTTTATATACTCAATGAATGTACTAAGACTATTCCTATACTACCTATACTAATGTATATGGTATTGAACTTAGGAATTGAATGCATTTTAATAACGTATGAACAAAGAACACAAAGTGTTGTCAATAACCCTAGTCGGGGAAACAACGTTGGTACTTTGCCAATAATGATAGAGTTTGGATAATAACGTAAGTTGGTTAATAAGCCGGGACGAATGGTAATAAGTCGAGTTGACTTTATTAATGATATTAAGTTAACCAAGACATAGAAGAGAAATAAGTTGGTAGGAACAATGTGAATAATTGTTTGATAGCTAATTAATTGCGATTGTCTTTATGTGAATATATCATGTAGATTACTGTAAAAGGCGTGGTCACCGATTAAGTTATTTGAAGATCTTTGAAAGGCAATTTTTCTTAACGCTTATCGACTTTAAAAGTTAGCCAAGTTTTATGTGATTCATTGTCTTTGAATTGCATGGTGATTTTAAAGAAAGGGTCGATGCGAGATTTAACTTTCGCTTAGACTACTCGTAAGATATAGATTGATTGATATTCATATCTTTCTATATAGAAATGTTAACGCTATCCTATGCCAAGTAATTGATACAATTTGTGAAGGTAAGGTTTGTCTATGAACAAACAAAAGTATTTTTCATTGATTATTCGATGGGCACGCGAGTTTGCCAAATGTTAAATGTAAATACGTTTAACAAATGAGTGTTGATCAACATAGAGTACTATAGGCTGATCACCTAGAAGTGCTCGTAAGTATTGCGGATGTACAACTTTAGTGTTGTGATATCCTTTTCAAGTATGAAAACAGAAAGCTACTGTTCATGGTCTATTGACCGGTTCAGAATTCCTAATCTACTCTATACTTTGGGAATTGATGATATGAAATGTTAAAGTATTATTATTTCATAATACTTCATAACTATTTGTTCAGTTATGTATGAATAGTCATATAATTCACGAATGTGGTATTACAGTTTTCCTTTGTTAAAACTTGCTGAGCTTGTTATGCACACTTCTTGCGTGAATTATATGATTGCAGTTAAGGATGAATGTACTAAGAATGCTAAGAGAGATAAGGGAAAAGCTAAGATGGATACTTAGCCATCGTGCAATAGATTAGTATGTTTGTATGTAATATACATTATGAACAACGAACTATGTAATCAGTTTATGAACCTGGGAAGGATTATACTTTGATTGTAATAAGAAGATAGTAATTACATTCATTATGTTGTATTTCAATGGAATGATTATATAGTTATGAGTACAGTGTAGCACCATCTGTCGGGTTGGAAGATACCCAAATTTGGGGGCGTCACATGCACACATGATTATATTTTGAGGCACCCATCTGCCCATCTTCTTTAGGCTCATTTCATCCCCATTTATGCATAGTGAACCTCTTCAGAGTCTTCCTCACGGTTGCGCTTCCTGAGGGAGTAATACATGATTTCCTTCCACATCTCGGATCGATTCGAGGTTGCATGTATACATATAGCTAAATGACTTTCGGAGTACTCGATGGTTGTTTTATGAGTTCCTAGGGTTCATCTACTCGTCTATTATTTAAGGAATGTATTTATTTTTTTCATATCATTCTTTTGTTAAAATTAAGAGAAATTTGATTTGTTTTGTTTTTTTAAATTTTATTTGTACATTTTATTTTTTTTATATTACTTTTTTACCCTTAAGCATTACTAAATTTATAACTTATTATTTCCATTTTTCTTTTTACATTAACATTAAAATGCCATGTAGTAGTTTTTTTACAAATAAGCATCAAATTACATCCAGAAAAGACCAATTTTTGACAGATAAGGCACGGAACTATAAGGAAGAGGCCTTAGAGCTTCGAAAGAAACAAGTCGAGAAAGACCATAAAATAGCTAGGATGTCATACATCCACGAATGCACTCATGAGGATTTCAAGCTGAAAATTGTTTGTTATTCCATTGAGTCCGGGCAGACTCGACATACCATAAGTCGAGATATTGTGTCGATACTGGCAAATCAGAAATATGAGAATGTCGTTCGATAGTGTTAGTAGATCGTTAGATCTCTTTGTATATAAGTGTGACGTAAAACCCTCTTTTGTATAATTAAAGGGTAGTCTTTTTGTAAATCCTAAGTTTTTGTAGAAGGCAATCGCGGGATAGTATGTAATAGCTTTTTGGATAAGGGAACATGATGTAAATAGTTTTGACTATGAAAGCATATTAATATAATGAAGTTTTATTTAATGTGCTTGTTGTGGTATGAGTGGTTATTTGAGAATGATAACCAAGCAGTTAAATAGATAATAACGAAACTTTATTTATTTAATCAGAATTATGCCGCCAAGAAGGAGACAACGTAACCAAGAGGTTGAGTCTCATAATGAGAGTCAGGGGGGTCCTAATAACCCTATGCAAGAGTTCGTTAATTTATTAACGGCTGTATTTAACCAAGTGGGGGGAGGGATTCCTGTAGCTCCTAGGGTAGCAAGAACAACTACCTTCAAGGAATTTAAGATTGTGGGTCCTCCTAAGTTCCGAGGAACAACAGACCCTTTAGAGGCCCAGACATGGGTAAAAGAAATTGAAAAGGCGTTTGTGATTACAAACGTAAGTAAGGCGCAAAAGACTTCTTTTGCGACTTACATGATGAAGGGGGAAGCCAACTACTGGTGGGAGGCTCACCAGGGTGGGGCTAAGACAGAAGCTGTTACGTGGGAACAGTTTAATAAGGTGTTCTTCGAGAACTACTTCCCTACTAGCATGCAAGGTAGGATGGAGATTAAGTTCTTAGAACTTAAGCAGGGGGATATGACAGTTCCCCAGTATGCTGCCAAATTCAATGAATTGACGAGATTTGCTCCACGTCAGGTGGATACGGAAGAGAGAAAGGGGCGTAGGTTTAAGCAGGGCTTAAAACCACAGCTCTCTGATGAGAATATCGGTTTTAAGAGTGCCTTCTACTGGGACCATTACGGAAAAGCGATAATAACGAGAAGATGGTGGTGAGGCATTGTCTCGATTACCACAAAAAGCGGAAGAATAAGAATAAGTTAGAAGGAGGTAGTTGCGGTGAGCGGCAACTTGCTAAGAAGGAAAGCTTCAACCACGAGAATACTAGGGTAAAGCAAGAGATCCTAAGCGGAGGGCGGAGGCATGCAAGACATGCGAAAGACGCATACGTAGAGTCTGCATTAAAGGGAAATTAGTCTGCTATAATCTGCGTGGCGGGAGGGACATTTGTCACCTAACCGTCCCTAACCCTAAGAAAGAACCGGGGTGTTTTATCCGTGGGTCATTGGACCACATGGCAAGAATTGCCCAAAGAAGGGTTTAGAGGGAAATAAAGGTTACGGTAGTGGTAAATTAGCCATTCTTGGACCAACACCATCGATGAGTAGAACCTTGCCCGTCGTTTAATATGGATTGTCCAAGATGCGGTTGCATCAGCGGATGTGGTAGCAGTATCATTAGGTCAATGAGATAAATGCTTATGTGCTATTTGACTCGAGTGCTACTTATTCTTTTATAGCATGTGAATTTGCTAGCGATTAGGTTTAATCTGAAAAAGTTATCAATACCTTTAGGCGTTAAGGTAACCAACGAAGATATAATCCCCATCAATCATATTCATAAGGATTGTTGCGTAGATATTAGAAGGAATAAGTTATCGGTAGATTTGGTGCAAATAAGATTAAAAAGAATTCGATGTAATTCATGGTATGGATTGGTTGGTTAACCATAAGGTGATAATAGATTGACATAGGAAAAGTGTAAACCTTCAGCTTTCTAAGAAAACCAAGGTAGTGTTCTTCGGTAGTAAATCACCGAGACGCTCTTGTTGTCTGTCGATGACACAAGCTAGGAAAATGTTGAGAAAAGGGTGTGTAGGTTATCTGTGCCATGTTGTGGATACCCAAAGAGTGGGAACATCCTTGGACCAGATACCTATAGTGCAAGAGTTTGCGGATGTATTTTCGGAGGAGTTACCAGGTATTCCACCGGACAGGGAGGTAGAGTTTGTAATTGATCTATTACCGGGAACGACACCAGTTTCAAGGGCACCATATCGGCTGGTGCCACCTGAGATGAAGGAGTTAATGGTTCAATTATAGGAACTATTAGATAGAAAGTACATTCAACTGAGTGTGTCTCCTTGGGGAGCACCGGTATTGTTTGTAAAGAAAAAGGATGGGTTGTTAAGACTTTGTATCGACTATCAAGAGTTGAACAAGTTAATGATTAAGAATAAATACCCGTTGCCCAGGATCGATGATCTATTTGATCAGTTGAAAGGGGCAAAGTATTTTTCTAAGATAGATTTGCGCATAGGGTATTATCAGTTAAAGGTGAGAAAGGAGGATTTACCTAAGACGGCGTTCAGAACTCGTTATGGTCATTACGAGTTTGTGGTGATGTCGTTTGGGTTAACTAATGCGCCAGCCGCATTTATGGATATGATGAACAGAGTGTTCAAACAGTATTTGGACAAGTTTGTCATAGTGTTCATTGATGATATTCTAGTCTATTCTAAGACGTTAGAAGATCATGTCGAACATTTAAGGATAGTGTTGGAAACACTAAGGAAGGAAAAGTTGTATGCGAAATTCAGAAAGTGTGAATTTTGGCTCGAGAGAGTGCAGTTTCTAGGACATGTTATTGATAAAGAAGGCATTTCTGTGGATCCAACAAAAGTAGAAGCAGTTAATGAGTGAGAGAAAGCAAAACATGTAATCGAGGTTCGAGTTTTCTACGGGGTTAGCGGGATACTATAGAAGGTTCATTCCGGACTTTTCTAAAATAGCTACTCCGTTGACGAATCTGACAAGAAAGTCGGTGAAGTATGTGTGGACTGAAAAATATGAGAACAGTTTTCAGGAGTAGAAAAAGAGGTTATGTGAGGCACCTATATTGTCCTTACCAGACGATACCGAAAATTTTGTAGTGTATAGCGATGCGAATCGCATAAAGGACTGGGTTGCGTGCTCATGCAGCATGGCAAGGTCATTGCGTATGCGTCACGTCAATTAAAGGATTATGAGAAGGCCTATCCTACTCATGATCTGGAATTGGCAGCTGTAGTTTTTGCCTTGAAGATATGGAGGCATTATCTATATGGTGAGAAGTGTGAGATATACACGGACCACAAAAGTCTGAAATATATCTTCACACAGAAGGAGTTGAACATAAGACAGAGAATGTGGTTAGAGTTAATAAAAGATTATGACTGTGATATTTTATATCATCCGGGGAAGGCTAATGTAGTAGCCAATGCGCTAAGTAGAAAAGGTAGAGAGAAACTGTCAATGTTAACAACTTAGGATGAGTTGATAACAGCGATGGCAAGAATGGAGTTAGAAGTTAAGTTACCAGAGGAAGCGGTGGAAATGTTATTTTCCATGGAAACCCAATGACCATAGCGGAATGGGTTGAGGGGAGTACAATCGAGCAATGAGGAATGCAAGTAGATGAAGAAGAGGGTAGAAGATGAAGAGAAGACTAAGTATAGCCTCGATAAGGAGGGATTACTTCGTTTTGAAGGAAGAATTCGGGTTCAAATGATTACGAATTAAAGGAGGAGATAATGATGGAGGCTCATAGTTCGAGGTACTCGATACATCCCTGAATGAAGATGTATCAAGACCTTCGTCGTAACTTTTTTGGTGGTCGAACATGAAAAGGAGATAGCGAGAATATGTTAGTAAGTGCTTAACTTGTCAAAAGTTAAAATTTGAACACTAACGACCTAGTGGGTTGTTGCAACCATTAAAAATTCCAGAGTGGAAATGGGAGCACATCACAATGGATTTTGTGGTGGGACTTCCAACAACAAGAAAAGGATACGATGCTATTTGGGTGATAGTGGATCGATTGACAAAATTGGCTCATTTTCTACCAATAGGAGTTAGGTATAACCTAAATCAGTTAGCTAAGCTGTATGTCAAGGAAATTATTTCCAGACATGGAGTACCTATTTTGATTGTGTCAGATCGTGATTCACATCGAACTTTTGGAAGAGTTTGCAAGAGCAAATGGGAACGCAGTTAAGATTGAGTACGGCGTATCATCCTCAGACGGATGGTCAGAGTGAACGGACAATTCAAACGCTTGAAGATATGTTAAGATCTTGCGTTATGGATTTTAAAGGGAGTTCGGATGAATATCTACCGTTAGTGGAATTTTCGTACAACAATAGTTTTCACGCTAGTATAGGCATGCCGCCTTACGAAGCGTTGTATGGAAGAAAGTGTCGAACTCCATTGTGTTGGGATGAGGTGGGTGAACGTCGAATGTTGGGACCTGAGATGGTATAGAAAATGATAGACATGGTGAAGATAATACGTGCTCGATTAGTTGCGGCCCAAGATAGGCAGAAGAAGTATGCAGATCCTCACAGAGAAGAGAGAGAATTCGATGTAGGATCTTTTGTCTTTCTGAAAGTATCGCCTTGGAAGGGTAAGATACGTTTTGGAAAGAAGGGGAAGTTAAGTCCAAGGTTTGTAGGACCTTTTGAGATTTTAAGAAGGGTAAGAGAGGTGGCTTATGACGTAGCCTTACCTCCAGAAATGGAACGCATTCATAATGTGTTTCATGTGTTCGTGTTGCGTCCTTATAAACAGACTATAAACACGTAATAAAATATGAATCTATCCTGATAGAGAAAGATTAATCATATGAGGAACTTCCAATTCAAATTATTGATAGGAAGGAACAAGTATTAAGAAATAAAGTAATACCTTCAGTTAAGGTGTTATGGAGAAACCACAATGCTGAAGAAGCAATGTGGGAACTCGAAAGTAAAATGAAGGAAGATTTTCCTCATTTATTTATGTAATTATAAGCTAGATTCTGGGGATAGAATCCTTATAAGGGGGAGAGAATGTAACGCCCGAGAAAATCGGATTTTTATGACAATTAAATTTTTATTTGATTATGTGAATTAAATGAATTTAATTGATTTATTTTGTTAGTAAGCTATGTGAAGGTCGTTCTATGACCTAGAATGTGTTTATGTGGTTAGTAATCTGGCTACATGCTAGAATTAATTGTTTAGAATTTCCGAGACGAAAATAAATGTTTTCTAAGAAATTCTCGTAAAAACACTATTCATTTATTTCTGTTCGGGGAATTATTTTGAGATTTTGAGAAATGCATAATGATAGAATATCGAGATGAGATGAAATATTTGATAATATTTCATTTATGGCAAACGAAGTTTTTGCCTGCGGACTTAAAACCTAAGTGTTGAGCATATTGATTTCCGAGAAGGAAAAGAAATGCGTGGGAGGAATTACGTTATGGTTAAAGCGGGTGTTATACATTTATGATACTATTTAGTATCTATGTATAATATGATGAGTTAATACGGGGTACAATATGATTATTGTACTAGTATTATATGGAGAGAATACGTGAATTATGCGCGTAGAATACGATTAAGTATTATGGAATTAAGTTAAGACTTAATGTTAATTCATTTGGGTTGGATTATGTTTAGTCCAATCAATTGAATGAGCAAGCCCAAGGGATTATAGTGTTAAGCCCAAGTCAAGGCCCAATATTAGATTGGTTAAGCCCAATGCAAGAAAATGGAATCGTGGATCAAACCGGTGGGTCACCGAATGGGTAAAACCCACGGGGCAACCCATGGGATGACCCATGGGGTGGTGGGCCATCCACTTGGTGTGCAAGACAAGTATATCACTTGGTCACCAAGTATTTTACTTGGTGACAAAGTGTTGAATAGTAAGGAGGTGATGGTGTATTGTCCAAATTGCCCTCCATTTCAATTGCTTATAAATAGAAAGCTAGAGTTGGTCATTTGAAGGTTTTTCAAGTTGCCAACATATATTTTGAGAGAGAGAAGGAGCTAGACTCAACTAAATTATACACTTGGAAGCTATGCCTTATAGTTTTCCAAGAGATTGCTTAAGAGTTCTTAAGGTAATATCCCTTATTTCTACTTTCATCTCTTTTGGTTTTCTTTTATCATGGAGAATCACAAATAGGTGGTAAATGACCTGTATAGTGGATAAGAATGACTTATTATAGAGTCAATCTCTATAAGTCATGAAATAATAGAAATCATAAGGTTTGATATAGTTTTAAACCATGAAATTATTGATTGTTGAGATTGATTGTTGATAAACAATTGAACTCCATCAATACGTTAATATGTGCATCTTGCTTGGTTAGGATGTAGATATGAAGTCCATGGAGTATTCCATGTGATTTGGCTTAGAGAACATTAGTAACGAATTTATGACGAATTTCACGGAAATAGACGTTAAACGTCGAAAACGTTGAAATTCTGAATTGATAGTCGAAAGTTTCTGTGAGACTTGAAAATGTTGTTTTACAATGTCAACATTTGAGATATGGTATTTAAGAGTTGTGGGTTCAAGAATCGTCGGATTCTGACTTAAAATGAAGAAAACGAGCATTGAACGCTCATTAACATTTATGAACGTTTAGAAAATGAATTCAATAGTGAATTTTGAGTTAACGGATTTCAAAATGTCGAATTCTTATATGAACGCGTAGAGAATGTCATTTATGACGTGTAGGCTTTTGAATGGACCAAATTGGACTTATAACGAAGAAGTTATGGCTCCGAGAATCTCACCAAATTTTTATCTGTTAGAAAAATCAGATGCGAGGTCCGCACTTGCCATGGCGCAGAACAGTTTGTTAAATGTCGCACCGCAGGAATGGCAAACAGTGTAATGGACTTTTTTGGAAAGTGGTATTGCATTTGTTGATAGAAGAAAGTCTCATGCCCTTGTGCTTTGAGGCCGGCATGGGTATCGTCTTGGCTGGCGCCGCATGACACCGGTCTTACTTAGTAATGTCATGTGCATGGCCCGTAGTCGTCGGGTTTTGTTAGAAATCTAGGTTTTAAACTTCAGTTGTTCCGAGACCTACATGAGTTGAGTTTATATACTCAATGAATGTACTAAGACTATTCCTATACTACCTATACTAATGTATATGGTATTGAACTTAGGAATTGAATGCATGTTAATAATGTATGAACAAAGAACACAAAGTGTTGTCAATAACCCTAGTCGGGGAAACAACGTTGGTACTTTGCCAATAATGATAGAGTTCGGCTAATAACGTAAGTTGGTTAATAAGCCGGGACGAATGGTAATAAGTCGAGTTGACTTTATTAATGATATTAAGTTAACCAAGACATAGAAGAGAAAGAAGTTGGTAGGAACAATGTGAATAATTGTTTGATAGCTAATTGTAGTGTGCTATGTGAATATATCATGTAGATTCTGTAAAGGCTGTGGTCAGTCGATTAAGTTATTTGAAGACGCTGAAAGGCAAGTTTTCTTAACGCTTGTCTGACTTTAACTCGGCTAGACTACTCGTAAGATATAGATTGATTGATATTCATATCTTTCTATATAGAAATGTTAACGCTATCCTATGCCAAGTAATTGGTACGGATGTGAAGGTAAGGTTTGTCTATGAACAAAAAAAAGTATTTTTCATTGATTATTCGATGGGCACGCGAGTTTGCCAAATGTTAAACGTAAATACGTTTAACGAATGAGTGTTGATCAACATAGAGTACTATAAGCTGATCACCTAGAAGTGCTCGTAAGTATTGCGGATGTATAGCTTTAGTGTTGTGATATCCTTTTCAAGTATGAAAACAAAAAGCTACTATTCATGGTCTATTGACCGGTTCAGAATTCCTAATCTACTCTATACTTTGGGAATTGATGATATGAAATGTTAAAGTATTATTATTTCATAATACTTCATAACTATTTGTTCAGTTAAGTATGAATAGTCATATAATTCACGAATGTGGTATTACAGTTATCCTTTGTTAAAACTTGCTGAGCTTGTTATGCACACTTCTTGCGTGAATTATATGATTACAGTTAAGGATGAACGTACTGAGAATGCTAAGAGAGATAAGGGCAAAGCTAAGATGGATACTTAGCCATCGTGCAATAGATTAGTATATTTGTATGTAATATACATTATGAACAACGAACTATGTAATCGGTTTATGAACCTGGGAAGGATTATACTTTGATTGTAATAAGAAGATAGTAATTACATTCATTATGTTGTATTTCAATGGAATGATTGTATAGTTATGAGTACAGTGTAGCACCATCTGTCGGGTTGGAAGATACCCGAATTTGGGGGCATCACATGCACACATGATTATATTTTGAGGCACCCATCTGCCCATCTTCTTTAGGCTCATTTAATCCCCATTTATGCATAGTGAACCTCTTCAGAGTCTTCCTCACGGTTGCGCTTCCCGAGGGAGTAATACATGATTTCCTTCCACATCTCCAGATCTAATTCGAGGTTGCATGTATACATATAGCTAGGTAGCTCGGAGTACTCGATGACTGTTTTATGAGTTCCTAGGGTTCATCTACACGTCTATTATTTAAGGAATGTATTTATTTTTTTCATATCATTCTTTTGTTAAAATTAAGAGAAATTTGTTTGTTTTGTTTTTTTAAATTTTATTTGTACATTTTATTTTTTTATATTACTTTTTTACCCTTAAGCATTACTAAATTTATAGCTTATTATTTCAATTTTTCTTTTTACATTAACATTAAAATGCCATGTAGGAGTTTTTTTACAAATAAGCATCAAATTACCATGTATGCGAGGCCACATCATCAATTTCGATGTGGCATTTCAATTGAAACGTAATTGGAAAAAATTGAGTGTTGAATCATCCGATTGAAAAAATAAAAAAAAGTCGATCACCGAATTGAAAAATGGGTAATAGTTTGGGATAGTAAAACATATTTAAATCCTACTATTATTATTATTTAATTCCTAAAGGAGTTTGAAATTAATTATTAAAAGTACTCTCATATATTCCTAATAATATTAGGAGGCTAATTAGTTAAAAGAGTTTAATTAATTATTCCTAATTAGATTAGAAAACCTAATTAATTAAAGGAGTTTAATTAATTAAAATAAAAACTTATTCTTAAATAGTTTAGGAAGGTTCCCTACATCTATTAATAAGAGAGTCTTATTATGGATTAAGGTTACACACTTAATTTCAAGAGTTTGGAGAGCAAATAATTTTATAGAGATAGAATCTAGGGTTTTGTCAAATACACATCTTCTTAAATACTCGTTCTTCCTTGGTGGATCACCTCTACATGCCAAACACTTGAGTGGCTAACATTAATCAAATAAATGAATCAAACCCAGTGGATTTAAGTTGAACGTTAAAAAGGAATTGAAGGTGAACTCGTACCCGAGAAAGCTAGTTTCTACAAGGGTATGAATCTGATCCCTCTATTTTATATTGATTGATAATTATGCACAAAGTATAATCATGGTGATGGTTTGTATAAAAAATTTTAAATTCTGTTTTATCGCGCTTCTGCACTTTTTATGTAATTTTATTGCATGATCGCGCTATATACAAATCAAACAATTTTTAGCATAGACAGATCAACCTGAAGATTCAGATAAAGGCAAAGGAAGAAAGAAGTGAACGAATAGAAGAACAATTACTAAATGTAATAGTTAGGCGTATTGTACCGTATTATATATTTTGTACAATATCATGTAATAAGAATTAAAGATCTTAGAACATGGGAATTGTTAGAATATGTCTGTAATAACTAGTAATTGTATGAATGCACATGTGGATGTAAGGTAATGTATGTGATGTTCAGTACCGTGGAGAACTATATCCGGAGTTTAAAAGTACTCAGATTTGGGGGGTCACATTAACCCATATTTTTTCCTTTTAAAAGTTTTTCACGTTAAATATTGTGTCATGCTCGTGGATGATTATTTATTAATTTGGTTCTCATTATTGGGTTTGTTGATTTTCTATTTAATTGCACAAAGAGAAAAAGGTAATTCCAAGAATTGAGATTATTTTTGGTTAACTTTTCCTAACATATATACATACATACACACACAAATGCTATTCAGATATGAATTCCAGATCCAACTATCATATCTTTGGATATCATCATCCTACTTTGACATATACAATAGGATGTTAGTTCAACGTGAATACAACTATATAGGTATTCGTATCAGTTTATTTGCAGATACCTTAAAATTGAATATAGATGCGAAAATATATGAATTTTTTATTACCATTTATGGCCCTACTTTCATGTCTACTGTTTGCAAAATGGTTTAAACAATACGACTTTCTTGGTTTGCAAAAATGATAGGTGGAATATGATTATTTGTACTAATTTATTATCATTTCAAACTTTTATCCATGATTAGCCTCCTGAACTATGTTTGATCTTTTTTAAGGTTATTTGATGAGAGATTATAATCCAAGTGGGAAGTTGGTATCATATACTCTCCATTTTGAGAAATCAAAAGTCCTTAAAAATGATTAGAAATGGTATAGAAATTAATAACGGACTAGTTATAAGATGAAAGAGTTCGAAATTTATAATAAATTAGTATGAATACCAATAAATTCACACTTATCATTTTTGCAAGCAAACATAACTTAGATATTTAATCAAATTAACGTCACATAAATAGTCATCAAATGGGCAGAAAAGAAAACACATTTTTCAAAAACTAATCCAAAGTTCTCACTCTATTTTTATTTCAAAAGAGAAAATAACCGAAGTAACGAGTACTAGTTACAAAAGATGAAACTTCACTGAATAAATATTTCTATTGAGGATTTGGTGGGCGACTATTCGCAGAAGAGACTCTAGATCCCCATTCTAGCAACTCTTTGCTCGTATCATCCTTGTGAACAATCCCTTCTATGAAGCATAAACAATCTTTCTTCTCCCCCGTTGCTGTCTCAATTGCTTGAATGAGTTCTTCTTCACAACGTACCTATAAAAGACACGGGATAACATCTTTGTTCGTAATTTCTACATCTAGTTCTTTTATGATATTTATCTTTTCGTATTTTTCATCAAATTACATAAAATATTCATATTAATCCCTAAACTATAGTTGTTTTATGTTTAATCTCCAAAATATAGTTGTTTTTACAATCATTCCTTTTCCTATAAATGTTTTTCTTATTAGCAATAATCTCTTCATTTGTCTCCAAACTTTTGTTGTTTTTCATGTTTGGTGACCTAACTAACTTTTTCATGTATTTCATCCTTAAAACTTTATAATTTTTACAATCTCAGTCCAACCTTACATAAATAGAACAATATAACCAGAGTAAACATGAAAAACAACCATCAATTGAGTACTAAACCCCAAAAAAATTACAGTTCTAGTATTAAACGTGAAAAATTGTTATATTTTAGAGACCAACATGAAAAAAATATATAGGTTAAGGACGAAATATACAAAAAAATTAATTAGGTGAGTAAACGTGAAAAATAGCTTTAGTTTGGGGACAAACAAAGAGGTTATCCCATCATTTTAAGTCCACTTTAATTGCTCTATTTTTGTGAGGTTAGATTGAAATTGCAAAAAATTTTAAGTTTGAGAATGAAATGAGTGAAAAAAAAACGTACTTAGGGGGCCAAACATGAAACACAACTTTAATTAGGGGACTGACTAAAGGATTACCCCAAAAGAAAATCATTGTATGCCCATATCGAGTGTAGGCTTATTAGATGTTTGGCTAGCCTAAAAAGTCAAAACTTAATTACCCAAAGAAAAGAAAATACATAAAATAATTTGTCACAATAATCTCTTCAATAAAGCACAAGATCTCATGTTTCTAGCTATGTTTCTATCTTCAAAATCTACTAACCTTCATTGTCCAGCAATTGCCTTCACCATTGTGGATAGCATTCACTAGCCCTGTGTAGTTCCAATTCTTAATCACATTGTATGGTCCATCATGTATTTCAACTTCTATGGTATATCCCCCATTGTTAATCAAGAAAATAATGGTCTTTTGGTCGCATCGAATCATTGTTGAAATATCTTGTGCAGTCACCTGCAGGGAGCCAACTTCTTGTCAGTAACCGCAAAATATCACAACTAAAAAGACCAAGTCTTTCGTCCCAGCTACAATGCCATCTAATGTCTCACTCAGTTTCGAACTAATACTTATAAGGTGGTATGCTATAAGCAAATATGCAGCACACTAGAATAGCTTATATGATTACTTATAGTTAGGAATTCTTTAAGAATTTAAATATAATAACAAATTGATTATAATAACAAATATAATAAGCAAATATGCAGCACACTAGAATAACAAATTGATTATTTTGCAAATAATTTAGTATAAATATGATTTGAGTAACTATACTATGTTGTAATATTAATATTTATGCAATTATAGGTAAAACAATAAAAGATTTTTTTGCTCTGCTAAATTTAGAGAATTATACTATCTTGTTTGGGTCAAGTATCAATATGCGGTTCACTAGGTCAATAAAAGTATGTGGTAACCATGAATTCTCTGACTTCCAGGACTCCATTAGTATATTATTGTCGGCTGTTATTTGTTCACTTAAAAGTTATTTGTTTAAGAAAACTGATAAATCCATAATAGAAAATGATATTTTCACATAAATACCGTCGCTATATAAATTCTATAGTGACGGTTTTCACCGTCGCTATACATCTATAGCAACACTTTTCATGTGAAAATATCAAAAAAATATTGTGGAAATATCAATTTCTTTTTTTAAATAAGCAACGCTGACATAACAACATTACAACCTGCGGTGGGAATGATTGGGATGAAACACGAAATGAGAGCATAGGTTTGATTTAAGTAACTTATTAATTCTAAAAAAGTCAATCCTATCGAGTTTACCTGAAAACTACCATCGCCAATACAAGCAATCACTCGCTTTTTTGGTACTGATTGAGCATAGCCAAGGGTAGCACCAACAGACCATCCAATTGAGCCATACTGCATCTAGAATTCATACCTGCAACACCAACTTTTGTTCTTTGATATTTGTAGAAAATTATAAAGAAAAAAATCTAAAGACATTTGTTACTTACCCACACCCCTCGGGTAGTTTTAGCTTCTGGCAGTTGAACCAAGAGTCTCCTGTCTCAACAATCACAGCAGTTTCACATGAAAGCATCTTTTGTATATGTTGGAACAAAATGTTAACCCTTAAAGCCTCTTTAGGATCACATTTCAAAGGCTGCCCCTCTGGCACAAATATACGGTGATAGTTTTCGTATGCAGTTTCGTTTCGTTTAAGTTTATTGGTGAGTTCAATAAGAAAATCCTTCATCAAAACGCACCCAAAAGCAAGGCCATTAGCTATGACTACGCGATCAGGCTGCACAATAATTGCCTTTTCTTTTTTGACTAATAAGGAGTAGCCAACAGAGCTATAGTCATTAAAGATTGGACCAGCAAACAAGTAAGCATTGGCTGATTCCACAATTTCGCCACAAAATGTTGTGCCTACTGCACCCCAATAAGTACCAATGAAATGGGGATGCTGCTCTGGGACAAGTCCTTTTGCTGATGGCATTACTGAAATGGCGTAGCTAGAAGCGTCCGCGATTTCAATAAATGCCTCGCAGGCCTTGGCGACTCGAAGTTTTGGCCCTCCCACCATGGTAGGCTTTATGCGCTTTGTTCAAGAAAATCTTCTTCTTGCTACTGCAGCCTTCTAATCCCCTCTTATTGCTTAATCTGCATCAGAAAAATAAATGGAAAAAAACCATTTGTATTTTATCATTAAAGTTATGTTTGACAACTCCGTTCCAAACTTTGGAATTGAAATTGAGCGCCAGAGTTTGACTAAATTTTAGTAACATGGAATTGAAATATGCTTTCAATTCCAAAGCCTAGATTTGAGTAGCTAAACCATACTTACCATATACTCTAATTGACTTAGCTAACCACGTATTGGTATTTGTATTCTCAAATATGATACTCTTACATATAAATACTCTATATATTGGGCCAAGGTTTTTTGGGCCTCTGGAATATAGTGGGTCATTAATCATGTGGTGTTATATGGGCTTGGACTGGGAGTGGATTTGGTGGACGGGAAATTTGTGGATTAAGGATCATAATTCTATTTGGTCTCTAGACATGGAAGGAGGTATTAGATTATAAATCCACTTCCTTGATTTTAGGAGATTCTATGCAATCCTATTAAGGAATGGTTGTTTGGAGAGAACCTTAATTTGATTCTTTAGAATGTAACAATCCAAGATTTTATTATTTGTAATTTAAAATATTTATTAAATTAAATAAATATTTTGTTGATGTAGTCGTTGTTAGTGAATATTTGTGAATTAAATTTATTAGATAACATTCTAATTTAATTTAATCTAATAGTTAGAGAGTTGCTAAAGATAACATGAATGGTTATATTGTTGTTTTAATTTAATAATGAAAGTGATATGTTAATTTATTAAATAAAATTATAATAAGATTATAATTTTGTGATAATTGAATTAAGTGGAGAATTTATTGAGTGTGTTGTACTTAGTTTATACAACTAAGTTTTGTTATGAAAATTCAAATAAATAATATGTGATTATAAATTATAAATTGAATTGTTTATTAAAATAAATTAAAGGAGTTTTAAATTGGTTACCAAACAAGGCTTAAAACATTAAGTCTTTATTTTAATCAATTTTATCCAAACTAAGCCTTATGATTTTTAATTTTTGAATTTGAATTATAATAAATAAAATAATATAAATATATTTATAACTGATATACGTTTATTATTTAGTAACTATTATATTAAATCTGCGTATTATGGCCCTATCAGTTATTTGTTTTACGCTTAACTAAGAGTTGACCTATACTGATACTAAGAAAAGAAAGGAGTTTTCAGAGAATTTGAGAGAGACTAGAGAGAGATTGAGAGAAATTTCTGAGTTTTCGAGCGATTCTTGGTATTTAGCAAAGATTGTGCAAGCAATTGAAGGTATTGTTCATAACTTTAATGCTATATATTTATATATATGTGTATATATATATATATATGAGTTTTACGGCATAAACCTTCAAGTTCTGTGAATTCATTTTTTTAAATTGTTGATATACAACTGATAATTTGTGATTATACATGTTTATGATGTTAGAATATGCATTTAGACAAGAATTTGTATGCTAAATATGTTTAAGAAGAAAGAAAAGTATTTACAGTGAATGTTTTTACATATGGCTTATGAAAGTACCAAATTTAGTGGTTATTTTGTATACCAATATGTAAATTGAGCCTTGAATATGCTAGTTCGTTAAGAAACGAAGATAACGTAGTTTGAATGAATTAATTTGGTGTAGAATTGTGATCACAGTGATGATTTTTGTGAAGGATGTCAAAATTGAAGTTTTTATACAAAACCATGAAATTTCAGAATTTAAATTAGTTGAAGTTGTTGTTTAATTGTTTTAAGTGGTTGAATATGTAAGGAATCATGTTTGTGTTAGTTCTGTACCAATTACATATGTTAAATTTACTATTTTGTGGGTGAAATTCGTGTTAGTTGGCTTAGAAATGCAGTAGAAACTTCGGTTACGCAAAAAATCGATCTCGGTGCTGCAACAAGGCTGCATACTTACCTCTTAAGCGCTGAGCGTCTTTGCTTATGTGGTATTACGGAAAACTAAAATATCTTGGCGCTAGTAGCCATGAGAGTCGATCGAGAGACAGTGAAGTCTGCTACTTCTGCAGACTTTGGACAATCATTGTAACTTGGTCTAAGGTTAGGTTAATGTGATAAATATGTAATGACGAGGTTAAAACAGAATCGTGTCATGTGGTTAGTAATTCTAAAGTTATAAGAAATTAGTAAGCTATGAAAATGACATCTTGTGATTATTGAACACGTGAATTAGTAAATAAGTGTTTTAAATCTAATACTGGGATTTCTGAAGTGCATGTGGCGTGAATGGAAACTTGTGCTAAAGTAACAAGTTTAACTATGAGGGAGTTTTAGTTTGGAAGTGGATGTTAGTATATCTAATAGATATTGTGATTCTAATACTATGTGTAGGTGAACGTGAGTTGTAAATTTATAGCTTACGCACGAGGCAAGTTTCTAAAACCTTACCTCTTTACATTGAGCAAGTTTCTTACTCTCAAACTTTGATTGAGAAAGTTTTTTATTCACAAACTTTATTTGAACAAGCTATAATTCTAATCTTATTCGAGCAAGTTTTGAATTCTAATCATTGTTGATTTACTCTAACTTGTTTATAGTTAAGCAAGTTTCTTTAGTTCATTCTTTTATAGTGAATGCTTCTTGAACTCAAATTTCTAGTATTGAATTGTCGTATTTCAATTACTTTGCACTAGTTATTATCATGTTGAGCAAGCTTTGTTTCCAGCTTGCTATCAGTTAATGTAAGTTTAGAAATTAAATTTCTAATTTGACATGTTCATACACCTAGCTTATTATTGTTCAAGCAAAGGTTTATCGTTTTATTTAATGCTTATGCTTTCTAGTTATTTCCAAGCATGGGTTTAATATATAGTCGATTCACCTATGATTCTCAATTGTTCTATATTATGTTTTTAGTGATCAAATGTAGTATTATCAAACTTTGTTGATTCAACTAATCCTTTAGTTGATGATCGTGAAACTCTAAATTACCCTTGAAGTTTATCCAAACCAAACTTTCTTTGGTGCGGTCTTGTACTCTAAAACTGAGAAGAACAACCCTATTATAGGGGATACACAATGCGTTTAGATGTTTGTGCACAATACATGGTACGAAGGGTTGATCCCCCTAAGTACGTGAAGTCCCTACAGTATAACTGTTTAGGTTAAAGTTGAAAGATTACTTGTAACCATGGACATAGTTCATGGTCTTATGACCCTCAGATATATTTCATATTTTGATTCCAGTTTTTGGTTATCATTGATAGAGTATTATTCAGTTTTGATGAGCCTATTTATTAGGAGTTATTATTCTCTTATTTTTCATTGCTATATCTAGTGAGCATTTTTTTTTGCTCACTCTTGCATATATACACTCATTGCAGCTAAAGTTGAGAAGGTCGATCAACCTACAACTAGCAAAGGAAAGGGAAAAATGTGCAAGTGGTGAAGACTTGTAATTTCATTTATTGTCATGATGATAGACTTTATATTTAATGATGTGATGTAATTATTTTATTTCCGCACTTGGTTGATGTTTAAGGTTAGACAACCTGGGAAGACTTTTTGATTAATGATGTAACCCTTTTAAAGGGAGGATTTCTGATTTAATTTTATTTTATTTGGGTAGTTAGATATGATTGATTGGAAAGTGAACATCAAATCTTGTGGAAATGAAGTACCTAGATTTGGGGGTGTCACAGAGAAGGATTTTGTGAAGGTGTTGAGAACACTATAAATACAGGGTTTTTCATTAATTTTAAGGTACATGCAATTTATTTCTTTCCAGCACTAGAGCTTTAAGCCTATATTGTTAACATTATATCAACCTGTACTTATTCTCACACCAGAGCTATCCCCCGGCGGCCCAAGCCGCCAAGCTTTCGGTGTTTACCCATTTCTGTGCAGGATTGGACGCGCTTTGGTGATTAGAACGTGTGGACGGATCTTGGCGTTAACATTAGCGTTAGAAGGAGGGATGTCTAGTATTGCTGGTTTTCAATCACACTCGTTAATTTTCTGCATTTGAGATTATGGAGAACAGTAGGACAGTTACAGGTGCAGGAGAGCCGACGGCGGAAGGTTCTTCTCACCAGAGAGGGTCAAATAAGGATAGACTGGGGCCATCAAAAATCATCCATGATAGACTTGGGCCACATGGAGCCTCAGTAGGGTCTCAAGCTAGAGACCACGATGATGTCGGAGAGGAAGTTGTTTTCCACGTGACAAAGAAAGGGCCTAACAACGATCGGAGGAGGGTAGAAGGCACACCGCCTAGAACCCAATACTAAGAAGATCAAAGGACAAGAGATATACTCTTGCCAAGATGGCACATTAGACGATAAGGTTTTAAAGGTATCTTTACAACAGAAGGAAGAGATTACAAATGATGTTCCTTATGGTCGAACAGAAGATGAGGCCTCCACCACACTCAATCTAGAAGGCGTGGTAGGTCTCCAGATAGACGAACCAGAACACGGAGGGATGAAGATTTAAGGAGATCCGAAAGCAGGCTTCGGAACCGCTCTCGAGATCGAAGCGAGCAAGAGGTCGCACTCTCGAGATCCAAAGAGGCCACACCGCCTGGGTTCTCAAAGATGACAATAATGATAAACACAAGCGCATCCAAAGAAATGTACTCCCAAGGATCCAAAGAGGGCACATCGCCCTATGGATTCTTGGCATGGTGAGAAGGATAGATGACGAAGCACGATAAAATGTTGTAAAAAGTTAAGTTAGCCGATAAAAGTTTTTTTCGAAAAACGTGCAGAAATCAGACGAAATAAAAATGATGAAAAGTATTGTTATGTACTTTTCATTCATTTAACTACATTAGGGGAAAATGTGAAGGAAAACACTTTCATCAAAAAGTGTTTTTCAGCTTTTCGAAGAATGCGTAAAAGTTCTGTAAAAGAAAGACAAAATATCCAAAAATATTTGGATTCCAAGAATCACAGTTTTTCGAACTGTCGGACGAATCCCGAAATACAGAACCACGAAGCTTCCAAGAGAATTTTCATGTATAGTAAGGAGGTTATTAAGGAGGTGGGAATAGTAACTTTGGGGGAAAATGACTATTTTGCCCCTAGCCCTGGTTTTCTATATAAGAGAGCCTTAGCTCATTTGTTAGTGATTTTGAAAATCTCCAACACTTGAGAGAGAGAGAGAGAATTCGAATGAGGAGAGAAAGGAAGAGGAAAAGCTAGCATGTGTGCAAACTTTTTCCAACTGACGGAGATTAAAGAAGAAAGGTAATCCAAAATCTAGTTTAATCTAAAATTTCTTTAAGTTTTTTATGTCAATATGCATAGCTTAATGAAAATAAGAGAAGAGGATGTTAAGAATGATTTCATATGGTTGGAATCATAAGAAAATGAAGTATGAAGAATTAAAGATTTAATTATAAAAGCTTTCTTAAGAAAGTATGAATTGCGTAACTAAGTTGAATGATCCGAATGAATCATATGAAAGATTCGGTGACATAAGTAAGAGATGGTGTTTTATAACACCAAATTCCATGAAAAAGTGAAATCATAATCTAAGTATCGATTAAAAATGAAGAACGAATGAAGAACGCGAAGAACACGAAGAACGTTGTTGATGGACAAATTTAAAACTTTCGTAATTAGAACTTGTTGTTGATGGACAAGTTTAAAACCATCGCGTATAAGTTAGATGCTTATTTCTTGGTTAGGAATGATAGAAACATTCATGAATAATGGATTAAACAATTAGCTATAATGAAGTTATGGCAAAAATTTTGTAAAAGACAAATAAAAAGTAGAAAGTATATAAATGAACCCGAATGTGTAGGGTTTTATAAGAATGTAAGAAAATGTAGAAAACATGAGTTGTGGACTCAAGAATGAATGAATTTTGAGTTCGGATGACCGAATTACGGATGAACGAACGAAGAACGTTAATAACATAAAATGAATGAATAATGAAATTTAAGCTAATTGAATGGCATGTTAACGGATTTAGAATGAATTTCTATCTGAGGGAAGTTAAAATATGTAATGAGAGTAAGATGATGGCTTTGGAATGACCTCGTTCCGAGTTATAACGAAGAAGTTACGAGATTGCAAAGTAGTAATTTGTATGCTGCGTTTCAACACTTAGAAAAAAATCTTTGAAAAATTGAGTTTTTGAACTCGCACCACATGACACAGTTTGAACTAGAATCTGGGCGCCGCATAACGTTGTTTCAGCATTTATAGTTACTAGAGAGTGGCGTCAGAAGCGCAAAGAAACACAAAGGAAAGTGTGAAATATAGCAATACCGATAAAGGAAAACCCAGAGAAGAGCTTTTTATTGCTTAACTCCTGGGGGAAGTGTAAGGAAAGATAATGAACATATAGTTCACATAATATAACACTTAATCAAGTGAATTAAACTTTTAGTAAAGGTTGAAAAAAAGAATGAAATGGATTAAAGGACAAAGAATGTAAACACAACGTGAGTTACGATGAATGGTCGGTCTTAACATACCACGAACCGTATGACTTTGACATTAAGAAAGGATGATGAATGTGAGGTTCATATAATGGATAATAAATGAGAGTGATTAAAACCTTAGGTAAAGGTTGAATGTGAGTTTAAAAGTCGAGCAACGTGAACATAGAATACATAAATGATCTCCGTGAATCATATTCATGTTGGGCTAACATTCTAAGTATACAAAAGACTGTATGACTTAGATGTTGACGAATGTAGTAAGTAAGAAATAAATTATCCAAAAAGTCATAATGAACGATCATAAGATTAGTGAATGTGACACCCCCAAAATAGGTATACATCACCCATTCTGAGTTGTCAATACACGGTACAGAAACAACTACAACTTTATTATTACAACAATAAAACTGTGAGTTTAAATACAGATATTGCCATCTAAACAATATCCACATACAAATAAATCCTCATCATAATTATGGATACATTATTTTACAAAAATGGTGAGGACTACTAAACAACTCTCTAAAACCATCATTCCATACCCCGACTCGTACTCGCTACATTCTCGCCTCCTGAGAAGAAAAATGGAACAAAAAGGAAAAGGGTGAGCTCAACTAGCCCAGTAAAGAATATTATGACTAAGATAATATACAACAAATTATCGTTAGTCTTCAACATGGAAAAATTTAATTGAATACAATAGACAACAAGTTTTAAATTAATACTCGCAGCGGAAAATATTAATTCATAGAAGAGTTATGTAGAGGATAAAATCTACTAATATCTATGAATTTAGTCCATCATCAATATTTTTATCCCTGTAACATCAATTAATATATATCTGGAATCATATATTCATCCTTGCACTACGAAGCAAGGACATTCACCAACATGGTCATGTTCATCTAAACACTGCTCATCTTTGCTCTACGGGCAAAGATATTCATCAGAAATCATTCATCTTTGCACTACAGGCCAAAGATATTCATCAGAAATCAATCATCTTTGCACTACAGGCCAAAGATATTCAATAATATCATCATTTAAGACTGAGGATGATGAAAAATATTTTTTTTTTAAAGAAACGAATCTAGTGAAACAAAATGACAAGGATTAAGGATTAAGGATTCGTACTTTGTTTTATCCATGTCCAAAAATACCTCAAAAATAATCATAGTGGTGTAAAATTCAAGAATGATCAAAACATGGATACAATCAAAACTAGTATCCACAATAGATATTTTGGACGAAAAAGGAAAATTTTCATTTTTCGATGAATAAAGTTAGTATTCGTGAATAGTAAGAGTATCGTAAATAGTAACTCCGACACCAAAAGTTCCAAATTTGATAAAACTTCAGATCAATATTTCAAAGATAATGATATTGAAGAAATAATATCATTACGAAAAAAATAATATCCCTTACCTCGGAAAAGACAAAGATTTAACTGGAATCTTTGGATATAGCTATAACTTGAACTTTCACCGTATAGCAATACTCAAAGTATACTCAAAATACTCACAAGAATACGCTCGATAATATAGAGAGAAAAACTTCAATTTACGTGTGATTTTAATTCTAACCTAAGCACCTATTTATAGGAAATTGCTTAGAACACCAAAGCAGAAAATTTAATATAATAATATATTTATAAAAAACTTTATACACCATCCTTTGGGAATCTGAAATCAGCCACCTAGCATGTGATTAATGAGGCTCACAACATATAAAAAATGTTTTTGTTATTTTAAACAATTAAAACTTCCAAAAATCAATTATTTGAACTCCTAACTTCAATAATTCACAATAAATAGCCCTTTTGTCGAAAATTGAATCTTACGAGCTTTTATAGGAAATTCAATTCTCTACAACTTTGTAGAAGAAAGTTTTTCAAATTCCAAATGTAAATTGACCGAATCCACAAACGAAGCGATTTTACAAAGTATACTCAAATTTCAATTAATAAATGGGGTCCACCGACATGTTTAACATGTTTTAAACATTTATTGCAACAAAAATACTCTTCCTCCTCGTATACTCATATATCCCACATTCGTTGTAAAAATATCACCATTATTATATTATTAAAATATAATATATATATATATATATATATATATATATATATATATATATATTTAAATGAATTATTTTATCGAGAAAAGATAAAATTTCAATTTTCAATAATTGTCACATTAAAAATTTTCTCCATCTATATCCACATAAAATCAATATTTTCCTCATCATATGAATCAATAATTAATTATTCACAAATAATATTACAGAATCACAATATCGACAATCGTGCGCTTCCGGAAAGAGGGGCTTTCCAATAAGAATTTCTCCTCATCTTGGCGCCAAATTAGGTGACCAAACCTCTCCTTAGATGTAAACTTTCTAGACATTGCCAATAATGTTATCTAATAATATTATTCAGATAATATGAATTATTGCTTCGATAATAAAAAATAATGTGTAAATGACAATTATTGAAACAACAGCAATATAAAATATCATCACAACAATTATTGAACCAATAAAATACTGAACCGTAATTACTGTAACCATTATTGAGTAGTGCCTTCTTACATAAGAGTCAATAATTGGTGCAATACTGCAAGTGTCTTCTTGTGCAACAACGCCAGACATTCACGTGTTTTAACCACCGGGTATTCCAACAGTGTAAACGGTAACAATTACGCCGTTATTTTTAAACAACTTATATTTGTCGTTTTCTTCCTCCAATTGCTTTTCGTTATGGGACCCACACATGGTGGTCGCTACCGTCGTCATTTAATATTCCCTAACAAAGATGCGAATATTCCACGACCAAACGAATATTCCCCGACAACAATGAATATTTTATAACCACTTGCTTATTTTGAAATATTTGCGTATTTTACCCATAACTATCCACATTAATCACATCAACCCTTACTATTTCAAAATAATAATTAGAGGAAATTAAATTTTATTTATTAATTATTTGGGGTCTTACAACCTCCATTCCTTATGAAATTTCGTCCTCGAAATTGACATACGTACCTGGTGTTTCGAAAAGATGAGGATACCTCGCTTTCATTTCCGTTTCCAATTCCCAGGTCATTTCTTCTATAGCATGGTTCCTCCACAAGACTTTAACTTGTGGTATGACCTTCATGCATAGGACATGCTCCTTCCTATCCAAGATCTTGACAGGTATCTCCTCATACGTTAAGTCTTCAGCTATCTCGTCCGGTTCTAACTCAATAACGTGGTTCGGGTCTTTCACATATTTACGAAGTACAGATATGTGAAACACATTATGAACACGAGACATACTTGGAGGTAAAGCGAGTCTATAGGCTACATTTCCTACTCGGTCAAGAATTTGAAATGGACCAATTAATCGTGGATTGAGCTTTCCTCTCTTCCCAAATCTTATAACTCCCTTCCATGGGGCAACACGCAACAATACATGATCCCCTATACTAAACTCCATGTCCTTTCGATGAAGATCCGCATAACTCTTTTGTCGATCCTGTGCTGTTTGTATGCGTTGTCTAATCATTTGGATCTTTTCGTGGTCATATACGTACCAACTCTTCGGGTCCCAACAATGTTGTTTCACCCACCTTGTCCCAACATACCTTGGAAGCGACATTTTCGTCCATATAATGCTTGAATGGGGCCACACCTATACTTTCACGATAATCATTATTGTAGGAGAATTCCACCAATGGTAAATACTTATCCCAATCCGCCTTGAAGTCTAGGACACGAGTCTTAATAAATCTTCAAGAGTTTGAATAGTCCTCTCGATTATCCGTCCGGTTTGAGGATGGTATGCCGAACTGAATCGTAAATCCGTACCCATAGCTTTTTGCAAGCTAACCCAAAATCTTGAAGTGAATCTTGGGTCACGATCTGAAACTATAGATACTGGCACAACCTCACAATCTCATTTACATACATACTAGAAAGACGTTCAAGAGAATAAGTCTCCCGTATCGGCAAGAAATGTGCAGACTTGGTTAATCTATCAACAATAACCCAAATAGCATTTATGCCTTGAGAAACCGTGGGAAGACCCGTAACGAAATCCATGGTAATGTGTTCCCACTTCCATTTCGGAATCTCAAGTGGTTTCAATGGTCCCTTAGGCACTTGATGCTCCGCCTTTACACGTTGACAAGTTAAACATGTTGAGATAAACTTTGCAATCTCTCTCTTCATATTGTTCCACCAAAATGTATGTCAAAGATCACGATACATTTTAGTACTTCCAGGATGGATTGCAAATGGTGTATTGTGTGCCTCCATCATAATCTTGTACTTCAAATCAGAGTCGTTAGGAACACAAAGTCTAGAGTGGACTCGAAGTATTCCTTCTTCATCGATTCTCGCTTAGGAATAACACCTTCTTGTACTTTCTTCTTCATATGCATCACCTCAAAGATCGGTGGCTTGAGCAACCTTAACTTTTTCTATTAAAGTTGGCTCTATGCGATACTTGACATCATCGCTTTCGTTCCTCGCATATGATATTCTACTCAACGCGTCGGCTACCACGCTTAAACTTTTCGGGATGGTATTGAATAGTGTGGTCGTAGTCTTTCAATAGCTCGAGCCAACGTCATTGCCAAGCATGTTAAGTTCTTTTTTGAGTGAAGAAATATTTAAGGCTTTTATGGTCCGAATATATCTCCACTTTCTCCCCATAAAGATAGTGCCTCCGGATCTTTAATGCGCGAAATGATCCGCTAACTCTAGATCATGAGTAGGATAATTCCTCTCATATTCTTTAAGTTGTCGCGAGGCATAGGCTATGACTTTCCTATGTTGCATGAGAACACATCCTAACCCTTTGCCCAAGCATCATTTGTAGATAACAAATCCTTCCGAACCAGATGGTATTGTTAGAACAGTCTTAAAATAAGTCTCCTCTAAGCTCTTGGAAACTCTTCTCGCATTCTTCACTCCAAACGAATTTTGTATCCTTCCGAGTCAACTGAAGTTAGCGAGTAGCGATTCGAGAAAACCCTTCCACGAATCTCCGATAATAACCAACTAGACCCGTAAAGCTACGTACTTGATCACCACCGCCTTCGGTTGCTCCCAACTTTGTATTGCTTCATCTTGGCAAGTCAACAGATACTCCATGTTTTGACACCACGCGCCCAAGAAATGCTACTTCCTCAAGCCGAACTCGCATTTCTTTAACTTGGCATATAACTTATTTTCACGAAGCCTTTGTAGTACCAAATTTTCAAATGGTGCTCATGATCTTCACGACTTTTGGAATATATGAGGATGTCATCAATAAAGACAACAACGAATCGATCCAAATATTCCTTGAATACTCGGTTCATCATATCCATGAAAGCCAGCGAGGGCATTAGTCAATCCAAAAGACATGACTAGGAATTCATAATGCCCGCATCTGAGTTCTAAAGGCGCCTCTTTGGATATCCTCATTTCTAATCTTGGTGATGATATCCGAATCGAAGATCGATTTTCAAAAGAATTGTGCTCCTTGCAACTGGTCAAACAAGTCATCAATACGAGGTAGAGGATACCTATTCTTGATAGTGACATGGTTCAATTCCCGATAGTCAATACAAAGTCGCATACTCCCGTCTTTCTTCTTTACGAATAAAACAGGAGCACCCCAAGGAGATGTACTAGGACGAATAAAACCGATGTCCAACAACTCCTGTAGTTGGACCTTTAACTCCTGAAGTTCAATAGGAGCCATTCGATATGGGGTTTTAGAAATGGGCTTTGTACCAGGTTCAAGGTCAATAAAGAATTCAACTTCACGTTCTGGGGGTAGACCGGGAAGTTCTTCAGGAAATACGTCAGGAAAGTCAATAACAACAGGAATATTATTCAAATTTGACTTGTCTTTATTCAAATCCATAACATGGGCTAAGAAAGCTTGACATCCATTTTTTAATAAACGAATAGCTTTATGATTAGATATGACAGTGATTGATTTTAATGGTTTAGTTGCTTGAATTACATAACAAAGTTGTTTAGGAATATGAAAGCTAACAACCTTACGAAAATAATCAATTTTGGCATGATGAGTAGTTAACCAATCAATCCCTAAAATCACATCAAAAGCAAGTATCTTTAAAGAGATAAGGTCAACAGGTAAGGTGATGGTGCCAACTTGAATCAAACAAGATTTATAAACAAATGGATGTGATGAAAGTTTCTCCTAACGGAGTTTCCACAGATAGGTCAAAGTCTAATTTCTCCTGAGTCAAGTTTAAACGTTGAGCACAAGCGGAGAGATAAATTAATGGGTAGCACTTAGATCTAGTAAAGTATAAACTTCACAAGAATTTATAAATAGCTTACCCGTGATCACCTCGTTTGGGTTCCTCGCATTTTGACCACTCACAACAAACGCTCTTTCAGAACCGGATTGACTTTGACTTTTCCGGGACGATCTTTTGAGTCACCATCCCCGCTGAACTAGGTTTCGCTACCGTGCAATCTCGAGCGATATGTCCTTCCTTTCCACAATTATAGTATACCCGGCTGCTGTGGGTAGTTTGACCGATCGTCCCTCTTTCCCGCATTTATAGCATATATGACCGGTGGTCGTTTCCTCCCTTGGAACCGATTCTTCTTTGGAACTGCTGTCTTCATATAATCGTTGTTGAATCTCCTCTTTTTAAAATCTCCTCCTGACTCGCTTCTTCTATTTTCATGGCCATGATTACCACCAGAGTGGTTACCATTTTTGTCCGTCTTTTTCTTTCTCCACTGGTTATTATTGTTTTGTTGACTGCTATCTCCGGTATGATCCTGATTGTGGTACCTCGGTTGATCGTACTCGTTATCTCGCTCTAACAATTGAGCCCTGTTAACAACATCTGAATAGAGAGAAAATTTATGAGAGATGAGATACTGACGTATGCCGGGTTTCAAACCGCTCATCCACGTCATACGTTCCTCATTCTCCACCAAATGAGGTGCAAACTTGGATAACTCTGCAAACTTCGCCTCGTACTGAGACACCGTCATGTTGTTCTGCTCTAGTCTAATAAACTCCACTTCCTTCATATGACGAACACTTTCAGAAAAGTATTTGTCATTAAATAGTTTCTGAAATGTCTCCCAAGACATGCCGAAAAGTGCCGATGGATGGAGTGCGCTTCACGAGACTCCCACCAAAGAATGCGCCTCGCCATGGAACATAAAGTTGGCGAATGGAACCTTTTGTTCCTCTGTGCATCCCAAGACATCGAATATCTTGGTAATTTGCTTGACCCGTGTTTCTGCCATGATCGGATCTGGCTTTCCCTTAAATTCTGGTGGTCCCAACTCTTTGAACTGCTTGCATGTGACAACCCGTGAATTGCTATCATTTCCTCCTATGTTTTGAACACGAGTCTCCTCGTCTGCGATTTTGCATGAACTGCAAAAAAGCTTCTAAACATTAAATGCTTCATCGTCGATCGGTGGTGTTGTTCACAGGAGGAACATTGCCGACTGTTACGCTCTCCTCGTTGGTGAGTACAGAGTCTCCACGGTCTCATTTCCATTGTTAATATTCTCAATGACATTCTCAAATCTTCATAAAACAAGGGTTAATTAAGGAAATCAATATATCACATAATATCCCTATATCTTGACCAACTATCAAATAAGCTTAGGTAGGACACACTATCGAAGGATTTACTCGCCTCTCCCTCCTAGTTCTATTCCCCCGATCTCCGCCAGAGATCATATGTAACACCCAAGGTCCACATCGAAAGATAGGAGAAAAATTTGTCTGCATATAAGAAAATAAGTTACTACCAATAGTACCTTCAAGTCATGACCTTTTGGGAGACTGTGGTAGGGCTAGATGACCCAAGAAGATACTATTAGGCCAGTAGTTTGAGGCCTTATTTGGATGGATTTGATTCGATTCGGACTTGGGATTTGACCCAAGATTTGTTCCGAACTAGGGATTTGACCCGGGTTGTTTCATATGGTATCAAAGCCGACTCTCGAAAGCTCGGGTCGAGTCATCCGATCGGGTTGCCGGAGGTGGGGACACGAAGGCTGGTGGTATTATCCCACAATGGAGAGATGAAGGTCCGGAGGTGGGGACACGAAGTCAGCCGGTATTATCGCACAATGGCTAGAGAGGCAAAGATCTTTGGGCCGTGTGTGTGATCGGGATTCGACGGGACGTCGAGAAATTTAAGTGGGGAGTTTGTAACACCCTCATCCACATCGAAAGATAGGGGAAAATTTGGTTCGTGATATATAAGAAAATAAGTTACTACCAATAGTACCTTCAAGTCATGACCTTTTGGGAGCCTGTGGTAGGGCTAGATGACCCAAGAAGATACTATTGGGCCAGTAGTTTGAGGCCTTATTTGGATGGATTTGATTCGATTCGGACTTGGGATTTGACCCAAGATTTGTTCCGAACTCGGGATTTGACCCGGGTTGTTTCATCATATCCCTAAGCTCTGATACCAACTGTGACACCCCCAAAATAGGTACATCACCCATTCTGAGTTGTCAATACACGGTACAGAAACAACTACAACTTTATTATTACAACAGTAAAACTGTGAGTTTAAATACGAGATATTGCCATCTAAACAATATCCACATACAAATAAATTCTCATCATAATTATTGATACATTATTTTACAAAATGGTGAGGACTACTAAACAACTCTCTAAAACCATCATTCCATACCCCGACTGCATTATACTTTACATTCTCGCCTCCTGAGAAGAAAAATGGAACAAAAAGGAAAATGGTGAGCTCAACTAGCCCAGTAAATAATATTATGACTAAGATAATATACAAAAAATTATCGTTAGTCTTCAACAGGGAAAAATTTAATAGAATACAATAGACAACAAGTTTTAAATCAATACTCGCAGCGAAAAATATTAATTCATAGAAGAGTTACGTAGAGGAACCAGATGTTATAAGATAAGAATAAGGTAATGTAAAATGTTTAACGCTGTGTAAGCATAATATTAACATTTAATGATCATTTTAAGTATACAAAAAAATGTATGACTTAGACGATAAGAAATTGACTTAACGAACATTATATCTTTAATGGTTCGAATAAGTTAAGTTAAGTTTAGGTTGTGGTACAATCGTAATCTTTGATGGATGACATATGGAGGCTGGGCTAAACAATTCCTTCAGAGAGCGGTGGTATATACAAATCTGGCAACCGATCTAACTTGTTGTGAAAGACAGTGTAGATGAGACGGGAAACTAGTTTGTTGGTTGTTTGTGAAAAACCACTCAGAGTACCATATGGAATACAAGTACAGACTCGATGTGTGTTGTGTCCTAGAAAAGTTATAAGAAAAAGATAAGAATGTAAATTATCAAAGATGATGATCGTCTGAGTAAGACATCTCCGTATGTCGTAACACCGTAAAGCAGTAAAGAAAGTTGGTCGCATAAACTTAGATTGCAAGAATGCGAACCCTAAGAAGTAAAGATCAGTTTAAAACAATGTGTAAGTCAAAAATATGACTAATTGGCACATGTTATTCTATATGTGATATATAGTGATTGTGATGAGCAGTTCAGTTTAAATTGTAAGTTGTAGTTGTGCAAAAGGCAAGTTCCTAACTTCATTCATATTTTTAATGAATGGTAGTTTCTTAAACTTTCTCAGATGTTGAACATGAGAAGTTTTATCTATGTGCGAATTTGTGATATTTGAACAAGGTGGTAGAATGTATGAGGCATTGTGCCACAATTTGAACACTTCGGTGTTTCTATGAGATGAACTGTTCTGTGGTTGAATTGTTCAATATGAAAATGTTTTATTTATTCATGAACCATTATTGTTAAGTTTATGCTAATGATTCTAACCGGACAGAATGTGTATGAAAAAGGTAGAAGAAAGAAAGTATTGCAAAATGAATGTGATTAATTTTTTAAAATGATAGAATCGATTTATTCCTATTATTCAAGTTGCTTCATAACCTTTGTTGGCTATTGAAGTTCTAAAGGAATGTTTAAATTCTTGAGGTTGTTTATTCAACTGCTATGATTTGTTAAGCAATTGAATGCTCACACTTGCTTTAAATGAAAAATATTTTCAGCATACGAGTAGAAGAACTTAAGGATCCCATAAAGATCAAACTGACTGGTGTCCAGATGAAGTGACATTCAGTATATGAATGAGTGTGAAGATCAAGCCAAGACTTTTAATGTAGAATAATGTATTTAAACTTTAGAATAGTTTAATGAACTGTTATGTATCCTTGGTGGCGGATAAAAGTCACTCTTGTAAGATATAAATAATAATGTAATTATCATTATTTATAATGAATGAGGTTATAAGGTATTAGAACCTGGGATTTGAGAATGTATGTTGTTATATTTAACTATATAATGATGTATGTTTGGAAAGAGATAGGATTGTGACGTACGAAATTCGGGTGTGAAAATAAACCGAATTTCGAGGCGTTACATTAATAAGAGGAGTCTTATTATTATTATTACTATTAGGCTTAAATATATTTTACTATCCAAAACTATTAACCATTTTTTACTTCGGTGATCGACCTTTCAATTTTTTTAATTAGATGATTTAACTCTCAATTTCTTCCAATTACATTCAATTGAAATGCCACCTCAGAAATTGATGATGTGACCCTACATACATGGCAATTTGATGCTTATTTATAAAAAAAACCTACATGCCATTTTAATGTTCATGTAAAAAGAAAATTTTAAATAATAAGTTATCATTTTAGTGATGCTTAAGGGTAAAAAAGTAATACCAAGAAAAAAATACAAAAAATCTAAAAACAAACATCGAGACAAATTCAAAACAAAATTTTTTCGCTTTTATACAAATTTGTTCATTGCAAATGAAAAAAATACATACATTAACTATAAAATTATAAACGTGTATATACACATGCAAATTAACAATTAGAAGGGTAAAAAATTTAAAATTTAGGGAGACAAATTCATATAAAATTATTTCTTCCAAACCAAGAACAACAAAGAGAAATATATTTACAATGACATAAATTTTCAGATCTGAATAATACAAAATACACACAAAAACATAGAAAATAGAGTGATTTGAAAATAAAAAAATAGGGGATATACCTCGACAGTGAGATATATAAGAACAAAGGCGAGATAGTTCAGAGCACCAGAACAGCGACGAGATAGATCGGAGCACCACAACGATGGTGATGAAACTCGTTGGAGATTTGAGGACGAGGAATACCTCAGTAAGGGTTTTGATCTATGACGATCCCAATAATAACCTAAGTTAGTTTTCAATTTATTGATGTTGCCCTTTCATCACAATTAGTCGATGGTCTTGAGTTGATCTTCGATCCACATAGATGCAATCGTAATGCCCGCGAAAAATCGAATTTTTATGATAATTAATTATTTTTTTTGATTATGTGAATTAAATGAATTTAATTGATTTATTTTGTGAGTAAGCTATGTGAAGGTCGTTCTATGACCTAGAATGTGTTTATGTGGTTAGTAATATGGCTACGTGCTAGAATTAATTGTTTAGAATTTTCGAGACGAAAATAAATGTTTTCCAAGAAATTCCCGTAAAAACACTATTCATTCGTTTCTGTTCGGGGAATTATTTTGAGATTCCGAGAAACGCGTAATGATAGAATATCGAGATGAGATGAAATATTTGATAATATTTCATTTATGGCAAACAAAGTTTTTTCCTGCGGACTTAAAACCTAAGGGTTGAGTATATTGATTTCCGAGAAGGAAATGAAATGCGTAGGAGGAATTGCGTTATGGTTAAAGCGGGTGTTATACATTTATGATACTATTTAGATTGCAAGAATGCGAACCCTAAGAAGTAAAGATCAGTTTAAAACAATGTGTAAGTCAAAAATATGACTAATTGGCACATGTTATTCTATATGTGATATATAGTGATTGTGATGAGCAGTTCAGTTTAAATTGTAAGTTGTAGTTGTGCAAAAGGCAAGTTCCTAACTTCATTCATATTTTTAATGAATGGTAGTTTCTTAAACTTTCTCAGATGTTGAACATGAGAAGTTTTATCTATGTGCGAATTTGTGATATTTGAACAAGGTGGTAGAATGTATGAGGCATTGTGCCACAATTTGAACACTTTGTTTTTATGAGATGAACTGCTCGTGGTTGAATTGTTCAATATGAAAATGTTTTATTTATTCATGAACCATTATTGTTAAGTTTATGCTAATGATTCTAACCTACGTAATGTGTATGAAAAAGGTAGAAGAAAGAAAGTATTGCAAAATGAATGTGATTAATTTTTAAAATGATAGGAATCGATTTATTCCTATTATTCAAGTTGCTTCATAACCTTTGTTCTTGCTTATTGAAGTTCTAAAGGAATGTTTAAATTCTTGAGGTTGTTTATTCAACTGCTATGATTTGTTAAGCAATTGAATGCTCACACTTGCTTTAAATGAAAAATATTTTCAGCATACGAGTAGAAGAACTTAAGGATCCCATAAAGATCAAACCGATCGGTGTCCAGATGAAGTGACATTCAAAGATATGAATGAGTGTGAAGATCAAGCCAAGACTTTTAATGTAGAATAATGTATTTAAACTTTAGAATAGTTTAATGAACTGTTATGTATCCTTGGTGGCGGATAAAAGTCACTCTTGTAAGATATAAATAATAATGTAATTATCATTATTTATAATGAATGAGGTTATAAGGTATTAGAACCTGGGATTTGAGAATGTATGTTGTTATATTTAACTATATAATGATGTATGTTTGGAAAGAGATAGGATTAGACGTCTTTAAATTCGTGTGTGAAAATAAACCGAATTTCGAGATGCTATATTAATAAGAGGAGTCTTATTATTATTATTACTATTAGGCTTAAATATATTTTACTATCCAAAACTATTAACCATTTTTACTTCTAAGATCGACCTTTTCAATTTTTTTAATTAGATGATTTAACTCTCAATTTCTTCCAATTACATTCAATTGAAATGCCACCTCAGAAATTGATGATGTGACCCTACATACATGGCAATTTGATGCTTATTTATAAAAAAAACCTACATGCCATTTTAATGTTCATGTAAAAAGAAAATTTTAAATAATAAGTTATCATTTTAGTGATGCTTAAGGGTAAAAAAGTAATACCAAGAAAAAAATACAAAAAATCTAAAAACAAACATCGAGACAAATTCAAAACAAAATTTTTTCGCTTTTATACAAATTTGTTCATTGCAAATGAAAAAAATACATACATTAACTATAAAATTATAAACGTGTATATACACATGCAAATTAACAATTAGAAGGGTAAAAAATTTAAAATTTAGGGAGACAAATTCATATAAAATTATTTCTTCCAAACCAAGAACAACAAAGAGAAATATATTTACAATGACATAAATTTTCGATCTGAATAATACAAAATACACACAAAAACATAGAAAATAGAGTGATTTGAAAATAAAAAAATAGGGGATATACCTCGACAGTGAGATATATAAGAACAAAGGCGAGATAGTTCAGAGCACCAGAACAGCGACGAGATAGATCGGAGCACCACAACGATGGTGATGAAACTCGTTGGAGATTTGAGGACGAGGAATACCTCAGTAAGGGTTTTGATCTATGACGATCCCAATAATAACCTAAGTTAGTTTTCAATTTATTGATGTTGCCCTTTCATCACAATTAGTCAGTGGTCTTCGGAGTTGATCTTCAGATCCACATAGATGCACTGTAATGCCCGAGAAAATCGAATTTTTATGATAATTAATTATTTTTTTTGATTATGTGAATTAAATGAATTTAATTGATTTATTTTGTGAGTAAGCTATGTGAAGGTCGTTCTATGACCTAGAATGTGTTTATGTGGTTAGTAATATGGCTACGTGCTAGAATTAATTGTTTAGAATTTTCGAGACGAAAATAAATGTTTTCCAAGAAATTCCCGTAAAAACACTATTCATTCGTTTCTGTTCGGGGAATTATTTTGAGATTCCGAGAAACGCGTAATGATAGAATATCGAGATGAGATGAAATATTTGATAATATTTCATTTATGGCAAACAAAGTTTTTTCCTGCGGACTTAAAACCTAAGGGTTGAGTATATTGATTTCCGAGAAGGAAATGAAATGCGTAGGAGGAATTGCGTTATGGTTAAAGCGGGTGTTATACATTTATGATACTATTTAGTATCTATGTATAATACGATGAGTTAATACAGGGTACAATATGATTATTGTAGTAGTATTATATGGAGAGAATACGTGAATTGTATGCATAGAATACGATTCGTATTATGGAATTAAGTTAAGACTTAATGTTAATTCATTTGGGTTGGATTATGTTTAGTCCAATCAATTGAATGAGCAAGCCCAAGGGATTATAGTGTTAAGCCCAAGTCAAGGCCCAATATTAGATTGGTTAAGCCCAATGCAAGAAAACGAAACCGTGGATCGAACCCTGGTCACCGAATGGGTAAAACCATGGGCAACCCATGGGATGACCCATGGGGTGGTGGGCAAATCACTTGGTGTACAAGAAGAAGATATCACTTGGTCACCAAGTATTTTACTTGGTGACAAAGTGTTGAATAGTAAGGAGGTGATGGTGTATTGTCCAAATTGCCCTCCATTTCAATTGCTTATAAATAGAAAGCTAGAGTTGGTCATTTGAAGGTTTTTCAAGTTGCCAACATATATTTTGAGAGAGAGAAGGAGCTAGACTCAACCAAATTATACACTTGGAAGCTTTGCCTTATAGTTTTCCAAGAGATTGCTTAAGAGTTCTTAAGGTAATATCCCTTATTTCTACTTTCATCTCTTTTGGTTTTCTTTTATCATGGAGGATCATAAATAGGTGGTAAATGACTTGTATAGTGGATAAGAATGACTTATTATAGAGTCAATCTCTATAAGTCATGAAATCATAGAAGTCATAAGGTTTGATATAGTTTTAAACCAGGAAATTATTGATTGTTGAGATTGATTGTTGATAAACAATTGAACTCCATCAATACGTTAATATGTGCATCTTGCTTGGTTAGGATGTAGATATGAAGTCCATGGAGTATTCCATGTGATTTTGCTTAGAGAACATTAGTAATGAAGTTATGATGAATTTCACGGAAATAGACGTTAAACGTCGAAAACGTTGAAATTCTGAATTGATAGACGAAAGTTGTTGTGAGACTTGAAAACATTGTTTTTCAATGTCAACACATAAGATATGGTATTTAAGAGTTGTGGGTTCGAGAATCGTCGGATTCTGACTTAAAACGAAGAAAACGAGCATTGAACGCTCATTAACGTTTACGAACGTTTAGAAAATGAATTCAATAGTGAATTTTGAGTTAACGGATTTCAAAGTGTCGAATACTTATATGAACGCGTAGAGTATGTCATTTATGATGTGTAGGCTTTTGAATGGACCAAATTGGACTTATAACGAAGAAGTTATGGCTCCGAGAATCTCACCAAATTTTTATCTCTAGAGAAAATGCGAAATCGAGAAATGCATCGCGGCGCCGCATAAACAGGTGTGTTAAATATCACACCGCAGGCCTATGCAAAGTAATGGGTTATCGGAAAGTGGCCATTTAATTTCACTAATAGAAGGAAGTCTCGCGCACATGATGCCGCCTTGCCTAATAATGTCATGTATGCCACCGAGTCGAGGGTTTTGTTAGAAAGCTAGGTTTTGAACTTCAGTTGTTCCGAGACCTACATGAGTTTAGTTTATATACTCAATGAATGTACTAAGACTATTCCTATACTACCTATACTAATGTATATGGTATTGAACTTAGGAATTGAATGCATTTTAATAACGTATGAACAAAGAACACAAAGTGTTGTCAATAACCCTAGTCGGGGAAACAACGTTGGTACTTTGCCAATAATGATAGAGTTCGGCTAATAACGTAAGTTGGTTAATAATCCGGGATGAATGGTAATAAGTCGAGTTGACTTTATTAATGATATTAAGTTAACCAAGACATAGAAGAGAAATAAGTTGGTAGGAACAATGTGAATAATTGTTTGATAGCTAATTGCAGTGTGCTATGTGAATATATCATGTAGATTCTGTAAAGGCTGTGGTCAGTCGATTAAGTTATTTGAGGATGCTGAAAGGCAAGTTTTCTTAACGCTTGTCTGACTTTAAAGTTAGCCAAGTTTTATGTGATTCATTGTACTGAATTGCACGACTGATTTTAAAGAAAGGGTCAATGCGAGATTTAACTCGGCTAGACTACTCATAAGATATAGATTGATTGATATTCATATCTTTCTATATAGAAATGTTAACGCTATCCTATGCCAAGTAATTGGTACGGATGTGAAGGTAAGGTTTGTCTATGAACAAACAAAAGTATTTTTCATTGATTATTCGATGGGCACGCGAGTTTGCCAAATGTTAAACGTAAATACGTTTAACAAATGAGTGTTGATCAACATAGAGTACTATAGGCTGATCACCTAGAAGTGCTCGTAAGTATTGTGGATGTACAACTTTAGTGCTGTGATATCCTTTTCAAGTATGAAAACAGAAAGCTACTGTTCATGGTCTATTGACCGGTTCAGAATTCCTAATCTACTCTATACTTTGGGAATTGATGATATGAAATGTTAAAGTATTATTATTTCATAATACTTCATAACTATTTGTTCAGTTATGTATGAATAGTCATATAATTCACGAATGTGGTATTACAGTTATCCTTTGTTAAAACTTGCTGAGCTTGTTATGCACACTTCTTGCGTGAATTATATGATTGTAGTTAAGGATGAATGTACTAAGAATGCTAAGAGAGATAAGGGCAAAGCTAAGATGGATACTTAGCCATCGTGCAATAGATTAGTATGTTTGTATGTAATATACATTATGAACAACGAACTATGTAATCAGTTTATGAACCTGGGAAGGATTATACTTTGATTGTAATAAGAAGATAGTAATTACATTCATTATGTTGTATTTCAATGGAATGATTGTATAGTTATGAGTACAGTGTAGCACCATCTGTCGGGTTGGAAGATACCCAAATTTGGGGGCGTCACATGCACACATGATTATATTTTGAGGCACCCATCTGCCCATCTTCTTTAGGCTCATTTCATCCCCATTTATGCATAGTGAACCTCTTCTTGAGTCTTCCCACTGCTATGCTTCCCGGGAGTAATACATGATTTCCTTCCACATCTCCAGATCTGATTCGAGGTTGCATGTATACATATAGCTAGGTAGCTCGGAGTACTCGATGGTTGTTTTATGAGTTCCTAGGGTTCATCTACTCGTCTATTATTTAAGGAATGTATTTATTTTTTTCATATCATTCTTTTGTTAAAATTAAGAGAAATTTGATTTGTTTTGTTTTTTTAAAATTTATTTGTACATTTTATTTTTTTTATATTACTTTTTTACCCTTAAGCATTATTAAATTTATAACTTATTATTTCCATTTTCCTTTTTACATTAACATTAAAATGCCATGTATTAGTTTTTTTACAAATAAGCATCAAATTACATCCAGAAAAGACCAATTTTTGACAGATAAGGCACGGGACTATAAGGAAGAGGCCTTAGAGCTTCGAAAGAAACTGGTCGAGAAAGACCATAAAATAGCTAGGATGTCATACATCCACGAATGCGCTCATGAGGATTTCAAGCTGAAAATTGTTTGTTATTCCATTGAGTCCGGGCAGACTCGACATACCATAAGTCGAGATATTGTGTCGATACTGGCAAATCAGAAATATGAGAATGTCGTTCGATAGTGTTAGTAGATCGTTAGATCTCTTTGTATATAAGTGTGACATAAAACCTTCTTTTGTATAATTAAAGGGTAGTCTTTTTGTAAATCCTAAGTTTTTGTAGAAGGCAATCGCGGGATAGTATGTAATAGCTTTTTGGATAAGGGAACATGATGTAAATAGTTTTGACTATGAAAGCATATTAATATAATGAAGTTTTATTTAATGTGCTTGTTGTGGTATGAGTGGTTATTTGAGAATGATAACCAAGCAGTTAAATAGATAATAACAAAACTTTATTTATTTAATCAGAATTATGCTGCCAAGAAGGAGACAACGTAACCAAGAGGTTGAGTCTCATAATGAGAGTCAGGGGGGGTCCTAATAACCCTATGCAAGAGTTCGTTAATTTATTAACGGCTGTATTTAACCAAGTGGGGGGAGGGATTCCTGTAGCTCCTAGGGTAGCAAGAACAACTACCTTCAAGGAATTTAAGATTGTGGGTCCTCCTAAGTTTTGAGGAACAACAGACCCTTTAGAGGCCCAGACATGGGTAAAAGAAATTGAAAAGGCGTTTGTGATTACAAACGTAAGTGAGGCGCAAAAGACTTCTTTTGCGACTTACATGATGAAGGGGGAAGCCAACTACTGGTGGGAGGCTCACCAGGGTGGGGCTAAGACAGAAGCTGTTACGTGGGAACAGTTTAATAAGGTGTTCTTCGAGAACTACTTCCCTACTAGCATGCAAGGTAGGATGGAGATTAAGTTCTTAGAACTTAAGTAGGGGGATATGTCAGTTCCCCAGTATGCTGCCAAATTCAATGAATTGACGAGATTTGCTCCACGTCAGGTGGATACGGAAGAGAGAAAGGGGCGTAGGTTTAAGCAGGGCTTAAAACCCTGGCTCTACAGTAGAATATCGGTTTTTATGAGTGCCTTCTACGGGACCATTCTGGAAAAGGCGATAATAACAGAAGATGGTGGTGAGGCATTGTCTCAGTACCACAAAAAGCGGAAGAATAAGAATAAGTTAGAAGGAGGTAGTTGCCAGCGGAAGCGGCAACTTGCCTAAGAGGAAGAGCTTCAACCCTGAGAATACTAGGGTAAAGCAAGGAGATCCTAAGCGGAGGACGGAGGCATGCAAGACATGCAGAAAGACGCACATGGGAGTCTGTTTAAAGGGGAAATTAGTCTGCTATAACTGTGGGCAGGAGGGACATTTGTCACCTAACTGTCCTAACCCTAAGAAGAACCAGGGGTGTTTTATCTGTGGGTCATTGGACCACATGGCAAGGAATTGCCCGAAGAAGGGTTTAGAGGGAAATAAAGGTTCTGGTAGTGGTAAATTAGCCATTACTGGACCAACACCATCAGTGGGTAGACCTTCGGCCCGTACGTTTAATATGACTGTCCAAGATGCGGTTGCATCAACGGATGTGGTAGCAGGTATCATTCCGGTCAATGAGATAAATGCTTATGTGCTATTTGACTCGAGTGCTACTTATTCTTTTATAGCATGTGAATTTGCTAAGCGATTAGGTTTAATCCCAAAAAGTTATCAATACCTTTAGACGTTAAGGTAACCAACGAAGAGATAATCCCCATCAATCATATTCATAAGGATTGTTGCGTAGATATTAGAAGGAATAAGTTATCGGTAGATTTGGTACCGATAAGATTAAAAGAATTCGATGTAATTCATGGTATGGATTGGTTGGTTAACCATAAGGTGATAATAGATTGACATAGGAAAAGTGTAAACCTTCAGCTTTCTAAGAAAACCAAGGTAGTGTTCTGCGGTAGTAAATCACCGAGACGCTCTTGTTGTCTGTCGATG
The DNA here is from genome assembly GCA_020205605.1 of Panax ginseng. Taxonomy (NCBI): domain Eukaryota; kingdom Viridiplantae; phylum Streptophyta; class Magnoliopsida; order Apiales; family Araliaceae; genus Panax; species Panax ginseng. The sequence continues at coordinate 99,109,776 of CM035130.1, forward strand.
ACACAAGCTAGGAAAATGTTGAGAAAAGGGTGTGTAGGTTATCTGTGCCATGTTGTGGATACCCAAAGAGTGGGAACATCCTTGGACCAGATACCTATAGTGCAAGAGTTCGCGGATGTATTTTCGGAGGAGTTACCGGGTATTCCACCGGACAGGGAGGTAGAGTTTGTAATTGATCTATTACCGGGAACGACACCAGTTTCAAAGGCACCATATCGGCTGGTGCCACCTGAGATGAAGGAGTTAATGGTTCAATTATAGGAACTATTAGATAGAAAGTACATTCAACTGAGTGTGTCTCCTTGGGGAGCACCAGTATTGTTTGTAAAGAAAAAGGATGGGTTGTTAAGACTTTGTATCTACCATCAAGAGTTGAACAAGTTAATGATTAAGAATAAATACCCGTTGCCCAGGATCGATGATCTATTTGATCAGTTGAAAGGGGCAAAGTATTTTTCTAAGATAGATTTATTGATAGGGTATTATCGCTTAAAGGTGAGAAAGGAGGATGTACCTAAGACGGCGTTCAGAACTCGTTATGGTCATTACGAGTTTGTGGTGATGTCGTTTGGGTTAACTAATGCGCCAGCCGCATTTATGGATATGATGAACAGAGTGTTCAAACAGTATTTGGACAAGTTTGTCATAGTGTTCATTGATGATATTCTAGTCTATTCTAAGACGCCGTAAGATCATCTTAAACATTTAAGGATAGTGTTGGAAACACTAAGGAAGGAAAAGTTGTATCACTAAATTCACAAAGTGTGAATTTTGGCTCGAGAGAGAGTCTGCGATTTCTAGGACATGTTATTGATAAAGAAGGCATTTCCGTGGATCCAGTAAAAGTAGAAGCAGTTAATGAGTGAGAGAAACCGAAAACGCCAACCGAGGTTCAGAGTTTTCTAGGGTTAGCGGGATACTATAGAAGGTTCATTCCGGACTTTTCTAAAATAGCTACTCCGTTGACGAATCTGACAAGAAAGTCGGTGAAGTATGTGTGGACTGAAAAATGTGAGAACAGTTTTCAGGAGTAGAAAAAGAGGTTAAGTGAGGCACCTATATTGTCCTTACCAGACGATACCGAAAATTTTGTAGTGTATAGCGATGCTTCTCATATAAAGGATCGGGTTATGTGCTCATGCAAAGATGGCAAGGTCATTATGCATATCGTCACGTCAATTAAAGGATTATGAGAAGGCCTATCTTATTCATGATCTGGAATTGGCAGTTGTAGTTTTTGCCTTAAAGATATGGAGGCATTATCTATATGGTGAGAAGTGTGAGATATACACGGACCACAAAAGTCTGAAATATATCTTCACATAGAAGGAGTTGAACATAAGACAGAGAATGTGGTTAGAGTTAATAAAAGATTATGACTGTGATATTTTATATCATCCGGGAAAGGCTAATGTAGTAGCCAATGCGCTAAGTAGAAAGGGTAGAGAGAAACTGTCAATGTTAACAACTTAGGATGAGTTGATAACAGCGATGGCAAGAATGGAGTTAGAAGTTAAGTTACCAGAGGAAGCGGTGGAAATGTTATTTTCCATGGAAACCCAACCGACCATAGCGGAATGGGTTAGGGGAGTACAATCGAGCAATGAGGAATGCAAGTAGATGAAGAAGAGGGTAGAAGATGAAGAGAAGACTAAGTATAGCCTCGATAAGGAGGGATTACTTCGTTTTGAAGGAAGAATTCAGGTTCCAAATGATTCTGAATTAAAGGAGGAGATAATGATGGAGGCTCATAGTTCGAGGTACTCGATACATCCCGGTAGTACGAAGATGTATCAAGACCTTCGTCAGAACTTTTGGTGGTCGAACATGAAAAGGGAGATAGCAGAATATGTTAGTAGGTGCTTAACTTGTCAAAAAGTTAAGGCTGAACACTAACGACCTAGTGGGTTGTTGCAACCATTAAAAATTCCAGAGTGGAAATGGGAGCACATCACAATGGATTTTGTGGTGGGACTTCCAACAATAAGAAAAGGATACGATGCTATTTGGGTGATAGTGGATCGATTGACAAAATTGGCTCATTTTCTACCAATAGGAGTTAGGTATAACCTAAATCGCTTAGCTAAAGTCAGTATGTCAAGGAAATTATTTCCGCACATGGAGTACTGCTTTGATTGTGTCGATCGTGATTCACATCGAACTTTTGGAAGAGTTTGCAAGAGCAAATGGGAACGCAGTTTAAGATTGAGTACGGCGTATCATCCTCGGAAGGATGGTCGAGTGAACCGGACAATTCAAACGCTTGAAGATATGTTAAGATCTTGCGTTATGGATTTTAAAGGGAGTTCGGATGAATATCTACCGTTGGTGGAATTTTCGTACAACAATAGTTTTTACGCTAGTATAGGCATGCCGCCTTACGAAGCGTTGTATGGAAGAAAGTGCCGAACTCCATTGTGTTGGGATGAGGTGGGTGAACGTCGAATGTTGGGACCTGAGATGGTATAGAAAATGATGCATACATGGTGAAGATAATACGTGCTTTCGATTAGTTATGCGCCCAAGATAAAGCGTAAGAAGTATGCGAGATCCTCACGCAGAAGAGAGAGATTCGATGTAGATCTTTTGTCTTTCTGAAAGTATCGCCTTGGAAGGGTAAGATACGTTTTGGAAAGAAGGGGAAGTTAAGTCCAAGGTTTGTAGGACCTTTTGAGATTTTAAGAAGGGTAAGAGAGGTGGCTTATGAAGTAGCCTTACCTCCAGAAATGGAACGCATTCATAATGTGTTTCATGTGTTCGTGTTAAGGTCCTTATAAAATGTATCTATAAACACGTAATAAAGTATGAATCTATCCCGATAGAGAAAGATTAATCATATGAGGAACTTCCAATTCAAATTATTGATAGGAAGGAACAAGTATTAAGAAATAAGGTAATACCTTCAGTTAAGGTGTTATGGAGAAACCACAATGCTGAAGAAGCAATGTGGGAACTCGAAAGTAAAATGAAGGAAGATTTTCCTCATTTATTTATGTAATTATAAGCTAGATTCTGGGGATAGAATCCTTATAAGGGGGAGAGAATGTAACGCCCGAGAAAATCGGATTTTTATGACAATTAAATTTTTATTTGATTATGTGAATTAAATGAATTTAATTGATTTATTTTGTTAGTAAGCTATGTGAAGGTCGTTTTATGACCTAGAATGTGTTTATGTGGTTAGTAATCTGGCTACATGCTAGAATTAATTGTTTAGAATTTCTGAGACGAAAATAAATGTTTTCTAAGAAATTCTCGTAAAAATACTATTCATTCGTTTCTGTTCGGGGAATTATTTTGAGATTTTGAGAAATGCATAATGATAGAATATCGAGATGAGATGAAATATTTGATAATATTTCATTTATGGCAAACGAAGTTTTTGCCTGCGGACTTAAAACCCAAGTGTTGAGCATATTGATTTCCGAGAAGGAAAGGAAATGCGTGGGAGGAATTGCGTTATGGTTAAAGCGGGTGTTATACATTTATGATACTATTTAGTATCTATGTATAATATGATGAGTTAATACGGGGTACAATATGATTATTGTACTAGTATTATATGGAGAGAATACGTGAATTGTACGCATAGAATACGATTCGTATTATGGAATTAAGTTAAGACTTAATGTTAATTCATTTGGGTTGGATTATGTTTAGTCCAATCAATTGAATGAGCAAGCCCAAGGGATTATAGTGTTAAGCCCAAGTCAAGGCCCAATATTAGATTGGTTAAGCCCAATGCAAGAAAACGGAACCGTGGATCGAACCGGTGGGTCACCGAATGGGTAAAACCCATGGGATGACCCATGGGGTGGTGGGCCGTCCACTTGGTGTGCAAGACAAGTATATCACTTGGTCACCAAGTATTTTACTTGGTGACAAAGTGTTGAATAGTAAGGAGGTGATGGTGTATTGTCCAAATTGCCCTCCATTTCAATTGCTTATAAATAGAAAGCTAGAGTTGGTCATTTAAAGGTTTTTCAAGTTGCCAACATATATTTTGAGAGAGATAAGGAGCTAGACTCAACTAAATTATACACTTGGAAGCTATGCCTTATAGTTTTCCAAGAGATTGCTTAAGAGTTCTTAAGGTAATATCCCTTATTTCTACTTTCATCTCTTTTGGTTTTCTTTTATCATGGAGAATCACAAATAGGTGGTAAATGACTTGTATAGTGGATAAGAATGACTTATTATAGAGTCAATCTCTATAAGTCATGAAATCATAGAAATCATAAGGTTTGATATAGTTTTAAACCATGAAATTATTGATTGTTGAGATTGATTGTTGATAAACAATTGAACTCCATCAATACATTAATATGTGCATCTTACTTGGTTAGGATGTAGATATGAAGTCCATGGAGTATTCCATGTGATTTGGCTTAGAGAACATTAGTAACGAAGTTATGACGAATTTCACGGAAATAGACGTTAAACGTCGAAAATGTTGAAATTCTGAATTGATAGTCGAAAGTTTCTGTGAGACTTGAAAATGTTGTTTTACAATGTCAACATGTGAGATATGGTATTTAAGAGTTTTGGGTTCGAGAATCGTCAGATTCTGACTTAAAATGAAGAAAACGAGCATTGAACGCTCATTAACATTTATGAACGTTTAGAAAATGAATTCAATAGTGAATTTTGAGTTAACGGATTTCAAAATGTCGAATTCTTATATGAACGCGTAGAGTATGTCATTTATTACGTGTAGGCTTTTGAATGGACCAAATTGGACTTATAACGAAGAAGTTATGGCTCCGAGAATCTCACCAAATTTTTATCTGTTAGAGAAAATCAGATGCGAGGTCCACTTGCATGGCGCCAGACATGGTTTGTTAAATGTCGCATGCAGGAACAAATACGATGTAATGGGTTATCGGAAAGTGGCTGCTGCGCATACCAATGATAGAAGAAAGTCTCATGTGCAATTGCCAGAGACCCAAAAGCATAGTAAATCTTGGCGGCGCCATGACACACAGGTCTTTCCTAGTAATGTCATACCGCATGGCCACGAGTCGTGGGTTTTGTTAGAAAGCTAGGTTTTAAACTTCAGTTGTTCCGAGACCTACATGAGTTGAGTTTATATACTCAATGAATGTACTAAGACTATTCCTATACTACCTATACTAATGTATATGGTATTGAACTTAGGAATTGAATGCATGTTAATAATGTATGAACAAAGAACACAAAGTGTTGTCAATAACCCTAGTCGGGGAAACAACGTTGGTACTTTGCCAATAATGATAGAGTTCGGCTAATAACGTAAGTTGGTTAATAAGCCGGGACGAATGGTAATAAGTCGAGTTGACTTTATTAATGATATTAAGTTAACCAAGACATAGAAGAGAAAGAAGTTGGTAGGAACAATGTGAATAATTGTTTGATAGCTAATTGCAGTGTGCTATGTGAATATATCATATAGATTACAGAAAGGCCGTGGTCGGGTCGATTAAGTTATTTGAAGACGCCGAAAGGCAAGTTTTCTTAACGCTTGTCTGACTTTAACTCGGCTAGACTACTCGTAAGATATAGATTGATTGATATTCATATCTTTCTATATAGAAATGTTAACGCTATCCTATGCCAAGTAATTGGTACGGATGTGAAGGTAAGGTTTGTCTATGAACAAAAAAGTATTTTTCATTGATTATTCGATGGGCACGCTGAGTTTGCCAAATGTTAAACGTAAATACGTTTAACGAATGAGTGTTGATCAACATAGAGTACTATAAGCTGATCACCTAGAAGTGCTCGTAAGTATTGCGGATGTATAGCTTTAGTGTTGTGATATCCTTTTCAAGTATGAAAAGTAAAGCTACTATTCATGGTCTATCAATGGACCGGCCTCGTAATTCCTAATCTACTCTATACTTTGGGAATTGATGATATGAAATGTTAAAGTATTATTATTTCATAATACTTCATAACTATTTGTTCAGTTAAGTATGAATAGTCATATAATTCACGAATGTGGTATTACAGTTATCCTTTGTTAAAACTTGCTGAGCTTGTTATGCACACTTCTTGCGTGAATTGTATGATTACAGTTAAGGATGAACGTACTGAGAATGCTAAGAGAGATAATGGCAAAGCTAAGATGGATACTTAGCCATCGTGCAATAGATTAGTATATTTGTATGTAATATACATTATGAACAACGAACTATGTAATCGGTTTATGAACCTGGGAAGGATTATACTTTGATTGTAATAAGAAGATAGTAATTACATTCATTATGTTGTATTTCAATGGAATGATTGTATAGTTATGAGTACAGTGTAGCACCATCTGTCGGGTTGGAAGATACCCGAATTTGGGGGTGTCACATGCACACATGATTATATTTTGAGGCACCCATCTGCCCATCTTCTTTAGGCTCATTTCATCCCCATTTATGCATAGTGAACCTCTTAAGAGTCTTCCTCACGGTTGCGCTTCCCGAGGGAGTAATACATGATTTCCTTCCACATCTCCAGATCTAATTCGAGGTTGCATGTATACATATAGCTAGGTAGCTCTTGAGTACTCGATGATTGCTTTTATGAGTTCTAGGGTTCATCTACTGCCTATTATTTAAGGAATGTATTTATTTTTTCATATCATTCTTTTGTTAAAATTAAGAGAAATTTGTTTGTTTTGTTTTTTTAAATTTTATTTGTACATTTTATTTTTTTATATTACTTTTTTACCCTTAAGCATTACTAAATTTATAGCTTATTATTTCAATTTTTCTTTTTACATTAACATTAAAATGCCATGTAGGAGTTTTTTTACAAATAAGCATCAAATTACCATGTATGCAGGGCCACATCATCAATTTTGATGTGGCATTTCAATTGAACGTAATTGGAAAAAATTGAGTGTTGAATCATCTGATTGAAAAAATAAAAAGGTCGATCACCGAATTGAAAAATGGGTAATAGTTTCGGATAGTAAAACATATTTAAATCCTACTATTATTATTATTTAATTCCTAAAGGAGTTTGAGAATTAATTATTAAAAGTACTCTCATATATTCCTAATAATATTAGGAGGCTAATTAGTTAAAAGAGTTTAATTAATTATTCCTAATTAGATTAGAAAACCTAATTAATTAAAGGAGTTTAATTAATTAAAATAAAAACTTATTCTTAAATAGTTTAGGAAGGTTCCCTACATCTATTAATAAGAGAGTCTTATTATGGATTAAGGTTACACACTTAATTTCAAGAGTTTGGAGAGCAAATAATTTTATAGAGATAGAATCTAGGGTTTTGTCAAATACACATCTTCTTAAATACTCGTTCTTCCTTGGTGGATCACCTCTACATGCCAAACACTTGAGTGGCTAACATTAATCAAATAAATGAATCAAACCCAAAGGATTTAAGTTGAGCGTTAAAAAGGAATTGAAGGTGAACTCGCACTGCAGAAAGCTAGTTTCTACAAGGGTATGAATCGATCCTCTATTTTATATTGATTGATAATTATGCACAAAGTATAATCATGGTGATGGTTTGTATAAAAAATTTTAAATTCTGTTTTATCGCGCTTCTGCACTTTTTATGTAATTTTATTGCATGATCGCGCTATATACAAATCAAACAATTTTAGCATGAGATGATCAACTCAAGATTCGATAAAGGCAAAGGAAGAAAGAAGTGAATCGAATAGAAGAACAATTACTAAATGTAATAGTTAGGCGTATTGTACCGTATTATATATTTTGTACAATATCATGTAATAAGAATTAAAGATCTTAGAACATGGGAATTGTTAGAATATGTCTGTAATAACTAGTAATTGTATGAATGCACATGTGGATGTAAGGTAATGTATGTGATGTTCAGTACCGTGGAGAACTATATCCGGAGTTTAAAAGTACTCAAATTTGGGGGGTCACATTAACCCATATTTTTTCCTTTTAAAAGTTTTTCACGTTAAATATTGTGTCATGCTCGTGGATGATTATTTATTAATTTGGTTCTCATTATTGTGTTTGTTGATTTTCTATTTAATTGCACAAAGAGAAAAAGGTAATTCCAAGAATTGAGATTATTTTTGGTTAACTTTTCCTAACATATATACATACATACACACACAAATGTTATTCAGATATGAATTCCAGATCCAACTATCATATACTGGATATCTGTCATCTGCCTGATACATATACAATAGGATGTTAGTTCAACGTGAATACAACTATATAGGTATTCGTATCAGTTTATTTGCGGATACCTTAAAATTGAATATAGATGCGAAAATATATGAATTTTTTATTACCATTTATGGCCCTACTTTCATGTCTACTGTTTGCAAAATGGTTTAAACAATACGACTTTCTTGGTTTGCAAAAATGATAGGTGGAATATGATTATTTGTACTAATTTATTATCATTTCAAACTTTTATCCATGATTAGCCTCCTGAACTATGTTTGATCTTTTTTAAGGTTATTTGATGAGAGATTATAATCCAAGTGGGAAGTTGGTATCATATACTCTCCATTTTGAGAAATCAAAAGTCCTTAAAAATGATTAGAAATGGTATAGAAATTAATAACGGACTAGTTATAAGATGAAAGAGTTTGAAATTTATAATAAATTAGTATGAATACCAATCAATTCACACTTATCATTTTTGCAAGCAAACATAACTTAGATATTTAATCAAATTAACGTCACATAAATAGTCATCAAATGGGCAGAAAAGAAAACACATTTTTCAAAAACTAATCCAAAGTTCTCACTCTATTTTTATTTCAAAAGAGAAAATAACCGAAGTAACGAGTACTAGTTACAAAAGATGAAACTTCACTGAATAAATATTTCTATTGAGGATTTGGTGGGCGACTATTCGCAGAAGAGACTCTAGATCCCCATTCTAGCAACTCTTTGCTCGTATCATCCTTGTGAACAATCCCTTCTATGAAGCATAAACAATCTTTCTTCTCCCCCGTGGCTGTCTCAATTGCTTGAATGAGTTCCTCTTCACAACGTACCTATAAAAGACACTGGATAACATCTTTGTTCGTAATTTCTACATCTAGTTCTTTTATGATATTTATCTTTTCGTATTTTTCATCAAATTACATAAAATATTCATATTAATCCCTAAACTATAGTTGTTTTATGTTTAATCTCCAAAATATAGTTGTTTTTACAATCATTCCTTTTCCTATAAATGTTTTTCTTATTAGCAATAATCTCTTCATTTGTCTCCAAACTTTTGTTGTTTTTCATGTTTGGTGACCTAACTAACTTTTTCATGTATTTCATCCTTAAAACTTTATAATTTTTACAATCTCAGTCCAACCTTACATAAATAGAACAATATAACCAGAGTAAACATGAAAAACAACCATCAATTGAGTACTAAACCCCAAAAAAATTACAGTTCTAGTATTAAACGTGAAAAATTGTTATATTTTAGAGACCAACATGAAAAAAATATATAGGTTAAGGACGAAATATACAAAAAAATTAATTAGGTGAGTAAACGTGAAAAATAGCTTTAGTTTGGGGACAAACAAAGAGGTTATTCCATCATTTTAAGTCCACTTTAATTGCTCTATTTTTGTGAGGTTAGATTGAAATTTCAAAAAATTTTAAGTTTGAGAATGAAATGAGTGAAAAAAAAAATTTTAGGGGCCAAACATGAAACACAACTTTAATTAGGGACCGACTAAAGGATTACCCCAAAAGAAAATCATTGTATGCCCATATCGAGTGTAGGCTTATTAGATGTTTGGCTAGCCTAAAAAGTCAAAACTTAATTACCCAAAGAAAAGAAAATACATAAAATAATTTGTCACAATAATCTCTTCAATAAAGCACAAGATCTCATGTTTCTAGCTATGTTTCTAGCTTCAAAATCTATTAACCTTCATTGTCCAGCAATTGCCTTCACCATTGTGGATAGCATTCACTAGCCCTGTGTAGTTCCAATTCTTAATCACATTGTATGGTCCATCATGTATTTCAACTTCTATGGTATATCCCCCATTGTTAATCAAGAAAATAATGGTCTTTTGGTCGCATCGAATCATTGTTGAAATATCTTGTGCAGTCACCTGCAGGGAGCCAACTTCTTGTCAGTAACCGCAAAATATCACAACTAAAAAGACCAAGTCTTTCGTCCCAGCTACAATGCCATCTAATGTCTCACTCAGTTTCGAACTAATACTTATAAGGTGGTATGCTATAAGCAAATATGCAGCACACTAGAATAGCTTATATGATTACTTATAGTTAGGAATTCTCTAAGAATTTAAATATAATAACAAATTGATTATAATAACAAATATAATAAGCAAATATGCAGCACACTAGAATAACAAATTGATTATTTTGCAAATAATTTAGTATAAATATGATTTGAGTAACTATACTATGTTGTAATATTAATATTTATGCAATTATAGGTAAAACAATAAAAGATTTTTTTGCTCTGCTAAATTTAGAGAATTATACTATCTTGTTTGGGTCAAGTATCAATATGTGGTTCACTAGGTCAATAAAAGTATGTGGTAACCATGAATTCTCTGACTTCCAGGACTCCATTAGTATATTGTTGTTTATACATTATTTGTTCACTTAAAAGTTATTTGTTTAAGAAAACTGATAAATCCATAATAGAAAATGATATTTTCACATAAATACCATCGCTATATAAATTCTATAGTGACGGTTTTCACCGTCGCTATACATCTATAGCAACACTTTTCATGTGAAAATATCAAAAAAATATTGTGGAAATATCAATTTCTTTTTTTAAATAAGCAACGCTGACATAACAACATTACAACTGCAGGTGGGACGGTGGATGAAACACGAAATGAGAGCATAGGCTTGATTTAAGTAACTTATTAATTCTAAAAAAGTCAATCCTATCGAGTTTACCTGAAAACTACCATCGCCAATACAAGCAATCAGTCACTTTTTTGGTACTGATTGAGCATAGCCAAGGGTAGCACCAACAGACCATCCAATTGAGCCATACTGCATCTAGAATTCATACCTGCAACACCAACTTTTGTTCTTTGATATTTGTAGAAAATTATAAAGAAAAAAATATATAGACTTTTGTTACTTACCCACACCCCTCGGGTAGTTTTAGCTTCTGGCAGTTGAACCAAGAGTCTCCTGTCTCAGCAATCACAGCAGTTTCACATGAAAGCATCTTTTGTATATGTTGGAACAAAATGTTAACCCTCAAAGCCTCTTTAGGATCACATTTTAAAGGTTTCCCCTCTGACACAAATATACGGTGATAGTTTTCGTATGCAGTTTCGTTTCGTTTAAGTTTATTGGTGAGTTCAATAAGAAAATCCTTCATCAAAACGCACCCAAAAGCAAGGCCATTAGCTATGACTACGCGATCAGGCTGCACAATAATTGCCTTTTCTTTTTTGACTAATAAGGAGTAGCCAACAGAGCTGTAGTCATTAAAGATTGGACCAACAAACAAGTAAGAATCGGCTGATTCCACAATTTCACCACAAAATGTTGTGCCTACTGCACCCCAATAAGTACCAATGAAATGGGGATGCTGCTCTGGGACAAGTCCTTTTGCAGATGGCATTACTGAAATGGCGTAGCCAGAAGCGTCCGCGATTTCAACAAATGCCTCGCAGGCCTTGGCGACTCGAAGTTTTGGCCCTCCCACCATGACTGGCTTTACTGCCTTGTTCAAGAAGGCTGCTGCTGCCTACACTGCAGCTTCTAATCCCCATTTATTGCTTAATCTGCATCAGAAAAATAAATGGAAAAAAACCATTTGTATTTTACCATTAAAGTTATGTTTGACAACTCCGTTCCAAACTTTGGAATTGAAATTGAGCGCCAGAGTTTGACTAAATTTTAATAACATGGAATTGAAATATGCTTTAAATTCCAAAGCCTAGATTTGAGTAGCTAAACCATACTTACCATATACTCTAATTGACTTAGCTAACCACGTATTGGTATTTGTATTCTCAAATATGATACTCTTACATATAAATACTCTATATGTTGGGCCAAGGTTTTTTGGTCCTCTGGAATATAGTGGGTCATTAATCATGTGGTGTTATATGGGCTTGGACTGGGAGTGGATTTGGTGGACGGGAAATTTGTGGATTAAGGATCCTAATTCTATTTGGTCTCTAGACATGGAAGGAGGTATTAGATTATAAATCCACTTCCTTGATTTTAGGAGATTCGGTGCAATCCTATTAAGGAATGGTTGTTTGGAGAGAACCTTAATTTGATTCGGAGAATGTAACAATCCAAGATTTTATTATTTGTAATTTAAAATATTTATTAAATTAAATAAATATTGTGTTGATGTAGTCGTTGTTAGTGAATATTTGTGAATTAAATTTATTAGATAACATTCTAATTTAATTTAATCTAATAGTTAGAGAGTTGCTAAAGATAACATGAATGGTTATATTGTTGTTTTAATTTAATAATGAAAGTGATATGTTAATTTATTAAATAAAATTATAATAAGATTATAATTTTGTGATAATTGAATTAAGTGGAGAATTTATTGAGTGTGTTGTACTTAGTTTATACAACTAAGTTTTGTTATGAAAATTCAAATAAATAATATGTGATTATAAATTATAAATTGAATTGTTTATTAAAATAAATTAAAGGAGTTTTAAATTGGTTACCAAACATGGCTTAAAACATTAAGTCTTTATTTTAATCAATTTTATCCAAACTAAGCCTTATGATTTTTAATTTTTGAATTTGAATTATAATAAATAAAATAATATAAATATATTTATAACTGATATACGTTTATTATTTAGTAACTATTATATTAAATCTGCGTATTATGGCCCTATCAGTTATTTGTTTTACGCTTAACTAAGAGTTGACCTATACTGATACTAAGAAAAGAAAGGAGTTTTCAGAGAATTTAAGAGAGACTAGAGAGAGATTGAGAGAAATTTCTGAGTTTTCGAGCGATTCTTGGTATTTAGCAAAGATTGTGCAAGCAATTGAAGGTATTGTTCATAACTTTAATGCTATATATTTATATATGTGTGTATATATATATGAGTTTTACGGCATAAACCTTCAAGTTCTGTGAATTCATTTTTTTAAATTGTTGATATACAACTGATAATTTGTGATTATACATGTTTATGATGTTAGAATATGCATTTAGACAAGAATTTGTATGCTAAATATGTTTAAGAAGAAAGAAAAGTATTTACAGTGAATGTTTTTACATATGGCTTATGAAAGTACCAAATTTAGTGGTTATTTTGTATACCAATATGTAAATTGAGCCTTGAATATGCTAGTTCATTAAGAAACGAAGATAACGTAGTTTGAATGAATTAATTTGGTGTAGAATTGTGATCACAGTGACGATTTTTGTGAAGGATGTCAAAATTGAAGTTTTTATACAAAAACATGAAATTTCAGAATTTAAATTAGTTGAAGTTGTTGTTTAATTGTTTTAAGTGGTTGAATATGTAAGGAATCGTGTTTTTGTTAGTTCTGTACTAATTACATATATTAAATTCTTTCGCTTGTGGGTGAAATTAAGTTTAGTTGGCTTAGAAATGTAGTAAAACTTCTGTTCAGAAAAGCGATCTTCGGTGCTAAGCACCATACTTGCCTCTTAAAGCGAGCGTCTTCTTGCGTATGCCACGGAAACTAAAAGAATATCTTGGCGGCCGCTACCAATAGTCGATCGAGAGACAATGAAGTCTGCTACTTCTGCAGACTTTGGACAATCATTGTAACTTGGTCTAAGGTTAGGTTAATGTGATAAATATGTAATGACGAGGTTAAAACAGAATCGTGTCATGTGGTTAGTAATTCTAAAGTTATAAGAAATTAGTAAGCTATGAAAATGACATCTTGTGATTATTGAACACGTGAATTAGTAAATAAGTGTTTTAAATCTAATATTTGGGATTTCGAAGTGCATGTGGCGTGAATGGAAACTTGTGCTAAAGTAACAAGTTTAACTATGAGTGAGTTTTAGTTTGGAAGTGGATGTTAGTATATCTAATAGATATTGTGATTCTAATACTATGTGTAGGTGAACGTGAGTTGTAAATTTATAGCTTACGCACGAGGCAAGTTTCTAAAACCTTACCTCTTTACATTGAGCAAGTTTCTTACTCTCAAACTTTGATTGAGCAAGTTTTTTATTCACAAACTTTATTTGAATAAGCTATAATTCTAATCTTATTCGAGCAAGTTTTGAATTCTAATCATTGTTGATTTACTCTAACTTGTTTATAGTTAAGCAAGTTTCTTTAGTTCATTCTTTTATAGTGAATGCTTCTTGAACTCAAATTTCTAGTATTGAATTGTCGTATTTCAATTACTTTGCACTAGTTATTATCATGTTGAGCAAGCTTTGTTTCCAGCTTGCTATCAGTTAATGTAAGTTTAGAAAATAAATTTCTAATTTGACATGTTCATAGACCTAGCTTATTATTGTTCAAGCAAAGGTTTATCGTTTTATTTAATGCTTATGCTTTCTAGTTATTTCCAAGCATGAGTTTAATATATAGTCGATTCACCTATGATTCTCAATTATTCTATATTATGTTTTTAGTGATAAAATGTAGTATTATCAAACTTTGTTGATTTAACTAATCCTTTAGTTGATGATCGTGAAACTCTAAATTACCCTTGAAGTTTATCCAAACCAAACTTTCTTTGGTGCGGACTTGTACTCTAAAACTGAGAAGAACAACCCTATTATAGGGGATACGCAATGCGTTTAGATGTTTGTGCACAATACATGGTACGAAGGGCTGATCCCCCTAAGTACATGAAGTCCCTATAGTATAACTGTTTAGGTTAAAGTTGAAAGATTACTTGTAACCATGGACATAGTTCGTGGTCTTATGACCCTCAGATATATTTCATATTTTGATTCCAGTTTTTGGTTATCATTGATAGAGTATTATTCAGTTTTGATGAGCCTATTTATTAGGAGTTATTATTCTCTTATTGTTCATTGCTATATCTAGTGAGCATTTGTTTTGCTCACTCTTGCATATATACACTCATTGCAGCTAAAGTTAAGAAGGTCGATTAACCTACGACTAGCAAATGAAAGGGAAAAATGTGCAAGTGATGAAGACTTGTAATTTCATTTATTGTCATGATGATAGACTTTATATTTAATGATGTGATGTAATTATTTTATTTCCGTACTTGGTTGATGTTTAAGGTTAGACAACCTGGGAAGACTTTTTGATTAATGATGTAACCCTTCTAAAGGGAGGATTTCTGATTTTATTTTATTTTATTTGGGTAGTTAGATATGATTGAATGGAAAGTGAACACCAAATCTTGTGGAAATGAAGTACCTAGATTTAGGGGTGTCACAAAGAAGGATTTTGTGAAGGTGTTGAGAACACTATAAATACAGGGCTTTTCTTTAATTTTAAGGTACATGCAATTTATTTCTTTCCAGCACTAGAGCTTTAAGCCTATATTGTTAACATTATATCAACCTGTACTTATTCTCACACCGGAGCTATCCCCCGGCGGCCCAAGCCGCCAAGCTTTCGGTGTTTACCCATTTCTGTGCAGGATTGGACGCGCTTTGGTGATTAGAACGTGTGGACGGATCTTGGCGTTAACATTGGCGTTAGAAGGAGGGATGTTTAGTATTGTTGGTTTTCAATCACACTCGTTAATTTTCTGCATTTGAGATTATGGAGAACAGTAGGACAGTTACAGGTGCAGGAGAGCCAACGGCGGAAGGTTCTTCTCACCAGAGAGGGTCAAATAAGGATAGACTGGGGCCATCAAAAAGCATCCATGATAGACTTGGGCCACATGGCGCCTCAGTAGGGTCTCAAGCTAGAGACCACGATGATGTCAGGAGGAAGTTGTTTTCCACAGCCAGTAAAGGGCCTAACAACGATCGGAGGAGGGTAGAAGGCACACCGCCTAGAGCCCAATACTAAGAAGATTAGGCGAACAAGAGATCTACTCTTGCCAAGATGACACATTAGACTGATAAGGTTTTAAAGGTACTGCTACAACAGAAGGAAGAGATTGCGAAACAGATGTTCCTTATGGCCGAACAGGAAGATGAGGCCTCCAGCCACACTCAATCTAGAAGGCGTGGTAGGTCTCCAGATAGATGAACCAGAACACGTAGGGATGAAGATTCAAGGCGATCCGAAAGCAGGCTTCGGAGCCGCTCTCGAGATCGAAGCAGAGCAAGAGGTCGCACTCTCGAGGATCCAAAGAGGCCACACCGCCCTATGGGTTCTCAGCATGACAATAATGATAAACGACGAAGAAGATCCAAAGGTCGTACTCCCAAGGATCCAAAGAGGGCACATCGCCCTATGGATTCTCGGCATGGTGAGAAGGATAGATGACGAAGCAGATCGAGAGGTCGCACACCCAAGAATCCAAAGAGGGCACACTGCCTTGTGGAGTCTCAACACAGCAAAAATGATAGACGAAGCCCATCCAGGGCAGAAAGTTCTGATGGAAAGGGTCGATCCGACCATGGAAAGAAGGACTCCCCAAAGAAACAAGTTTCCACAAAGCCAGAAGAGATGGAACTATTGGCCAGAAAATTGGAGGAGCTTCAGAAAGAAATTGCCAAAGTTAAACAGGGGAAGGTGAGTTCGGGCAAAAAGGCATCCCCTTTTTTCAGGAAATCATTCAGGTGAAAGAAGACCCCAGTAAAAAGCTCCCCTATATGGAAAGTTATGATGGCTCAGGATATCCATACAACCACAGCCATGCATATGACATGTTGATGGATTATTATGATTACTCAGATGCGGATAAGTGTCAGACCTTCGTGACGACGTTGAGGAAAGATGCCAGACAGTTGATGGGGACCTTAGCCCCGAACTCAATCTCATCATAGGAAGAGCTGTGCGACATGTTCCATTCCTGGTTTGGGAGTAATAAAAGAAGAGGGAAACCCACAGGATCGTTGGCACAGGTCGGATAATATTCTAATGAGACTCTGGCCAGTACGTGAAAAGGTTCAGAGAAGTAGTGTCAGGTGACTGATTTTAATGACCTTCAAGCGGTGCGCCTCTTTCAGAATGGATTAGATCTGGTAAAGTCAGAGAAATTGGTGAAGAAGCTGATGTTCAATCATCCGAAGAGCCTGGCTGAAGCATTTGAAAAAGTTGAAGGCTTCATAGTGGTAGAGGAAGCCATTATTAGCAGTTTAAAGCACGGATCTTCGGGGAGACTGTAGGAACAAGTTAAGGATAAATCAAATAATAATCAGAGAAGGTACGGTGGAAATAATGATCGGTCTGATGGGTATTAGAAGAGGTACAACAGCAATGGGAGTTCGGGAGGAGGTCGCCCGCCTTTTTCAAATTAGAAGGTGAATAAGGTATATATGAAGCTTAATACTGATCGGGCTACCATTCTGGAGCACATAAGAGACCAGCCTTACTTAGAGATGCCTAAAGATAACATAAAATTAGGGTCTAGGAATCCATCCAAATATTGTGATTACCATCAGGCAACAGGGCATGCTACGGAGTCCTGCTGGAACCTGAAGGAGTTAATAGAAAAGAATGTGATGAGTGGGGCGTTAATATAGTATGTTGTAGGATGTGATCCCCCAATGGTGCAACAAGGGAATAGTGCGCCTGTTCATAATAGCCCGATCAGACTTAAGTGGCGAGACAGGTTGTGGATGTGATCACAGGTGGAAACATGGGAAAAATTATTGGCAAGAAGCGACGTGGATATCTGGATACAGTAATGTCAGTGGCGGACAAACCTGTAAGGAGTGAAAGGGCGTACTCGGGTTCGGTGATTTCTTTCACGGATGATGATTTCCCTTCAGAACCAATCGAACCTCACGAGGGAGCCTTGGTAATTACTGCACAAGTGGGTTCGGTGGATATAAAGCGGATGATGATAGACAATGGGTCTTCGGTGGATATCATGTACGCATGCTCTTACCAAAGGATGGTCTGGATGGTAGGAAAATGGAAATCGATCAAGAATCTTCGTTATATGGATTCAGCAATGAGCCGGTCAAAGTTATAGGGACTATTGAGCTGTTAGTCATCTTCGGGATGGCCCCACAGTAGGTGGAAATCATGTGTAAATTTTACGTGGTACGTGTAGATTCAGAGTACAATGCGATTTTGGGTAGGCCCACTCTGACAGCTCTTCAAGCGGTGACGTCGATTCCTCACTTCAAGATTAAGTTTCCTATGCCACATGGAGTTGGGGAAGTTGCTGGAGATTTGGACTTAGCAAGAAGATGCTACAGAAATGCCCTAACCACTTCGGGCGTAGGGGTTAGAAAGCAGAATCAAGCTATGGCTATAAGGATTGAACCGTTTATAGAAAGTAGCACTGGACCTCTAGTCATGCCTGCAGAGGAAATCGAAGAGTTTGAGTTTATCCCGGGAAAGAAAGAGAAGATCAAAGATAGGTTGGTCCGCCAAACCTTTCTCGGACAAACCTGGTGAAATTACTTCGGTGTTATGCTGATATCTTTACCTGGGTTCCCAGTGACATGCCTGGGGTGGATTAAAAAGTTGCTGAACATAGGATGCATGTGGACCTGACAAAGAAACCAGTTCGGCAGAAGAGGAGGATTTTCACGCCAGAAAGACATAAGATAATTGATGAGGAGATTGCAAAACTGCTCGCAGGGGATTTCATATTTGAAATTAACTATCTAGAGTGGATGGCGAATGTAGTGCTGGAGCAGAAGCAGAATGGGAAGTGGAGAGTTTTTATAGACTATATTGATCTGAATAAAACATGCCCGAAGGACTTTTATCCCCTACCACACATTAATTAGCTTATCGATGCAACTTCGGGGTGTGCTCTGCTTAGTTTTATAGATGCTTTTTCTGGATATCATCATATTTCAATGTGCAAGGAAGACATTTCGAAGACAACATTCATTACTCATCGGTCAGTGTATGCTTACAAGAAGATGACCCTCGGCTTGTTGAATGCGGGGGCTACTTATCAAAGGATGATGAATTACGTGTTCACAAGGATGTTGGGTCAAAGTATGGAGGTCTACGTAGATGACATAATTGTCAAAAGCATGTCAGTTTGGGGTCATTAGGATGATTGCTTTCAGACTGTTTGTTACTATAATTTAAGGTTGAATCCGACCATGTGTACCTTCAAATTAGGTGCAGTGAAGTTCCTAGGGTATTTGGTCAACAAGAGGGGGATTGAGGCTAATCCTGAAAAGATTCAAGCAATTCTGGACATGAAGTCCCCAAAGTCGTATAAGGATGTACATCGTTTGATGGGTTGGATAACAACTTTGAGGAGGTTTATGTCCAAATCGGTAGAAAGGTGCTTACCGTTCTTTGATACGTTGAAAGGGCCGAAGAATGCAATGAGTTTCCAGTGGACTTCGGAGTGTGAAGACGTTTTTCATGGGATAAAGAGGTATTTGTCTTCGGTTCCTTTGTTGGTAAAACCAGTTCCTGTTGAACCTCTTTACTTGTATTTAGCGGTGAGTTTGTTGGCTGTGGGAGCAGTGTTGATGCAGAAGATTAGGGGAAAGCAATACCCAATTTACTATGTGAACCATGCCCTAAGGGATGCAGAGACAAGGTATCTGAACCTTGAGAAGTTTTTATTTGCCTTGATAATAGCTAGTCGGAAGCTTCGGTAATACTTTCAAGGTCGGTTAATAGTGGTGTATACAGATCAGTCGTTGAAGAAGGTCTTGGGGAGACCAGAGGTCTCGGGTAGGCTTGTTGTGTGGACAGTGAAATTATCACAGTTTATTCTGGAGTATCATCCTCGGACGGCAATTAAGGGACAAGCATTGGCTGATTTTGTCATGGAATGTTCGTTTTTTGAAGCGGCTGGTAGTATGGATCAGCTTGAAGGATCTGAGAAGCCGGTTGCAGTACTTCAGCAGGTACATAATTCATGGACATTGTATATAGATGGGTAATCTACTTCAGATGTCGATTAGTCTTTGGATAATCTTGACAAGTCCTAAGGGTTTAAAGTCAAAGAAGCTATCGGTTTTAGTTCGAGGCGACGAATAATGAAATGAGTCTGAAGCGAGATTAAGCGAGGTTATGATTGGCGAAGAGTCTTGAGGTTCAGAGGTTGGTTATCTTCAGTGACTCTCAGTTAGTCGTTAAGTAGGTTTTAGGGGAGTACGAGGCTCAAGGTTTGAGGATGGTGAAATACCTGGCAGAGTTAAAGGATCCACTTTAGTGTTTTGATTCTTATATGTTTCAAGGGATAAACAGATCGGATAATGAAATAGTTGATGCATTGGCGAAGTTGGCTACTGATGAATGGGTTTTATACCTACGAATTAGCCTTTAATTCGAGCTTAAACTGTGTTAATTCTTTATTTGTATGTTTTGTTTTACTTATTTAGTGGTGTTTTGTGTTTAGGTGCGGTGGCGTGGCATTTGGACTTAAAAAGGTGGATTCATGGAAAAACTTGGCAAGATTAGGAGCTGAACTTGAACAAAATCGGAATGGATGCCCGCTGGGGTGGACTTATTACATACAAAACCGTAAAATGGGTGTAGAAAAAATAACATAAGGCTATCCTATTTGGGGTAGGGCATTTAGAGTAAAACCCTAGCCGGAAGGGGTGCTGAAAGCTCAGACTCCTGTTTCTTTTGAACTATTGCAGAAGCGTGAAGGGGAGATGTTGGCTTGGTCTGGAACTGTGATTGGCATTAAATTAAGTCAGAATATGTGTCTTAGGCATCTAATTAACAAGGGACTATAAGGGAGAAGAATCATTCAATCAATTAACATTCTTTGGAGCCCTAATTTAAGCAAGAGCATTGGAGGAAGAATTTGAAGGAGAATTTAAGATAATTGCATATTCAACTAAGAGAGAAGGGTGGTTCTAGATTCATTCTTTTTCTTTAGTTCAATAATTATAATTGGGATGATGTTTACTTCAATTATTTCAGTTTTTATTTCATCGATGATGAACTAATTTACTTATTAGGCTTATGACGGATCTTTGGGTTGAACGATGATTATGTAGCTTTGAATTTCAATTTAATAATCTATCTTTCAGTTTATCTATATCAATTTGTGTTTGAATTTATGAATTGCTTGATCACCAATTCTATGTGGACTTGTATGGATTCGAGAGAGGAAATATGAGTTTAGACTTAGTCAATATAGTATATGTTCTTGAATTCTTTGATTGAATTGAATCTTGATGAATGTTAGGGTAGAGATATGTCTAGCATCACATGTAATCAGATAGAGAACTTAAACTTAAATCTTCTTTGATTGTAATTCACATAGAGATATAGTGAATTAGTTAATTAAGGTGTTTGGCTTAATTCTATCTAATTTGTAAATTTAAGTTAATACGGTATTAGTGCATTGAGAGATGGCTAGTTCTACTTGAGTGTTCTTGATAATAAATTGGGATAGTGCATTAAACTGGATTAAGGTGTAATAATCAGAGTGATACTTAGAGTGAAGTTGTAAGCCTAATTCTCTAATATTTGTTTGAAATTATAGTTTTTAAGTTTGTTGATTATTTGGTATCCTTAGTATTTTTATTATTTTTTATAGTTATAATTCTTAAATTGGATAGTTTAATAAAATTTTGATTAATATAAGGCTGGTAATTTTGAGGGTTAATATCTTACTAAATCTTTGTGGGAACGATACTCGACTTATGATTATATTACTTGTTGACCACGTGCACTTGCGTGTGAGCGTAATTGGATTTTACACCCAACAAGTTTTTGGCACCGCTGCCGGGGAGCTTAGTATAGATTTTAATATTTTGCAATATCAGTTTAATTAGTCCAGTTTTACTTAAACACTTTTTGTTTTGTTTTATTCTTTCTATTTCAGGTTCTTGAAGTTGGTTTATTCAAACTCGGTCCAAAAACCCAGACTTGTTTCCTTTTGAGGACGATATTGAGAAACGATTTCAAAGGCTAAGTAAGTGGATTAAAGACACAAGGGAAAACTTAAGGTGGGGTATTAGAGTTATGAGGAAACATATGAGTTGATAGAAACTATGGCAGCTAATAACTACCGGTGGCCTACCGCAAGATTGACACAACCTAAGGTGGGGTATTAGAGGTAGATGGAATAACAGCGCTGGCGGCACAGATTTTAGCCTTATCAAAGAAAATTGATGCTTTGACTTGTGCTAAACCATAGTAGGTGGCGTATGTTTGCGAGCTATGTGCAGGAGAACATCCTACGGAGCAGTGTGTCATAAATCCAGCATCGGTTCAGTTTGTGGGCAACTACAATAAAATTCCGCCAAACATGTATCAAAATGCCTACAATCCGGGGAATAGGAACCATACCAAATTTTCATGGAGCAACAATCAAAATCAGCAGGCTCCACGACCTTCTTATCCCCCGGGATTTCAAAATCAGCAGAAACAAGTAGCTCCGCATCAAGAAAAGAAAACAGACTTAGAAGAGCTTTTGTTGAAATACATATCGGGAAATGAAGCGGCAATGAAATCACAAGTGGTGGCCATCAAAAATTTGGAAAATCATATGGGACAGTTGGCCTTAGCATTGAATAATAGACCGCAAGGAACTCTGCCTAGTGACATAAAAAAGAATCCGAAGGGAAATCAAGAACAGTGTCAAGCAATCACTTTGAGGAGCGAAAAACATGTAGATGGGAAAATTATAGAAAATTCAGTTAAAAAGGATATCAAAGTTGATGAGAACAAAGTGGTTGAAGAGAAACAAGGCGAGGAGAAGCAAGTTAAACAGAATAAGTCAAATGACAAGCCAGTTGTGTATCCCCCACCGTCGTTTCAGCAGAGGGTCCAAAATTAAAAATTAGACAAGCAATTTACTAAATTTTTGGAAGTTTTCAAGAAACTCCAAATAAATATTCCATTTGGAGAAGCCCTAGAACAAATGCCAAGTTACGCCAAATTTATGAAAGGTATTTTGTCTAGAAAGAAAAAGTTAGAAGATTATGAAACTATGGCGTTGATGGAGGAATGCAATGCAGTGTTACAGTGAAAATTACCTCCAAAGTTGAAGGATCCGGGGAGTTTTACTATACCTTGCACTATTGGCAACATGGCCTTCAAGAAATGTTTATGTTATTTGGGGGCAAGTGTAAACCTCATGCCATTATTCGTTTATACTAAATTGGGTTTACCAGCGCCAAGGCCCACGAACAAATCACTGCAATTAATAGATAGATCGGTAACTTATCCGAGAGGCATTGTTGAGGATATTTTGGGAATCTATGAAGTGTTGTAACGACCCAGAAAATGGAGCAATTTGTAAAATAATTTTATTTGATAATATAATAAATAAAATTATTTTATATGTTATTATTATGTGTTAGCAAGATGGATGACGTTCTATAACCTAATCCTATCGGAACATTGTAGTATTTTAACTACGTGAAGGAATTAAAGTGTTTGAATTTCTAAGACGAAAATAAAAGCTTTTCGAGAAATTTTTTGTAAAACACTATTCATTGATTTCTTCTCGGGAATTATTTTTGAACTTCCGAGAAATATGTAACGATAGAATATCGAGGTAAGACAGATTATGTAATAATAATTCAAGTATGGAAAACTTAATTTTTCACTTGCGGACTTAATTTGAGAATGTTAGGGAAAATAAAGCGTTAAGGAGCTAAAGTGATGATCGTATAATACATAGGTATTGTACGAGGTAATGAATACGAGTATGATACGAAGTATTATACAAGTATGCATGAATGATGGTATGTTGTATATGTTGGATAAGTATACAATTTATAATACGAGATTAATACGTAGACAATACGTACTAAGGCTTTAAGCCATATAAAATGAACTTGAAGGATTATGAATGAAGTGTATAGTTTAATTGGGATTGTGTTTAAGCCCAATGTAAACTATTGTTAAAGCCCAAGTGGTTGTTAATGTAAAGTCCAAAGTGAATTAATGTAAGCCCAAAAGAATAAGTTAAGAAAATTGAATTAAAGCCCAAATTAAGATCCAATGGGTGAATAAGATCCATGGGGCAACCCATGTGGGGCCATGATCACATGGGTGATCTTGGTGGCCAAGAAAAGAGTGTGATGACCAAGCAAATTAATGTGATGAGCAAGCAAATAATGTGATAAGCAAGTTAACTTAATTGTGAAGTAATGAATAGTAAGGAGGTGATTAAGGAGGTGGGATTGGCTATTGACTAAACTACCCCAACCTTAGTAATTCCTATAAATAGAGAGCTTGGATTTCATTTGTTGCTTGTTCATTTCATCCAACAACTTTCAACTTAATTTTTAGAGAGAATAAGCTAGACTTTTATTAGTAGAAAAGAAGAAGATTAAAGCTTGATCATCAAGGGTAAGACTCCTATGTCATTAATCTTCCATCTCTACAATTATAAGTTGATAAGAGAAGTGTTGATTGATAGACATGTATGCTAAGAAATGATAAGAATGAATAATCAAAGGACTTAAGTCTTAATAAGCTGTGAATAAGCACTTTATTCATAGATAAGTTATGAACTAAGGAAGAACTTGTAAGAACTTGTAACATGTTTACATGAATGAAGTTTGTATGATAAGAAGATGTAAGGATGATGGTTAGAAGACTTAAACTATTATAAGTCATATAAAATGAAATCATAAGTAGTTTATACTTTTATAAGTTATAAACTCATGAAGAACAAGTAATAACTTATCATGTAAATAAGTTGATGTAATATATATGTTAAGATGTTAGTATGATGGATAGAATCCATTTGAAACGATGAACAAATCATAAGTAATGAAGTTATGCCGGAATTCACACGATTAGACGATAATCGTCGAATTCGTGAAATTCTCATAATGGAAGTTGAATTTTGACATTGAGCTCGGAAACGTTAGTTTTCGATGGGGAAAAGTCTTATTTGGCATTATAGAGTTGTAGACTTGAAAATGACCATATTCTGACTTAGAACGAAGAAACGGGCGTTGAACGTTCACGAACGTTTATCGTTTTCGTTAAAATGGACTAATAGGTGAAATTTGAGTTAACAAAGTCAAAAATATAAAATTCTTACATGAACACGTAGAGTATGTGATTTGTGAACTATTAGCTTTTGAACGAGCCAATTCAGACTTAAAATGATCAAATTTAGAGTCCAGGAAGTTCGTTGTGTAAAACAAAACTATCAACTGCTCTGCGGTGCAGAGTCGAAGCCGTGGCCACAACTGACAAGGCCAAAGAGTATGCCGCCTGCTGCAGCTTGCGTGTCACGATGTCGAGACCTCTTGAGAGTCGTATTTAGAAGCGAAATCAAAATCCCAAATTTTACTAATAAAGATTTAATTTTCTCAAAATATTTGTTAAAATTATGGTGTGAATTTGAGATAATCTTATAGTTGTGGGTAGTATTTATAAATTTTGCAAAGTATGCAAGTTGTTGTATTATATTCGATTGGTCGGGGAATATTCTTTGTGTTGGGGAATATTCGTACGATGGTACAATCATTGGTGGACCCCACAACGGAATTATTGTCGCAATGAGAAAGCGACAAAAATATATTTTATGAAAATAACGGGCGAAGTTTTACCGTTAATCTTTGTTGAACTACTCGTTAGTAAAAGTAATGCGATAATATCGTGGTTGCATAGTAGCACCACACCTATTAATTATTGATGCTTACGTGAGAAATCACTCGCTTATACTCAATTATTGCTACAATAATTGTTGCATCATATCTCTCATATTATTGATTCAATTATTGTAACAGTATCATCTGCATTATATGTTATATTGTTAAATCAATAATTGAGACGACAAAGTTATTCATATTATTAAATCACAATATTTACAATGTCTAGAAGTTCTATCAAGGAGAGGTTTGGTCACCTAATTGCACGTCAATAGGGAGAAATCCATATTGGAAAGCCCCCTCTTTCCTGGGAACAGCCTGGTTGTTAAATATTGCGAGTTATAATATTAATGATGAATATGTTCGTGTTGATTAAAGATGAATTTGATAGTTTTATTGTGTTGGGATTATTTGTGTTAGTAGAAATCGACATCTATTCCAATGATAATTGATGTCTGGAGGTTATATTGTTCAATCGGGTTTTCGGGACACTTTTTGTGTTAGAGTTACTATTCACGAGTTACTATTCATGAGTTACTATTCACGAGTTACTAATCACGAGTTACTATTCACGAGTTACTATTCACAAGTTACTATTCACGAGTTACTATTCATCCAGTTACTATTCACTCTAGTATTGTGCATTCGGGTATTTGGGTACAATATTATTCCATGAGGAGATGTGCTAATTTTTCAGACCGTTGGTTGAAGCTATATTAGTAAATCAATATGGACCGCTGGTGGAAAGTTATAATAGTGAATCAATATGGATCGCTGGTTTAAAGTTTTAATAGTAAATCAGTATGGACCGTTGCTTTAAGTTTTAATAGTAAATCAATCTGATCCGTCCGTTTAAAAGTAAATCCATCTGGACCGTTCAGGAATTAGTTACTATTCAATCCATTCTTCTATAAATAGAAGTTCATTCCTTCATTATTTTTTACTTAATTCACTTTGAAACTCTAGAGAGAAAATTATAGAGAGAAAGAAGAAGAGTATTCTGCTACTTCACTACTTGATATCCAAAGGTGTCTTTACTACGGTGAGGGTGTTATTCCTTCTTATTCATGAAGAGAACTTCTATTATTCCATTCTTTATTATTCATTTGGAATAACTCAAAAAAGTGGCATACCCTATACATAACATGTATACGCCAATACCCTATACTTGGTGAAATCCTTATGTTATTCCATTCTTATTTATTCATTGCTGAATAACTT
The DNA here is from genome assembly GCA_020205605.1 of Panax ginseng. NCBI lineage: Eukaryota > Viridiplantae > Streptophyta > Magnoliopsida > Apiales > Araliaceae > Panax > Panax ginseng. Next base: position 99,136,555 of record CM035130.1, read on the forward strand.
GTATACGCCACATACCCTATACTTGGTAAAATCCTTATGTTATTCCATTCTTTATTATTACATTGGAATAACTCAGATGCTCATGTGCTTTACCCTATACTTGGTGGAATGACTTTTATATATGGTTTACCCAATACTTGGTGATCTTCTTCATTATTCCATTCTTTATTATTATATTGGAATAACTTTGTTTATCGCAGCATCTGCTAGCATACTTGGTGAAATTCTTTTATTATTTCGTTCTTTATTATTACATTAGAATATCCTATCGATTATGAATTTCACCGACACGGTTCCATATTTATTATTCCGCATTTATTATTCTGTTGGGAATAACATGTCTGTGCGGTCTCTATCGCATGCATGGTGAATCCTTCTGTTATTCCATTCTTTATTATTCTGTTGGAATAACCTGTCTATGTGGATTGCCACATGCATGGTGAATGATCCTTTATATTCATTCCTTATTGAATTGTGGAAATGATCTGTTTACGTGGATTACCGCATGGCGGGTGAAAATCTATTTGCAGTTTCATATATTCTTTATTATACTCAGTTGGTTAAAGATTTGACTTCGATACTCCATGAAATTAGTGGAATATCCTTGATATTTGCGCTTCATCCAGTATCTTTTCATGGAAATATTCTTCTGAGAATTCTTGAATTTTACTTTACAAAGAAGTATCATGTTGACAATTTGGATATTATTAGTTCTTAGTTAAATTAATTCTTGAACTTGTTTTATTGAATTCTTATATCATTGTCATCATCCTCATGTTTATATTTTGTTGAAAGTCATCTCGTGGCTCAGAGTGCATAGATGGACTTGGTGTGATTATGACCGAGGATTATTAAGTATAATCATGACCGTAATGTTACAAATGATGTGGTAAAAGTCCTCATTGGCCCGTAGTGCATTGATGGACAGATTGTTGGCATGATCATGACCATTGATGAATATACACGAATATCCTTGGCCCATAGTGCATGGATAATTTGTGGTCGTGACCCTAATGAATATCCTCGGTAGTAGTCACGGGGATGATGTGGATTATTATTAAGTCGAGTCTCGATGATAAAAGTGATGAAAAACTTTTTAAATCATAAAAGATAGTAGATTTTATTCTCTACTGACTCTTTTAATGGATTGTTTATTCCACCGCAGATTAAACTTGTTGTCTATTGTATTTTATCGGGTTTAACATTGTTGAAGGCTAATGATAATTTATCCCGCATTATCTTAGTCATAATATTTCTTCTTGGGCTAGTTGAGCTCGGCCTTTCTTTTTCACCGCTCTCTCTTGAAATGAGAACGTGGAAGGGACTAGTCGGGGGACGGAGTGATGGTCCAGATGATAGCATTAGTAGTCCTCACTATTCTATGAAATAGTGTGATAATAATTGTAATGAGGACTTATTCTGAGAGTGGATATTGTCTAGAAGACAATATTTGTATTAAAACTCACAGCTTTTGTTGTATATTTAAGATTATATTTGTATTCTGTACCATGTATCTGGCGACCCAAGATGGGTGATGTATACCTATTTTGGGGGCGTCACAGTTGGTATCAAAGCTTAGGGATATGATCCATGGCTAAGATGTGAGATAAGAACTAGGAGGGGAGAGACGGGGAATTCCTTCACTAGTATGACCTACCTAAGTTTATTTGTTATTTAATTGGTCGGTCAGAGTATAGGGTTAATATGTGATATGTTAATTAACCCTTATTTTGTGGTAGTATTTGAAAATGACATCCGAGAATGTTGAGAACATCAATGGAGCACAGGAGACCGTTGAGTCTCCACAGATCAATAATCAGGACAATGTGCATTAGGAAGGCGACAATCCTCATGGAAACAATAACACTGACCAAATGATGAACGACGGAATGTTCTGAGGCTTCATGCAATTCATGCAACATCAGGCAAGAATGACTCCTATCCAAAATGCAGGTGGAAACACTGGCAACACTCGGACGGTCACCGCCAAACAGTTCAAGGAGCTGGGACCACCGGAGTTTTTTGGAGAGCCAAAACCACTTAAGGCGGAGACATGGATAAAGCAGATCAACAAGATATTTGATGTCTTGGGTTGCTCCGAGGAGCAAAAGGTTCCCTTTGCCACCTTCATGTTGCGGGCAGAGGCAGATTACTGGTGGGAATCTGTAAAGCGTACTTAATCTGCCGCACTTAAGATGTCTTGGGAGAAGTTCCAAGAACTGTTTAATGACAAGTACTTTCCCGAAAGTATTCGTCACATGAAAGAGGTAGAGTTCATTAAACTGGAACAAAACAACATGACCGTATCGCAGTACGAAGCCAAGTTTGTCGAGTTGTCCCGGTTTGCGTCCCATTTGGTTGATAATGAGGAGAGAATGACGCGAATGTTTTTAAGAGGTTTGAAACCTGAGATACATCAATATCTTATCTCTCATAAACTATGTTTGTATTTAGATGTTAATAGGGCTCAGTTATTGGAGCGTGATAATGAGTTAACCTAACCAAAAGATAGCAGCCGACAAAATGATAATACCAGTGATAACAGTCATCGAAGTGGTGACAATAAGCGTGGAGGGAATCAGTATGCCAGAAATGGTAACCACTTCGGTGGTAATCATGGCCAAAATAATAAGAATGGACATTTCAAAAAGAGGAAATTCAACAATGATGGAAAGACGTCAGCACTAGCACTCGTTGTTAAGGAAGGAGAACGACCACCTATCATATGTTTCAAATGTGGAGGGGAAGGACATATTAGTCCAAACTGCGCGATGCCGTCCAAAGCATGTTATAATTGTGGAAGAGAAGGTCACCTAGCCCGATTTTGTCATTCACCGAAGACAAGTTCAGCTAGGATGAAGGCACCAAATGCCGTCCGAGAAAAGTCAAAACCGGTAGTACAAGGGAGAGCATTTTTCGTGACTTCTCAAAAAGCGAGTAACCCGAACGAAGTTAGCACGGGTTAGTTAATTATAAATTCTTGCAAAGTCTATACCTTATAAGATACCGGTTCTACCCTTTATTTTATCTCTCTTGCTTGCGTTCAACGTTTAAATTTGACTCCTAAGAAGTTAGACTTTGACTTATTGGTTGAAACTTCGTTAGGAGAAACCTTTGTTACCTCCACTGTTTATTAATCTTATTTGATTCAAATCAACATTTTCACGTTACCTGTCGATCTTATCTCTTTGAAAATACTTGCGTTTGATGTGATTTTAGAAATCGATTGGTTAACTACTCATCATGCTTTTCGTAAGGTTGTTAGCTTTCATATTCCTAACAAACCTGTTAAGAGAATTCAAGCAACCAAACCACTAAAGTTAATCATTGTCATATCAAGCCATAAGTAAAGAACCCCGATCCTTTCGTTGTTGACTTCCTTGTGTGGAATGCACCGAAGCCAGACTTTCCGTAGGGGACGTTGTGAATAACGATGGCAAGTTGATAGGTATCAATATGACGTGTTATCCAAGTCTTGGATGAGAGTCACATTTGTGAATGATATTTCTATTGTTAATAAATTTTATGACGTATTCTTGAAGACTTCTTAGCCTACCCCAAGAGCGTGAAATCGAATTTTGTATTGACCCCAGAACAAAACCCATTTCTTAAACCCTCAAATATTTTCTTCACCCAAAACGAACGTATCATGCGCCAAAGACGTTGGCTCGAGCTGTTGAAGATTACGATTGTACCATTCAATACCATCGTGGAAAAGTGAACATGGTAGCTGACGCGTTGAGTAGAAGATCGTGTGCATTTACGAGTACGAATATACGAACCTACGTGAAGATAACGAATATACGAGTAGAATCAACTTTAATCGATAAAGTTAAAGCCGCTCAAGCTACGCACCCGGAGATGATGAATGTGAAGAAGAAGGTTCAAGAGGGCGTTATTCTAGAAGCAAGAATCGATGAAGAGAGGAAATCTCAATCCTCGATTTAATTGGCTCATTTGAAATCCTTGATCGAGTAGGAACTGTGGCTTATAGACTCGCTTTACCGCCAAGTATGTCACGTGTTCATAATATTTTTCATGTATCGATGTTACATAAATATGTGAATGACCCGAACCACATTATTGAATTAGAACCGGACGAGATAGCGGATAATTTAATGTATGAAGAGGTTCCTGTTAAAATCTTGGATAAGAAGGAGTATATTCTACGCTTAAAGGTTATACCTCAAGAGTTAGAATCTGACGAAGTGTCCTCATCTGTTCGGCATACCAGGTACATACGTAAATTTCGAGGGCGAAATTTCATAAGGAGAGGAGATTGTAAAATCCCAAATTTTACGAATAAAGATTTAATTTTCTTGAAATATTTTTTAAAATTATGGTGTGAATTTGAGATAATCTTATAGTTGTGGGTAGTATTTATAAATTTTGCAAAGTATGCAAGTTATTGTATTATATTCGATTGGTCGGGGAATATTCTTTGTGTCGGGGAATATTCGTAAATGACGCAGATAATCATTAGTGGACCCCGCAACGAAATTATTGTCGGAATGAGAAAACGACAAAAATATTTTTTATGAAAATAACGACGGAAGTTTTACCGTTAATATTGTTGAACTACTCGGTAGTAAAAGTACATTAATATACGTGGTTGCATAGTAGCGCACGGTATTAATTATTGATGCTTACGTGAGAAATCACTCAGTTATACTCAATTATTGCTACAGTAATTGCTGCATCATATCTCTCATATTTTTGATTCAATTATTGTCACAGTATCATCTGCATTATATGTTATATTGTTAAATCAATAATTGAGACGACAAAGTTATTCATATTATTAAATCACAATATTTACAATGTCTAGAAGTTCTGTCAAGGAGAGGTTTGGTCACCTAATTGCGCGCCAATAGAGAGAAATCCTTATTGGAAAGCCCCCTCTTTCCTGGGAACAACCTGGTTGTTAAATATTGTGAGTTATAATATTAATGATGAATAAGTTCGTGTTGATTAAAGATGAATTTGATAGTTTCATTGTGTTGGGATTATTTGTGTTAGTAGAAATCGACATCTATTCCAATGATAATTGATGTCTGGAGGTTATATTGTTCAATCGGGTTTTCGGGACACTTTTTGTGTCGGAGTTACTATTCACGAGTTATTATTCACGAGTTACTATTCATGAGTTACTATTCACCCGGTTACTATTCACTCTAGTATTGTGCATTCGGGTATTTGGGTAAAATATTATTCCATGAGGAGATGTGCTAATTTTTCAGACCGTTGGTTGAAGATATATTAGTGAATCAATATGGACCATTGGTGGAAAGTTATAATAGTGAATCAATATGGATCATTTGGTTTAAAGTTTTCATAGTAAATCAAGATGGACCGTTGCTTTAAGTTTTAATAGTAAATCAATCAACCCGTCCGCTTTAAAAGTAAATCCATCTGAATGCTTAGGAATTAGTTACTATTCAATCCATTCTTCTATAAATAGAAGCTCATTCCTTCATTATTTCTTACGAATTCACTGAAACTCTAGAGAGAGAAATTATAGAGAGAAAGAAGAAGAGTATTCTGCTACTTCACTACTTCGATATCCAGTGTCTTTTTACGGTAAGGGGTGTTATTCTTTCTTATTCATGAAGAGAACTTCTATTATTCCATTCTTTATTATTCATTGGAATAACTCAGTAAAAGTGGTATACCCTATACATAACCTTTGATCACGCCAGATACCCTATACTTGGTGAAATCCTTATGTTATTCCATTCTTATTTATTCTGTTGGAATAACCTGTATACGCGGCATACCCTATACTTGGTGAAATCCTTATGTTATTCCATTCTTTATTATTCTGTTGGAATAACCTGTATGCGCGGTTTACCCTATACTTGGTGGAATGACCTGTATATGCGGTTTACCCAATACTTGGTGATCTTCTTCTGTTATTCCATTCTTTATTATTATGTTGGAATAACCTGTTTATGCGAAGTACCGCATACTTGGTGAAATTCTTTTATTATTCCGTTCTTTATTATTCTGTCGGAATATCCTGTCGGTGTGAATTTCACCTGACCTGGTTCCATATTTATTATTTCGTATTTATTATTCTGTTGGGAATAACCTGTCTGTGCGGTATCTATCGCATGCATGGTGAATCCTTCTGTTATTCCATTCTTTATTATTCTATTGGAATAACCTATCTATGTGGATTGCCACATGCATGGTGAATGATCATTTGTATTCATTCCTTATTGAATTGTGGAAATGATCTGTATACGTGGATTACCGCATGGCGGGTGAAAATCCATTTGCAATTTTATATATTCTTTATTATACTCAGTTGGTTAAAGTTTTGACTTCGATACTCCATGAAATTAGTGGAATATCCTTGATATTTGCGCTTCATCCAGTATCTTTCAATGAAAATATTCTTCTAAGAATTCTTGAATTTTACTTTACAAAGAAGTATCATGTTGACAATTTGGATATTATTAGTTCTTAGTTAAATTAATTCTTGAACTTGTTTTATTGAATTCTTATATCATTGTCATCATCCTCATGTTTATATTTTGTTGAAAGTCATCTGTGGCCTGTAGTGCATAGATGGACTTGGTGTGATTATAACTAGGGATTATTCGGTATAATCATGACCGTAATGTTACAAATGATGTGGTAAAAGTTCTCATTGTCCCGTAGTGCATTGATGGACAGTTGTTGGCATGATCATGACCATTGATGAATACACGAATATCCTTGGCCCGTAGTGTATGGATAATTTGTGGTAGTGACCCTAATGAATATCATTGGTCAGTAGTGCATGGATGATGTGGATTATTTATTGTCGAGTCTCAAATATAAAAGTGATGAAAAACTTTTAAATCATAAAAGATAGTAGATTTTATTCTCTACTTGACTCTTTTAATGGATTATTTATTCATTGCGCAGCTTAAACTTGTTGTCTATTGTATTTTATCGCTTTAACATTGTTGAAGGCTAATGATAATTTATCCTGCATTATCTTAGTCATAATATTTCTTCTTGGGCTAGTTGAGCTCACCTTTTCTTTCACTGTTTCTCTTCGTGAAATGAGAACGTAGCGAGGACTAGTCGGGGACCGGAGTGATGGTCCGATGATAGCATTAGTAGTCCTCACTATTCTATGAAATAGTGTGATAATAATTGTAATGAGGACTTATTACGAGAGTGGATATTGTCTAGAAGACAATATTTGTATTAAAACTCATGACTTTTGTTTTATATTTAAAATTGTATTTGTATTACATACCATCATGTATCCAAGCGACCCAAGATGGGTGATGTATACCTATTTTGGGGGCATCAACTGCTGACATAAGTACTAGGACTCATGTGCAAAGACACAGTCCGCACCATATAGAAATCGGAGAGTGGCGTCACAATACACGCAGAGAAGAAGAAAGAGTGGTGTTCAAGACACCAAGAGTGAGGGAACCCTACTAGAAACCCGCGCCGCAATGCAAGTTGTAGAGCAATAGCTGGCGTTGTAGCTCCAGCCTTAGGGTTTGCACAGTGAGGGGAGATTATGAAGATAACAAGAAAGTTAATTGATTAATAACGAACTAAAACTTAATGTAACATTGTTTAAGACATTGTTAAACCTTAAGTATGATAACTAAAGGTTAAAGATAATCAATCAAACATGAACCTAAGAATGATGTAAACTATAACGGCAAGCCGGAACCAATAGTAACAAATCTAATTCATGATTAGATTGAGAAGAAGGGTAAGATTCATTAGGAACCATGTATGTTTATTTATGACCTAATGTATTACGTTATGTGATCATCTATTATACTTAAAGACTTAAAGAGAAAGTGTAATAATAGTAGCAGACGCTGAAGGCAAGTGTTCTATCCCTTGTCTATGTTCAATCTGGAAAAGTTTTGTGATTCATGTATTCTTACGTATGAATTGATATATGATGAAGTCAGAGCCAATTCTTTCGGCTAGACTTACGATATGTTGGATTTCTTATAATCTATCGAAGTATTGTCAATGTTTTACCAAACTATATTGGTGTGATTTTCAAATGAAGACTGAGTATGCTAAAAAAATGTTTTGTCGTCAAACGACAGGCACGTGAGGTTACCACAACTTAAACGTACATACGTTTAATGAATGTAGTGTTGATCAACATAGAGTACTATAGGCTGATCACCTAGATGTGCTCGTAAGTAATGCCGGACTTACGGACTTAGTGTCGGGTTGTCCTTTTCAAAGAAAGTATGAAATGCTCAAGGTCTTGGACCAGAATTGATGTTTTACTGAATGTTGTCATTATAAAACATTTTGAAGAAAAGAGAAGTGCTATTTTGAATTATCGATAGTACTTCATAACTATTGTTCAGTTATTGAAGATATATGATTTGTATGATTCAAGCATGTTGTTTAAATGGAATTATCATACTTGTTGAGCTAGTTATGCTCACTATTGCTTGAACCATATGAATGAAGCTAAGATCGAACGGACCGAAGGATCCGATAAAGATAAAGGGAAGGCTAAGGCAGACCGTTGAACTGTCTATGTAATAGTATAGGTTTAATGTTGTAATGTATTTGATATTATGACAAAGAACTTATGTATTGGTTATAAAGAACCTGGGAAGGGAATATTGTTTTGAATATATATAAGACATATTCATTCTTTTGAGGCATTTCAATTGAATGTATGTGTGAACTGTAGCACTATATGTTGGGTTGGAAGATACCTGGATTTGGGGGCGTCACAGGTTAGTATCAGAGAATTAGGTTATAAAACTTAAGGGGGGAATTAAAACCTTAAGTCATAACCTTAAGAGAAGTCAAATAAGTAAAAGATTAAATTAACCTTAATAAATACATTATATATACGATATGTGTTTTTATTATTCTACTGACATGTACTAATCAAACTTAATTGTTTTGTTGTAGATGTCAAGAGGAAATGGAATGTATAGGGATGTATAGGTAGAAAGTGAAAAATCGGTTAATCAGATAGAGATTATACCGAACCCTTTAGCCGAAGAGCCAGAAGTGGTGGTAATTGAGTCTGGAGACTTAGAGAACCATGACTTAATGTTGGTGTTCGATGGCATGTTAGAAGAAGAGGTGGAGGTAGTGTCCTTCAACCCGGTAGCAATTGCTGAAGAGACACCTCAGGGGGAGTCAATGATGTCACTGTTTATGACAGTGTTGGACAGAAACCTCCATTACTATCAGGAGGTGAATGAGCTAAAGGCAGAGCTCCATGCTGTCTTGCAAGATAAGACTGATGTGGAGTCTATGTGGTAGCAGGAGCATGACGAAAGAGTTTTAGCCAAGGACAAGGTCCACGAGCTAAAATAGGAGGTCTTTGAGCTCAGGGAGGAGCTAAGGACCAAGAAACTGAAGATAGGGAGAATGTCCTATATTTATAGGAGTTCTCATAAGGATTTCCAGTAACAAGTAGCTGGGTATCCGATAGAGGCAGGGCAGACTCGGTATACTATCAGCCGTGATATTATTGTCGGTCTTGCCACCGCGGATTTTGATAATGCCTTGCAGCATATGTAATCTAATAGTAGCTAGAGTAGACTTAGATATGTAAATACTGTGTATCTAGTAGTGACGTAAAACCCTCTTTTGTATATAAAAGGGTAGTCTTTTGTAAATCCCAATTTTTGAAAAGCAATTGCGGGATAATAATGTAAGTAGCTTAGGCTGTGTAATGTAAACGATAGGCTACTATAAGCTGATCACCTATGTGACGCCCCCAAAATAGGTATACATCACCCATTTTGAGTTGTTAATAACATGGTACAGAAACAACTACAACTTTATTAATATAACATATAAATTGTAATAAGTCCTCATTACAATTATTGGTACATTATTTTACAAAAATGGTGAGGACTATTAAAACAACTTCTAGAACCATCATTCCACACCCCGACTAGTACTCGCTACATTCTCGTCTTCTGAGAAGAAAAATGGAACAAAAAGGAAAAGGGTGAGCTCAACTAGCCCAGTAAAGAATATTATGACTAAGATAATATAGAACAAATTATCGTTAATCTTCAACAGGGAAAAATCTGATAGAATATAATAAACAACAAGTTTGAGATCAATATTACAATGAAATAATAATTCATAGATGAGTTACGTAGAGAATGAAATTAAACTATGAATTTAAAGTCCATCATTAATATTTTATCCCCGTAACATCAATCAATATTCATCTTGAATCAAATATTCATCTTTGCACTACTGAGGCAAAGATATTCATCGATTAATCATGTTCATCTCAACACTGTACATCTTTGCACTACTCTGGGCCAAAGATATTCATAAGAAAATAAACCATCTTTTTTGCACTACATGCCAAAGATATTCATAATATCATCTTTTAGGATTGAGGATGATGAAAAATATTTTAAAAAAAGCGAATCCGATTGAAACAAAAGAACAAATATTAAGGATTAAATACTTTAAACAATCCGAGTTCAAAAATACTTCATAAATAACTATAGTGAAGTAAAATTCAAGAATGATCAAAACATGGATACAATCAAAGCTAGTATCCATAATAGATATTTTGGACGAAAAACTAAAATTTAATTTTTCTATGATTAGTACCGTATTCGTGAATAGTGCCGTATACGTGAATAGTACCGTATACGTGAATAGTAACTTAGACACTAAAAGAAAAGAATTTCACAAGAAAAATCTTACCAATAATTCGGAATAATGATATTAGAAGAAATAATATCATTTAAAAAAATATAACATCCCTTACCTTGAAAAGATTGTACTTACAGTTAGAATCTGGGATAGTCTTTGAAAAACTTGCACCAGTATAGCAACACTCAAAGTATCAAAATACTCACAAGTATACACTCGATAATATAGAGAGAGAAAACTTCAGTTTCTGGTGTGATTTTCAATTCTAACCTAAGCACCTATTTATAGGAAAATGCTTAGAACACCAAAGCGAAAATTTAATAAAATATTAATATTATTTATTTTTATTCCTCGCCCACATTTAGAGATCTGAATTCAAATATTTCAACAACCAATGGGGCACATCAAACATATCAAAAACGTTTTTCTTTTAAAACAAATTTAAAACTTTTGAAAAATAATTATTTGAACTTGAACTTCAATAATTTAATAATAAATAGCCCTTTTTATATCAAAAAATTTGAACCTCTCATGTCATTTCCATAGGAAATTCCATTCTCTACAACTTTACGAATAAAGTTTTCCAAATTCCAAATGAAATTGGCCAAAAATCCATAAGCCAAGCGATTTTACATTATATAATCAAATTTCGATCAAGAAATGGGGTCCACAAACATGAAAAACATGTTTTAATCATTTATTGAAACAAAAATACTCTTCCTCCTCATTTATTCATATATCCCATTTCATTGTAAAAATATCACCATTATTATATTATTAAAATATAATAATATATTTAAATGAATTATTTTATTAGAAGATAAAATATCAATTTTCAATAATTGTCACATTAAAATTTTCTCCATCTATATCCACATAAAATAAATATTTTCCTTATCATATAAATAAATAATTAATTATTCACAAATAATATTATAGAATCACAATCTTGACAACGGTGCGGTTCGCAGGAAAGAGGGGGCTTTCTAATAAGGATTTCTCCTTACTGGCGGCGCAATTAGGTGACCAAACCTCTCATTAGATAGAACTTTCTAGACATTGCCAATAATGTTATCTAATAATATTATTCAAATAATATGAATTATTGATTTGATAATGGAAAATACTGTGCAGTGACAATTATTGAAACAACAATAATATAAAATATCAACGTAGCAATTATTGAATCAATAAAATAAAATATTAAGCGATAACTCTTTTGTAACAATTATTGAGTAGTGCTTCTTACGTAAGAATCAATAATTGAGTGCGAATACTGTAATGTCTTCTTGTGTTTTAACCACTTAGGGTATTCCAACGATGATTAACGATAACAACTCGCCATTATTTATAAACAACTTATACTTGTCGTTTTTCTTCATCCAATCGCTTTTTCGTTATGGGGCCCACATAAAATTTGCATAAATCGTCGAATATTTCCCGAAGCGGTAAAAATATTCCACGACCAAACGAATATTCTCAGATAAAATGAATATTTTATAACCACTTGCATATTTGAAATATTTACGCTTTTTACCCATAACTAACCACATTAATCAAATCAACCCTTACTATTTCAAAATAATAAATAGAGGAAATTCAATTTCATTAATAATAAGTTGGGGTCTTACAACCTCCCTCCTTATGAAATTTCATCCTCGAAATTGACGTCGTGCACAGTGTTTGAAAAGGTGAGGATACCTCACTTTCATTTCCGTTTCAACTCCCGGTCATTTCCTCAATAACATGGTTCCTCCACAAAAAACTTTGACTTGTGGTATGACCTTGGTGCGTAGGGACATGCTCCTTCTATCCAAAATCTTGACATGTACCTCCTCGTCGTTAAGTCTTGACTATCTCATCCGGTTCTAACTTCAATAACGTGGTTGGGTCTTTCACATATTCTGAAGCACGGATATATGAAAAACATTATGAACACGAGACATACTTGGAGGTAACGCGAGTCTATAGGCTACATTTCCTACTCGGTCAAGAATCTGAAATGGACCAATAAATCGTGGATTGAGCTTTCCTCTCTTCCCGAATCTTGTAACTCCTTTCAATGGGGCAACACGCAACAATACATGATCCCCAATACTAAATTCCACGTCCTTTCGATGAACATCCGCATAACTCTTTTGTCGATCTTGTGCCGTTTGTATACGTTGTCGAATCATTTGGATCTTTTCTGTAGTAATACGTACCAACTCTGGTCCCAACAATGTTGCTTCACCCACCTCATCCCAACATATCTTGGAGGCGACACTTTCTTCCATATAATGCTTGAATGGATCTACCCTATACTTGCACGATAACTATTTGTTGTAGGAGAATTCCACCAATGGTAAATACTTATCCCAACTCCTTTGAAGTCTAGGACACGAGTCTTAATAGATCTTCAAGAGTTTGAATAGTCCTCTCTCGATTGTCCGTCCGTTTGAGGATGGTATGCGAAGCCAAATCAATAAATCCGTGCCCATAGCTTTTTTTAAGCTAACCCAAAATCGTGAAGTGAATCTTGGGTCACGATCCAAAACTATGGATCTTGGCATGCCATGCAATCTCAAAATCTCATTTACATACATATGAACAAGGCGTTCAAGGAATAAGTCTCCGTATCGGCAAGAAATGAGCAGACTTGGTTAATCTATCAACAATAACCCAAATAGCATTTATGCCTTGAGAAACCGTGGGAAGACCCGTAACGAAATCCATGGTAATGTGTTCCCACTTCCATTTCGGAATCTCAAGTGGTTGTAACGGACCCTTAGGTACTTGATGCTCCGCCTTTACACGTTGACAAGTTAAACACCTCGAGATAAACTTTGCAATCTCTCTCTTCATGTTGTTCCACCAAAATGTATGTCGAAGATCACGATACATTTTGGTACTTCCAGGATGGATTGCAAACGGTGTATTATGTGCCTCCGTCATGATCTTGTACTTCAAATCAGAGTCGTTAGGAACACAAAGTGCAGAGTGGACTTCGAGTATTCCTTCTTCATCTATTCTCGCTTAGGAATAGCACCTTCTTGTACTTTCTTCTTCATACGCATCATTTCGATTGGGTTACGGTGGCTTGAGCAACTTTAACTTTTTCTATTAAAGTTGGCTCTGTCATATACTTGACATCATCACACTCATTCTTGCATATGATCTTCTACTCAACGCGTCAGCTACCACGTTCGCTTTTCCAGGATGGTATTAAATAATGTGGTCATAATCTTTTAACAGCTCGAGCTAACGTCGTTGTCGCATGTTGAGTTCCTTTTGGGTGAAGAAATATTTGAGGCTTTTATGGTCTGAATATATCTCCACTTTCTCCCCATATAGATAGTGCCTCCAGATCTTTAGTGCGAAAATGACTGCTGTCAACTCTAGATCATGAGTAGAATAATTCCTCTCATATTCTTTAAGTTGTCGTGAGGCATAGGCTATGACTCTCCCATGTTGCATGAGAACACATCCTAATCATTTGCCTGAAGCATCGTTGTAGATAACAAATCCATCCGAACGGATGGTATTGTCGAAGCAGTGCTTAAAATGAGTCTCCTCTTAAGCTCTTGGAAACTCTTCTCGCATTCCTCGCTCCATGAATTTTGTATCCTTCCGTTAAATTTGAGTTAATGGAGTAGCGATTAGAAAACCCTTCCACGAATCTCCGATAATAACCAGACTAGGCCCAAAAAGCTACGTGCTTGATCACCAAACTTTGGTTGCTCCCAACTTTGTATTGCTTCAATCTTCGTCGGGTCGACAGATACTCCATGTTTTGACACCACGTGCCCAAGGAATGCTACTTCCTCAAGCCAGAACTCGCATTTCTTCAACTTGGCATATAGCTTGTTTTCACGAAGCCTTTGGAGTACCAGCTTCAAATGGTGCTCATGATCTTCATGGCTTTTGGAATATATGAGGATGTCATCAATAAAGACAACAACGAACTAATCCAAATAATCCTTGAATACTCGGTTCATCATATCCATGAAAGCCAGCGAGGAGCATTAGTCAATCAAAAAGACATGACTAAGAATTCATAATGCCCGTCTTGGAGTTACGAAGGCGGGTCTTTGGAATATCCTCGATTCTAATCTTGGTGATGATATCCGAATGAAGATCGATCTTTGAAAAGAATTGTGCTCCTTGCAATTTGGTCAAACAGGTCATCAATACGAGGTAGCGGATACCTATTCTTGATGGTGACATGGTTCAATTCCGATAGTCAATACAAAAGTCGCATACTCCGTCTTTCTTCTTTACAAATAAAATAGGAGCACCCCAAGGAGATGTACTTAGGATGAATGAAACCGATGTCCAACAACTCCTGTAGTTGGACCTTTAACTCTGAAGTTCAATAGGAGCCATTCGATATGGGGTTTTAGAAATGGGCTTTGTATCGGGCTCAAGATCAATAAAGAATTCAACTTCACGTTACGGGGTAGGCGGGAAGTTCTTGAAAATATCGTCGAAACTTTACTAACAACGAGAATATTATTCAAATCGGCGTGTCTTTATTCAAATCCATAACATGGGCTAAGAAAGCTTGACATATATTTTTCAATAAACGAATAGCTTTATGATTTGATATGACTGTGATTGATTTTAATGGTTTAGTTGCTTGAATTCGTACAATAGGTTGGTTAGGAATATGAAAACTAACAACCTTACAAAAATAATCAATTTTGGCATGATGAGTGGTTAACCAATAAATCCCTAAAATCACATCAAAAGCAAGTATCTTTAAAGAGATAAGGTCAACAGGTAATGTGATGGTACCAACTTGGATCAAACAAGATTTATAAACAGTGGATGTAATGAAAGTTTCTCCTAATGGAGTCTCCACAGATAAATCAAAGTCTAATTTCTCCGGAGTCAAGTTTAAATGTTGAGCACAAGTAGGAGAGATAAATGAATGGGTAGCGCTGGTATCAAGTAAGGTATAAACTTCGCAAGAATTAATGATTAGCTTACCCGTGATCACCTCGTTTGGGTTCCTCGCATTTTCACCAGTCACAACAAACGCTCTTCCAAGAACTGTTGACTTTGACTTTTCTGGGACAGCCTTTTGAGTCATCGTCCCCCCTGGACTTGGTTTCGCTACCATAAAATCTCGAGCGATATGTCCTTCCTTTCCACAATTATAACATACCTTGAACTGTTGTGGACAATTTGGACTGATATGTCCCTCTTTCCGCATTTATAGCATCTCGATGGGTGGTCGTTCTCCTCCCTTAGAACCGATTCTTTCTTGGTCTTGGCGTCTTCACATGGTCATTGTTGAATCTCCTCTTTTTAAAATCTCCTCCCAGGCTAAACTTCTTCTATTCTCATGGCCATGACTACCACCAGAGTGGTTACCATTTTTGTCCATCTTTTTCTTTCTCCGCTGGTTATCGTTATTCTGTTGACTGCTATCTCCGGTATGATCCTGGTTGTGGTCCCTCGGTTGAATGTACTCGTTATCTCGTTCTAATAATTGAGCCTTGTTGACAACATCTGAATAGAGAGAAAATTTATGAGAAATGAGATATTGGCGTATCTTGGGTTTTCAAACCTCTCGAAACATCCGCGTCATCGTTCATCATTCTCCACCAAATGAGGTGCAAACACGGATAACTCTGCAAACTTCGCCTCGTATTGGGACACCGTCATGTTTGTTTTGTTCTAGTCTAATAAACTCCACTTCCTTCATATAGCGAATACTTTCGGAAAGTACTTGTCATTGAAACGATTCTGAAACGTCTCCCAAGACATCTTTGAGTCTTGGTTGGATGGGTACGCTTCACAGACTCCCACCGATGTCTGCCTCATTATGGAAAATAAAATTGGCGAATGGAACCTTCTGTTCCTCCGTGCATCCCAACACATCGAATATCTTGGTAATTTGTTTGACCCACATTTCTGCCTTAATCGAATCCGGCTTTTCCCAGAATTCTGGTGGTCCCAACTCTTTGAACTGCTTGGCCGTGACAAACCGCACGCTGTTATCATTTCCACCGGTATTTTGTGCACGAGTCTCCTCGTGCGATTTTGCATGAACGCAAAAGCTTCTAAACATTTCATCGTTCATCGTCGATCGGTGGTGTTGTTTACGGAGGAACATTATTTAGGCTTTGTTGCGTTCTCCTCGTTGGTGGGTAAAGGTGTCTCCACGGTCTCAATTGCTCCATTGTTAACATTCTCGATCGACATTCTCAAATCTTACCATAAAACAAAGGTTAATTAAAGAAATCAACATATCACATAATATCCCTATATCTTGACCAACCAACAAATAAAGCTTAGGTAAGACACACTAGCTGAAGGTTTTACTCGTCTCTCCCCCTCCTAGTTCTATTCCTCGATCTCACTTGAGATCATATCCTAAGCTTTGATACCAAGCTGTGGCGCCCCCAAAATAGGTATACATCACCCATTTTGAGTTGTCAATAACATGATATGAAACAACTACAACTTTATTAATACAACATATAAACTGTAAGTTTAAATACAAATATTGTCATCTAGACAATATCCATACCCAAATAAGTCCTCATTACAATTATTGGTACATTATTTTACAAAATGGTGAGGACTACTAAAACAACTTCTAGAACCATCATTCCACACCCCAAGTACTATACTACATTACATTCTACCTCTCTGAGAAGAAAAATGGAACAAAAAGAAAAAGGGTGAGCTCAACTAGCCCGATAAAGAATATTATGACTAAGATAATATAGAACAAATTATCGTTAGTCTTCAACGAGGAAAAAATCGATAGAATATAATAAACAACAAGTTTCGAGATCAATATTACAGCGAAAATAATAATTCATAGATGAGTTACGTGAGAGAATGAAATTAAACTATGAATTTAAAAGTCCATCATCAATATTTTATCCTGTAACATCAATCAATATTCATCTTGAATCAAATATTCATCTTTTACTCTGAAGCCAAAGATATTCATCGATTAGTTATGTTCATCTCAACACACATACATACATCTTTTGCACTCTGGGCCAAAGATATTCATAAGAAAATCAACCATCTTTTTGCACTACTGAAGTCAAAGATATTTAGTAATATCATCTTTTAGGGTGAGGATGATGAAAAATATTTTAAAAGAAAAGCGAATCCGGTGAAACAAAAGAACAAATATTAAGGATTAAATACTTTAAACAATCCAGAGTTCAAAAATACTTCATAAATAACTATAGTGAAGTAAAATTCAAGAATGATCAAAACATGGATACAATCAAAGCTAGTATCCATAATAGATATTTTGACGAAAAACTAAAATTTAATTTTTTTGTGAATAGTGTATTAAGTGAATAGTGTCGTGTGAATAATGTATATCGTGAATAGTAACTCGACACTAAAAGACAAAAATTTCACAAGAAAAATCTTACCAATAATCGGCATAATGATATTAGAAGAAATAATATCATTTAAAAAAAATATAACATCCACTTACCTTGAAAAGATTGTACTTAGGCGGAATCTGCGGATATAGTCTTTGAAGGAACTTGCAAATATAACAACACTCAAAAAGTATCAAAATACTCACAAGTATACACTCGATAATATAGAGAGAGAAAAGAGAAAACTTCGAGTTTACGGTGTGATTTTCAATTCTAACCTAAGCACCTATTTATAGGAAAATGCTTAGAACACTAAAGCAGAAAATTTAATAAAATATTAATATTATTTATTTTTATTCATACGACCACATTTAGAGATCTGAATTTAGCCATTTCAACAACCAATGGGGCACATCAAACATATCAAAAACGTTTTTCTTTTAAACAAATTTAAAAAATTTGAAAAATAATTATTTGAACTTGAACTTCAATAATTCATAATAAATAGCCCTTTTATCAAAAAATTCAAACCTCATGTCCTTTCCATAGGAAATTCCATTCTCTACAACTTTGCGAAAGAAAGTTTTTCCAAATTTCAAATAGAAATTGGCCAAAAATCCACAAGCAGACGATTTTACGAAAGCTATAATCAAATTTCGATCGAAAATGGGGTCCTGAAACATGAAAAACATGTTTTAATCATTTATTGAAACAAAAATACTCTTCCTCCTCATTTATTCATATATCCCACATTCATTGTAAAATATCACCATTATTATATTATTAAAATATAATAATATATTTAAATAAATTATTTTATCGAGAAGAGATAAAATATCAATTTTCAACAATTGTCACATTAAAAATTTCTCCATCTATATCCACATAAAATAAATATTTTCCTTATATCATATAAATCAATAATTAATTATTCACAAATAATATTATAGAATCACAATCACGTGACGAGGCGGTTCTCAGGAAAGAGGGGCTTTCGATAAGGATTTCTCCTTCTTGGCGGCAATTAGGTGACCAAACCTCTCCTTAGATAGAACTTTCTAGACATTGCCAATAATGTTATCTAATAATATTATTCAAATAATATGAATTATTGATTTGATAATGAAAATCTTGTGTAGTAATGCAATTATTGAATCAACAATAATATAAAATATCAACGTAGCAATTATTGAATCAATAAAATAAAATATTAAACAAGCGATAACTATCGAGTTTGTAACAATTATTGAGTAGTGCCTTCTTACGTAAGAAATCGATAAGCTAATTTATGCAATATACGGTAATAACTTCTTGTGTTTTTTAACCACCGGTATTCCAACGATATTAACGATAACAACAAATTCGCTTACTATTATTTATAAACAACTTATACTTGTCGTTTCTTCATCCAATCGCTTTTTCGTTATGGGGCCCACACAAAAATGTTTTGAAAAAGAGAAGTTATTTTGAATTATCGCATCGTATAATAATATTCCCGACGGTAAAAATATTCCACGACGAAAAAGATAAAGGAAGGCTATTCTCAGATAAAAATGAATATTTTATAACCACTTTCATATTTGAAATATTTGCGCTTTTTACCCATAATTAACCACATTAATCAAATCAACCCTTACTATTTCAAAATAATAAATAGAGAAAATTCAATTTCATTAATAATAAGTTGGGGTCTTACAACCAAGGACCACAACTAGGGTCATACCGGTGGGAGCAGTCATCAAAGCAATGATAACTAGCGGGGAGAAAAAAATACAGACAAAAGCGATAACCACTCTGGTGGTAATCGTGGCCATGATAGTAGAAGAAGCGAGTCAGGGGGAGATTTCAAAAAGAGAAGGTACAACAATGACAATGTGAAGACGTCAGCACCAACATCAACTGTTTCTAGGGGAGGAAAACGACCACCGGTCATATGTTATAAATGTGGGAAAGAGGGACACATCAGCCCAAACTGCCCACAACAATTCAAGGTATGTTATAATTGTGGAAAGGAAGGTCATATAGCTCGAGATTGTTCTATAGCGAAACCAAGTCCAGCGGGGATGGTGACTCCAAAGGCTGTCCCGGACAAGTCAAAGTCAGCGATTCCTAGAAGAGCGTTTGTCGTGACTGGCCAAAATACGAGTAACCCGAATGAGGTGATCACGGGTAAGCTAATCATAAACTCTTGCAAAGTTTATACCTTACTAGATACCGGTTCTACCCATTCTTTTATCTCTCCTGCTTATGCTCAACGTTTGAACTTGACTCTGAAGAAATTAGACTTTGACTTATCTGTTGAGACTCCGTTAGGAGAAACTTTCATTACATCCACTGTTTATAAATCTTGCTTGATCCAAGTTGGCACCATCACATTACCTGTTAATCTTATCTCTTTAAAGATACTTGCATTTGATGTGATTTTAGGGATTGATTGGTTAACTACTCATCATGCCAAAATTGATTATTTTCGTAAGGTTGTTAGTTTTCATATTCATAACCAACCTGTTATGCGAATTCAAACAACTAAACCACTAAAGTCAATCACTGTCATATCAATCCATAAAGCCATTCGTTTATTGAAAAACATATGTCAAGCTTTTTTAGCCCATGTCATGGACTTGAACAAAAACATGTCAGATTTGAATAATATTTCTGTTGTTAGTGAATTTCCTGACGTATTTCCTGAAGAACTTCCCGGTCTACCACCAGAACGTGAAGTTGAATTCTTTATTGACCTTGAACCTGGTACGAAATCCATTTCTAAAACCTCATATCGAATGGCTCCTATTAAACTTTAGGAGCTAAAGGTCCAACTACACGAGTTGTTGGACATCGGTTTCATTCGTCCTAGTACATCTCCTTGGGGTACTCCTATTTTATTCGTAAAGAAGAAAGACGGGAGTATGCGACTTTGTATTGACTACCGGGAATTGAACCATGTCACCATCAAGAATAAGTATCCGCTACCTCGCATTGATGACCTGTTCGACCAGTTACAAGGAGTACAATTCTTTTCAAAGATCGATCTTCGTTCTGGATATCATCAGGTGAAGATTAAAACTGAGGATATTCCAAAGACTGCCTTCAGAACTAGGTACGAGCATTATGAATTCTTAGTCATGTCTTTTGGATTGACTAATGTTCCTGCTACTTTCATGGATATGATGAACCTTGTGTTCAAGGAATATTTGGATCAGTTCGTTGTTGTCTTTATTGATGACATCCTCATCTATTTCAAAAGCAGTGAAGATTATGAGCACCATTTGAAGCTGGTACTTCAAAGGCTTCGTGATAACAAGTTATATGCCAAGCAGAAGAAATGCGAGTTCTGGCTTGAGGAAGTAGCATTCTTTGGGCACGTGGTGTCAAAACATGAAGTATCTGTTGACCCAGCAAAGATTGAAGCAATACAAAGTTGGGAGCAACCAAAGTCGGTGACCGAAGTACGTAGCTTTCTAGTCTTAGCTAGTTATTATCCGAGATTCGTGGAAGGATTTTCTCGAATCGCTACTCCGTTAACTCAGCTGACTCGAAAAGATACAAAATTCGTATAGAGCGAGGAATGCGAGAAGAGTTTCCAAGAGCTTAAGAGGAGACTCATTTTGGCACCTGTTCTGACAATACCATCTGGTTCGGATGGATTTGTTATTTATAGCGATGCTTCAGGAAAAGGGTTAGGATGTGTTCTCATGCAACACAGGAAAGTCATAGCCTATGCCTTGCGACAACTCAAAGAATATGAGTGGAATTATCCTACTCGCGATTTAGAGTTGGCAGCAGTCATTTTCGCATTGAAAATCTGGAGACACTACCTGTATGGGGAGAAAGTGGAGATCTATGCAGATCATAAAAGCATCAAATATATTTTCACCTAAAAGGAACTCAATATGCGGCAATGACGTTGGCTCGAGCTGTTAAAATCTTACAACCATACTATTCAATATCATCCTAGAAAAGAGAACGTGGTAGCTGACGCGTTGAGTAGAAGATCATGTGCGGGTACAAGTGTGATAATGTCAACGCAAAGACCCATTTTGTACGACTTACAAAGGATGGAGATAGAGTTAAAGGCTCCAAGTACCCATGTGATGATATCAAATATACGAGTAGAACTGACTTTAATCAATAAAGTTATAGCTGCCCAAGCCACATACCCAGAGCTGATGTGTATGAAGAAGAAAGTACAAGAAGGTGTTATTCCAGAAGCAAGAATCGATGAAGAAGAAATACTTTAAGTCAACTCTAGACTTTGTATTCCTAATGAGTCTGACTTAAAGCATAGAATCATGATGGAGGAACACAACACACCGTTTCCAATCCATCATGGGAGTACCAAAATGTATCATGATCTACGACATACATTTTGGTGGAACAATATGAAGAGAGAGATCGCGGAGTTTATCTTGAAGTGTTTAACTTGTCAATGTGTAAAGGCGGAGCATCAAGTGCCAAAAGGTCCATTACAACCACTTGAGATTATGAAATGGAAGTGTGAACAAATTACCATGGATTTCTTTATGGGTCTTCCCAAGGTTTCTCAAGACATAGATGCGATTTGGGTTATTATTGATAGATTAACCAAGTCTGCTCATTTCTTGCCGATACGTGAGACTTATTCCCTTGAACGTCTTACTCGTATGTACGTGAATGAGATTGTGAGATTGGATGGCATGCCAGTATACATAGTTTCGAATCATGACCCAAGATTCACTTCACAATTTTGGGTTAGCTTGCATAAAGCTATGGGCACGAATTTACGATTCAGTTCGGCATACCATCCTTAAACGGACGGGCAATCAGAAAGGACTATTCAAACTCTTGAAGATCTATTAAGACTCTATGTCCTAGATTTCAAAGGAAGTTGGAATAAGTACTTGCCATTGGTGGAATTCTCCTACAACAACAGTTATCAAGCAAGTATAGGCATGGCTCCATTCGAATCATTGTATGGAATAAAGTGTCGTTCTCCAGTATGCTGGGATGAGGTGGGTGAAGCAATGTTGTTGGGACCAAAATTGGTACGCATGACTATAGAAAAGATCCAAATGATCTGACAATGTATACAAACGACACAAGATTGACAAAAGAGTTATACGAATCTTCATCGAAAAGATGTGGAATTTAATATTGGGGATCATGTATTGTTACGTATTGCTCCATGGAAGAGAGTTACAAGATTTGGGAAGAGAGGAAAGCTCAATCCAGGATTTGGTTGTCCATTTGAGATTCTTGACTGAATAGGAAATATGGCCTATAGACTCGCATTACCTCCAAGCATGTCTCGTGTTCATAATGTTTTTCACATATCTATGCTTCATAAATATGTGAAAGACCCAAACCACATTATTGAGTTAGAACCAGACGAGATAGCCGAAGATTTAACGTACGAGGAGGTACCTTTCAAGATCTTGGATAGGAAAGAGCATGTCCTACACACAAAGGTTATACCACAAGTCAAAGTTTGTGGAAGAACCATGTTATTGAGGAAATGACCTGGGAGTTAGAATCGAAAATGAAAGCGAGGTACCCTCACCTTTTCGAAATAACAGGTACGTACGTCAATTTTGAGGACAAAATTTCATAACAAGGGGAGGTTGTAAGACCCCAACTTTTTATAAATGAAATTGAATTTTCTCTATTCTTTATCTTGAAATAATAAGGTGTTAATTTGATATAATGCTTTGGTTATGGGTGAAATGTGCAAATTTTGCAAAATAAGCAAATAGTTATAAAATATTCATTGTTGTCGAGGAATATTCGTTTGGTCGTGGAATATTCTTGTTGTCGGGGAATATTCGTACGACGGCACAACCATTTGTGGTCCCATAACGGAAAATGGTCGGAGGAAGAAAACAACAAGTTTAAGTTTTTATAAATAACGGCGTAATTGTTACCATTAACAATGTTGGAATACCTGGTGGTTAAAATACAGTAATACGCGTGGTTTCACAGTAGCACAGGGTATTGCACAATATTTTTGGATTATTGATTCTTACATAAGAAGGCACAACTCAATACTTGTTACAGTAATTACTGTTCAATATTTTATTTTATTGATTCAATAATTGCTACGTTGATATTTTATATTATTGTTGTTTCAATAATTGTCATTGTACAATATTTTCATTATCAGATCAATAATTCATTTAATTTGAATAATAATATTAGATAGCATTATTGGAAATGTCTAAGGAAGTTCTGTCTAGGAAAGGAGTTTGGTCACCTAATTGCGCGCCAGTAAGGAGAAATTCTTATCAGAAAGCCCCCTCTTTCCTAGGAACGACCTGGTTGTCATTATTGTGATTCTGTATTATTATTTGTGAATAATTAATTATTGATTTATATGATAAGGAAATATTTATTTTATGTGGATATAAATGAATGAATTAATGCTGAGGTGTTTTATCAGTATTTTGTCAGAATAGAGGTGTTGAAAATCATCCGTATATGGATTTCGGTCATTTTTGTTTGAAATTTAAAAAATACCTTCAACAAAGTTGTAGAGAATTAAATTTCCCATGGAATGGATATAAAATTCGTATTTTTCTGATAAAATGGCTATTTATTATGAATTACTGAAGTTTTAGAAATAAATGCTTTTAATTAAAAACATAGGTGGGCCCCACTTTTATTTTTGGTGGAAAAATATTGAATTTGGTCAAGAAGGTATGCGTAGGAAAATTTTAAAGAATATTAGTATTTTATTAATTTAGTCTGTTTTGGCGTTCTGGCATTTTCCTATAAATAGGGTGCTTAGTTAGAATTAAAAATCACACTAGAATCTGAAGTTTTCTATCTCTATAATATCGAGCGTATTTTTGTCAGTATTTAGATACTTTGAAAGTTGCTATTCAGTGCAAGTTTCCTTCAGCATTATATCCGATATTCAGCTAGAAGTACTATTCTTTTGAGGTAAGGGATGTTGTTTTCTTCGTAAATGATGTTATTCTTTCAATATCATTGTACCAAAATATTGGTATGAATTTTATTATGAAATTTTTACCTTTTTATGTCGAGGTTACTATTCATGTATACAGCATTATTCACGATTACGGTACTATTCATGACTACAGTACTATTCACGGATACGGTACTATTCACGAGTAATATTCATGAAGTATAATTTTTCTTGTGAAATTTCTACCTTTTCGTATCGGGGTTACTATTCACGTATACGGAACAATTCACAAATACGGCACTATTCACAAAAAAAATAAATTTTCTTTTCTTTGTCCAAGTTGTCTATTATGGTTATTATCTTTGATTGTATCCATGTTTTGATCTTCATTCTTGAATTTTGCTCCATAATTGATTATTATGGAGTATTTTTGAACTTGGATAAACTGAAGTACGAATCCCTAATCTTTGTTCTTTTATCTCACTGGATTCGTTTTCTTTAAGATATTTATCATCATTCTTAGTCTTAAATGATGATATAACTAAATATCTTTGACATATAGTGCAAAGATGAATGATTACCTGATGAATATCTTTGGCCATGGTGCAAAGATGGACAGGTGCTGAGATGAATATGACCAACTGGTGATACAAATGAATATCTTTGGCCTGTAGTGCAAAGATGAATATTTGATTCAAGATGTATATTGATTAATGTTACAAGGATAAAATATTGATGATGGATTTTTAAATCATAGAAGATAGTAGATTTCATTCTCTACTTAACTCTTCACATGAATTGTTATTTCCGCTGTGAATATTGATCTAAAACTTGTTGTCCATTATATTTTATCTAATTTATTGAAGGCTAACAATAATTTGTTCTACCTTATCTTAGTCATAATATTCTTTACTGGGCTAGTTGAGCTCACCCTTTTCCTTTTTAATCCATTTTTCTTCTCAGGAGGCGAGAATATAGCGAAAACTAGTCGGGGTGTGGAGTGATGTTTCAAGTCAATTGTTTTAGCAGTCCTCACTATTTTGTAAAATAGTGTATCAATAATTGTAACGAGAACTTATTTGAGTGTGGATATTGTCTAGAAGACTATATTTATATTTAAACTCACAGTATATGTGTTGTCGTATTTTGCACGACAATTGTAATAATAAAGTTGTAGGTTTTTTCTGTACCATGTATTTGGCGACTCAGAATGGGTTGTGTATACCTATTTTGGGGGCGTCACACCTACGGATGAAGAGGAGTGTTTCCGAGTAGATGTCATCGACCGGATAGTGAATAAAGATATGGTCAAAAGTTTGGTAAATGATACATTGTAGACTACACTATTGGGGGATGAAGATTTAGATGATCCAGAATTTATGGATTATTTACACATGTTGGATGCTTTGCCTAGAGTAAGTAGATTCAAAGTTCCATTTGAGCCACTACACATGGAGGAAACAACTTTAGCTCGGATGAAACACTTCCTAAACACCTCAAGTATGCTTATTTGGGTGATTTAAATACTTTACCTGTTATTATTGCATCTGCACTTAACGAATTGCAAGAAAGTAAGTTGTTGAGGATCTGAAGAGAATACAAATCAATAATAGGTTGGACCATTATCGACATTAAGGGGATCAGCCCCTCTTTTTGCATGTACAAGATTTTAATAGAAGAAGATGTGAAGCCAATAGTGGAGCAGCAGAGAAGATTAAATCCAATCATGAAAGAAGTGGTGAAGAAAGAAATATTAAAGTGATTGGATGTAGGAATTATATACCCGATTTGAGACAGTGCATGGGTCAGTCCGGTACAGTGTGTGCCGAAAAAGGGTGGAATGATGGTGGTTCAAAATGAAGATAATGAGTTAATTCCGACAAGGACAGTGACCGGATGGAGGGTATGCATGGATTACAGAAAGCTAAATAAGGCAACCCAGAAGGATCACTTTCTGCTACCCTTCATTGATCAGACGTTGGACCGACTGGCGGGACATGAGTACAACTGCTTACTGGATGGATACTCGGGGCTACAACCAAATTGCCATAGCTCCCGAGGATCAAGAGAAGACCACTTTTACATGCCCATATGGCACCTTTGCATTTAGAAAGATGTCATTTGGGCTATGTAATACACCAACAACATTCCAAATATGCATAATGGCAATCTTCTCAGACATGGTGGAAAAAGAGGTAGAAGTTTTCATAGATAACTTTTCAGTCTATGGAAACACTTTTGATAAGTGTCTGAGAATTTGGTCATAGTGTTAAAGAGGTGTGTGGAAACAAATTTGGTACTCAACTGGGAGAAATGCCACTTTATGGTTGAAGAAGGGATAATTCTTGGGCATAAAGTTTCTGCTAGAGGTTTGGAGGTTGACAAGGCAAAGTTGGAAACGATCGAGAATCTTCCACCGCCAAATTCAGTAAAAGGAATCCGTAGTTTTCTAGGACATGCGGGATTCTACCGAAGGTTCATTAAAGATTTCTCTAAGATTGCAAAACCATTATGCAGTCTCTTAGAGAAAGATGTAGTTTTCAAGTTTGATGAGGATTGTAAGTTAGCATTTGAGAAATTGAAGAAAAAATTGACTACAGCTCCAGTGATCATTGCACCGGATTGGAATATGCCTTTTGAGTTAATGTGCGATGTGAGCGACTATGCGGTAGGGGCTGTTTTATGTCAACACTGAGAGAAGATATTCCACGCCATATACTATGCAAGTAAGACCCTTATGGATACACAAATGAACTATATAACTACAGAAATGGAGTTACTTGCAGTAGTATATGCCTTTGACAAATTTCGGGCATATTTGATTGGGACAAAGGTGGTGGTTTACACGGATCACTCGGCAATTCGCTATTTGATTTCGAAGAAGGATGCTAAGCCTCAACTTATCAGATGGATCCTCCTCCTATAGGAATTTGATTTGGAAATAAAAGATAGAAAGGGGATAGAGAATCAAGTTGCAGATTATCTTTCAAGGTTAGAAAATCCGGACAAAGATGGGGCAGATAAGTGTTTAATCAATGAGTCATTTTTGGATGAGCAGCTATTTGGAGTCAATACAGAATTTCCATGGTATGCAAATTTTGCCAACTATTTGGTGAGCAAAGTCTTTCCCCCTAATTTTATAAGTTAGCAAAAGGAGAAGTTCATGCATGACGTTAAGTGGTACATGTGGGACGAGCCGTATCTATTCAAATAGTGCACAGATAAAATGATTCTTCGATGCGTGCCATACAGCGAAGTTAAGAATATATTGCACGAGTGTCATTCGTCTGCATATAGGAGACATTATGGAAGTGAGAGAACAGTGGCCAAAGTTCTTTAAGCAGGGTTTTATTGGCCTATAATATTTAAGGATGCCCACCAGTTCATGAAAAGCTGTGACAAATGTCAAAGAGTGGGAAACATATCGAAGCGGAATGAGATGCCACTACAAATTATCATGGAAGTGGAAATTTTTGACGTATGGGGAATGGATTTTATGGGGCCATTTCCTTCATCTTTCAATAATCAGTACATCTTGCTTGCAGTTGACTTTGTGTCAAAATGGGTTGAAGCCGTAGCATTCCCCACAAATGATGCCAAAGTGGTTCTCAAGTTCTTGCACAAGAATATTTTTACAAGATTTGGCACGCCAAGAGCTATTATAAGTGATGAGGGTAGTCACTTCTGCAACAGATCGTTTACAGCTCTTTTAGCAAAATATGGGGTCAACCATAAGGTGGCTACAACATATCACCCCCAAATAAGTGGTCAAGCTGAGGTCTCCAACAAGGAGGTGAAGAAAATCTTAGAGAAGGTAGTAAACCCGAACAGAAAAGATTGGTCTCTTAAATTAGATGACACATTATGGGCTTACAAGACAGCTTACAAGATGCCAATTGGGATGTCACCATACCAGTTGGTTTACGGGAAAGTATGTCACTTACCTGTGGAGTTACAACATAAAGCCTATTGGGCAATTCAGAAGCTCAACTTTGATCAAACAGCTGCGGGAGAAAAGAGGCTACTTCAACTGAATGAACTTGATGAATTTCGACTACAAACATATGAGAACTCGAAGTTGTATAAAGAAAATGTCAAGAAATGGCACGATCAGAAAATCGTGTAGAGAAAGTTTGAACCGGGGCAGTCAGTACTATTGTTTAATTCAAGATTGAGATTATTTCCCGAAAAGCTCAAATCTTGATGGTCGGATCCATTTACTATCAAAAGGGTTTTCCCGCATGGCGCTGTTGAATTATACAGTAGAAATCCATTGGAGACGTTTAATGTCAACGGTCATCGGCTGAAACATTATTGGGGTGGCGACTCCAACACGGATGTCATCGCAATCACACTTGCCGACGCGCCATAAATAGGGAGTAGTCAGGCTTAAAGACTTAAAATCAAGTGCTAATTGGGAGGCAACCCAATTTTACTTTTATTTTTAGTATTTTAGAGCATGCTAATTAATTTGTAATTTAGAGTACAAGTAAGTATTGATTTAGTTTATTTTAATTTATTAGTTAGTAAGTGATTCATGAAGTTAAGTGACTTAAACCTTCAATGTTCATGTTTTTGTGTTGTTATCTTAAGATTGTCATTTAATGGTGTTTCAGGTACTTAAAAAGCTCATGGATAAATGTTGCAGGCAAAGAAGTGGACAAATCAAGTGAAATAGCAAAGACACCCCCAATCGGGCGGGCTTTTTTACAAAGGAACCTTCATTGGGCTGGGTCTTAACCAGAATAGTGTGCCTCCCACTGGGAGGACAAAATGCATAGAAACCCCTGTCTGGGGGGGCTTGGGCATAAAATCGAACACCCCCCTCCCAACAAGGCGGGCTCAATAAAGACATTACCCTCTCACGGGGCGAGGTTACAAGAACATGAAGGAATTTAACTGCAGAACCACTTCTCCACTTCCCCTTCCTTCAAGTATAACTGCAACCCACTACTCCTATACCCCAATAACCCATGAATTACCAACAAAATCCCTTCTTCCCCACTACTTTAACCCACATAATCTCTACACTACCTCCTCTATACAAATCCAAGCCCTAACCACATCAATTTCATCCCATACCATACAATTTCAACCATAATAGAGATTGTATTCTTTTAGTTCGGGTTTCAAAAAGAAGGAGAGTACTTAAATTGGCTTCAACCATTCCATCAATTTCACCATTGAAGGAGAAATCAATGGAATCAATGAGGGTAATTTTCTATGCTATTAATTCTTCTAAGTTATTCAACAATATTGGGTTACAATGATCAAAGTTGGGGGTATTGTAAGTCTTGCACACCACGTGTTCAATAATTTGCTTAAGTGAAGTTTGGGGGAAATTTGGCTTGATTTCAATCATCCTAGTACCATGGTACCAAAACCAATAGCAAAAAGACAACGTGGCGAGAGTTCAGGGTCCACACCACCAACCCGGACCTTTGACAGGCGAAAATTCATAAGTGTCGCCGCCGCCGACCGCTATGACTATCTTGTGACAAAGGCACTCACACAAGAGCGCAGCTTGGCACCTGACCACGTCAACAGCTAAATGATGCAACAAATCTATGAAAAAGGATGCAATAGGTTCACGGAAGAGCTCGAGCCAGCAATTGTGAATGTGGTTAAAGAATTCTACGCCAACACAGAGGATAAGGCCCCATTCATAACATTTGTGAGAGGCAAGCAGGTTCCTTTCAGTGCCAACGCCATCAACACGTACTACCTATTACGAGTTCCTAGAGAGTGCCAGTATGCTTACTTGTGTGACCATGATTCCGACTATGAGGCCATTTTAAAGAAAATTACAAAATCAGGTACGACCAAAAAAGGGGCACTATCTTCCATAGTAAGGATCTCAGCCGGTATGGAAAGATATGGTACGCGTTCATGTGCGCCAAGCTATTCCCATCCACACACATGACAGAGGATACCAAGGAGAAGATACTCCTCTTATATACCATCATCCAAGACTTTGTCATCAACATGGGTGCCATTATTAGTTTTTCTATCCGTAGATGCCTACGAGGACCATTCTCTCGCGGCTTGCCACACCCATCTCTCATTTGTGGTTTATGTAGGCAGGCGGGAGTTAGATGGTCTGATGATGAGACCACCCAGATGCCACTTTAGACTTTAGACATGAGGATGATTGCGCGGTATTCGGTGTGGCCCAGGGGCAAGTCGCACCCTAGAGGAGTCGGGTTCATATTTCCACCAGCCTCAGAGGATGAGGTTGATGTTGAGGACACCTCGGATGGTAACGAGTACCAGGTGGATGAGGTAATGGGTGAGCAAGGACCTGAGGGGATGCAGCAAACTGATGATACGTTGAGCCCTTAATTTTAGAGCCACTAGAGACAAGTGGATGGGTACAACAAAGATGCCAACAAAATGATAAGGAGACTCACGGTCAGGCAGGACCATATGTTTGAAGCCATGAATATGTCTTTTGCCTCACTAAACGCGACGCTCCAGAGTTTCAACCCCACCGCATAGTTCCCATACCAGCAGCCTGCCCCGATGCCAAGGTTCCCACCCTCTGATTCAGTTGAAAAGCAGTAGCCACCACCACCACCAGCTTAGGCAATTATAAGAAAGTCCTCATACACTTAATGTTTATCTTTATAATGAGGACATTGTAATTTTTAAGTTTGGAGGAGGTAGTTTAATATTTATGTTTGCATTTTTAATTTTATTAGTTAGATTTACATATATTAATTTCATGTTTAGTTTTAGGTTCATTAGATGTTTGCATTCATGTAGTATAATAATTGCATAGTAGAGTAGTATTGTAAATAGTTTTTATTAGTTTTCAATCATGTTATGTTTACCACATATATAAAAAAAATAAAAAATTTAGTTAAGTATTGTGTTATATTGCATATGTCCAGTTGTTTGATATAGTTCAATTTATTTTGGCCAATGATGAGATTGGGATTAAGTAGACAAGTACAGTACCAACTATTAGAACTTTGATGTAATTTTCTGTTATGAATTGGATCTTTTACCTGTTTGAAACTGGTATAATAAGGTTAGCACATTAATAACACCTATGTGGATTGATTTAGTTCAAATTGATACATAAGGGACCTCTAAAGGATAATGCTAGTTTGAATGAAAGAATGACAAGGATAAGTAGTGAAGGTGAAGAATTAGGCAAGAACCTAAGTTTGGGGGAAGAAATGGAGTATATAAGCTTACTTATTAAAAAAATAATAAATAAATAAACACCGTGGTATTCTTGTCTATTTTTGTGGCCTTTGTTACGTGAGTAAGTAAGCCCGAGGGGATTGCCTTTACACCTAGCCCCGTAAGGTCTTAATGGTCCGGGAGTCGTTGGTCGAAAGCTCGTTAAGGTAGCACTAAAAAGCCTAAGGGAATAAGACATTGCATAGCCATGTGTATATAACAAAAAAAAAAGAATAAACGGGAAATAAGAGCGAAAAGCCCTCGTGATTGAAAAATAAAGCATAAGTATCTTATTTGGACCCTTAATATTGGTAATTATTTGATTTTAGTTGGATCTCGTCTGTTTTTGAAATTCTTGAGTTTACACTATATGATGCCTTCTAAGAGACTTGTTATGTATTAAATTTTAATTTGCATCAGTTATCATGGATGTTGAGCGCACACACACTATACCAGTAATAATTGTTTAAGATTTGATGAATGATGGGAATTATTGATTAGTTTTGATATAAAGTATTGTTGTGTTTGCTTGATTCTCTGAGGTCGATTGAACAGACTTGTTTCTATCATGATTGTTGGATTCGTAGGCATATAGATTAGTTTCATTACATCTCATTGCATTGCATTGTATAGCATTTTTGTTTTGTTTCGTGCTCGAGGACTAGCACGGGTTTAAGTTTGGGGGAGTTTGATGAGTGGGTTTTATACCTACGAATCGGCCTCTAATTCGAGCTTAAACTGTTTTAATTCTTTATTTTTATGTTTCATTTTACTTATTTAGTGTTGTTTTATGTTTAGGTGTGGTGGCATGGCATTTGGACTTGAAAAGGTGGATTCATGGCAAAACTTGGCAAGATCAGGAGCTAAACTTGAACAAAATCAGAATGGATGCCCACTGGGGCAGACTTATTACATACAAAACCCCCGCGGGGGCGGGGGGTGCTTAGAAAATAACAAAAGGCTAGCCCGCTGGGGTGGGCATTTAGAGAGTAAAAACCCCGGTACGGGAAAGCTCAAACTCCTGTTTCTTTTGAACTATTGTAGAAGCATGAAGGGGAGAGGTTGGCTTGGTCTGGAACTGTGATTAACATCAAATTAAGTCAGAATACATGTCTTAGGCATATAATTAACAAGAGACAACAAGGGAGAAGAATCATTAAATCAATTAAGTTTCTTTGGGGCCTTAATTTAAGCAAGAGCATTAGAGGAAGAATTTGAAGGAGAATTCACGATGATTGCAGATTGAAGCTAGAGTGAAGGGTGGTTCTAGATTCATTCTTTTTTTTTAGTTCAATAATTGTAATTGGTATGATGTTTACTTTGATTATTTTAGTTTTTATTTCATCGATGATGAACTAATATACTTATTAGACTTATGACGGATCTTTGGGTTGAACGATGATTATGTAGCTTTGAATTTCAGTTTATCTGTCTTGATTTGTGTTTGAATTTATGAATTGCTTGATCACCAATTCTATGTGGACTTGTATGGATTCGAGAGAGGAAATATGAGTTTAGACTTAGTCAATATAGCATGTGTTCTTAAATTCTATGATTGAATGGAATCTTGATGAATGTTAGGGTAGAGATATGCCTAGCATCACATGTAATCAGATAGAGAACTTGAACTTAAACCTTCTTTGATTGAAATTCATATAGAGATATAGTGAATTAGTTAATTAAGGTGTTTGGCTTAATTCTATCTAATTTGTGGATTTAAGTTAATACGGTATTAGTGCATCGAGAGATGGCTAGTTCTACTCGAATGTTCTTGATTAATAAACTGGGATAGTGCATTAAACTGGATTAAGGTGCAATAATCAGAGTGATACTTAGAGTGAAGTTGTAAGCCTAATTCTCCAATATTTGTTTGAAATTACAGTTTTTAAGTTTGTTGATTGTTTGGTATCCTTAGTATTTTTATTATTTTTAGTTTTTATAGTTATAATTCTTAAATTGGATAGTTTAATAAAATTTGGATTAATATAAGGCTGGTAATTGTGAGGGTTAATATCTTACTAAATCTCTGTGGGAACGATACTCGAGTTATCATTATATTACTTGTTGACCACATGCACTTGCGTGTGAGCGTAATTGGATTTTACATCCAACAGCTACAACTGAAGCGAGTACATTCAACGGGTCGGTTTATTAAGAGGTCCTGAATCAGCCGAGTGTTCAACATGTGGAGGTGATGTGTGTAGCGATCTAATTGTTGGATGTCTCCTTATCTCGATTATTTGGCAGATGGTGTACTACCTTCGGATCAGATGTTAGCAAAGAAAGTTAAACACAAAAGCTCGAATTTCGTGCTTATTGATGGAGATCTTTATCGACGGGCTTATTCGTCTCCTTTGTTGAAGTGTTAGGTACCATCTGAAGCTGAGTACGTTCTTCGAGAGACTTATAAAGGGATTTTTGGTGATCATATGGCGGCGAAGTCGTTAGCGTATAAGGTGCTTCGGCAGGGGTATTATTGGCCCACTATTTTCAAAGAAGCAACCGATTATATGAAGAAGTTTCTGAAGTGCTAGATGAACAGTCCGATCGCACATTAGCCATCAGAAGAATTGTATTCAGTTTTATCTCTCATACCTTTTGCTGTTTGGGGGTGGATATATTAGTTTTGTTGCTGAAGGCTAAGGGGCAGGTCAGATTTATTATAGTAGCAATTGATTATATGACTAAATGGGTAGAGGCCAAACCTCTTCGGACTATCACGGAGCAAGAATGTTTAAAGTTTCTAAAGGAATATGTGGTGTTCCGGTTCGACATTCCCATGATAGTGGTTTCGGATAATGGACGTCAGTCCATGGGTTCAAAGTTTGAGGCGTTCTTAAAGGAGTTGGAATTCAGCATCGGAAGACTTCGGTCGGGCATCCACAGTCGAATGGGCAGGTAGAGGTGACCAATAAAACCCTCCTAAATGGTATTAAAAAAAGACTTGACAATGTAAAAGGTCGATGGCCTGAAGAGTTACTTAGTGTATTACGGGCTTATCGAACCACGCCGAGAACTACTACGGGAGATTCACCTTTTAGATTGGCTTATGTTTTGATGTGTTGGTTCCTGTGAAAGTTGGCTCACCATCTCTTTGGGTCAGTCAGTTTTGAGAAATATATAATGAGGAAGGACTTCGGGTCAATTTGGATTTGATAGAGGAGGTTAGAGAAGCGGCATTGGGGAAGCTTGCAGCGTATCAACGTCAAGTGGCTAGGTATTATAACAAAGGGGTTAAGCTCCGAAGGTTTGAAGTAGGTGATCTGGTCCTTCGGGAGGTGGAAGTTTCTATGCCTCAGAATTTGGGAAAGTTAATGTCAAATTGGGAAGGTCCTTATGAAATCATCAAAGTACCGAAACCAAGAACTTATCGGTTACGAGCAATGGATGGGTCTAAAATAAAGAACACTTGGCATGCTAGAAGACTTCGGAAATATTTTCAATAGAGTTGATATCAAAATTTTTGAGTCGGTAATTCTTTCAACAGTTATCAATAAAAGAAACATTTTTCCACAATATTATTTTGTCTAATTACTGTTCGGTAAGTTGGATCTGTTCAACCCTATGATGGTGAACAGGATCGTTTCGAGGTTCGATGGGATCTGTTCAACCCTATGATGGTGAAAAGGATCATTTGGAGGTATAGTGGGATATGTTCAACCCTATGATGGTGAACAGGATCTGTTCGACCCTATGATGGCGAACAGGATCGTTTGGAGGTTCGGTGGGATCTGTTCAACCCTATGATGGAGAACATGATTCTGGAAGTTCAGTGGGATTTGTTCAACCTTATGGTGGTGAACATGATCGTTTAGAGTTTTGATGGGATCTAT
Organism: Panax ginseng; assembly: GCA_020205605.1. Classification (NCBI taxonomy): domain Eukaryota; kingdom Viridiplantae; phylum Streptophyta; class Magnoliopsida; order Apiales; family Araliaceae; genus Panax; species Panax ginseng. Next base: position 99,172,473 of record CM035130.1, read on the forward strand.
TCAACCCTATGATGGTGAACAGGATTTTTTCGACCCTATGATAGTGAACATGATCATTTGGAGGTTCGATGGGATCTGTTCAACCCTATGATGGTGAGCAGGATCTGTTCAACCCTTTCATGGTGAACAGGATCGTTTGGAGGTTCGGTGGGATTTTTTCAACCCTATAATGGTGAATAGGATCGTTTGGAGGTTCGGTGGGATCTGTTCAACCCTATGATGGTGAACAGGATCTGTTCGACCCTATGATGGCGAACAGGATCGTTAGAAGGTTCAGTGGGATCTATTCGACCATATGATGGCGAACATGAACATTTGATGGTTTGATGGGATCTGTTCGACCATATAATGGTGAACAAAATTATTATTTGATTTTTGTTAAGTGTTAAGTTCATATTTTTTTTTAATTATTGTTAATAATTGTCTGACAAGGTAACTGTGTGTGATTGTTTTAAGAGGAGTAAAAAGGAATAATTATATTTCATTAAAATATAAGAAAGCGATTACAATATTTTAATTTTACAAGTTTGAAGTTATGTTTTGGGAGGGTCGTCTTCAACACTGTCCTCGTCTTTGTCTTCAAAAGAATCGAGGAGTAAGGGGTTGATTGCGGCGGCAGCAAGCTTTGATTTTCCTTTGCTTCGGGCTCCTTCGTAGCCTTCGACGTACATTTGAATTATTTTGTTGGTGAGTTCGGGGGATTTTCGGTATTCATTTCGGATTTGGTTTCGTAGTTTGTCAGTTAAAGGTGGGCCAAGGGCTTTGAGCTCTCGGAGTTCTTTTTCTACTTTGCCTCGGAGTTGAAGATGTGTTTGCTCTTTTCTCTTTGCGTCGTGGACTTCACGGGTTAGGGTTTGGTTGTTCTGCTTCAGCACTTCATTTTCTGTTGAAAGTTCATAATTCCTTTCAGAGGTGGTTTGTTGAAGGGTTTCGACTGCTGCCAGTTGTTCTTTCAGTTTAGCGTTATTTTTTTTTTGAGGCCTTCGCAGTTGAAGGAGGTGTTGACGTGTAAGTATTTTTCTTTTGCTAGGGTTGATTTCAGGAGTTTATTTTCTCTTTGGGCAGGCATCCCTTCGGCTTCAACTTCTTAATATCTTTGGTTGAGCCGCCCGAAGATCCCATTAGCCTACAGATGTGTAGAAGTCAGTATGGGGTATGGAAAGTTGTTTGTAAATGAAAGTGATTAATGTTAATCGACTTACGCGAGCCTGATGAATCATGGCTGCACGGATGAGATCGACAGTTGTTATGCCCCCAAAGCGATGATCGTTAGATGGCAGAACAAAGTGGTCATATAGATGTAGAGGAACTCAGGTACTGGAGCTTCTTTGTCTGGACCCTGGGCTCCTCCATGTGCAGATGATTCTGTATATATGGGTATTTATGGACCCTGAGTGGACTTGTGTAGTTCTTTGAGCAGAACAACTAACTCTGTAATTTGGTTACTTAATTCTTCAAACTTTTTGCGAGAGACATGAGTAGGGTTAGACTGGCCAGATGTAGCCATGCTTGGCTGTAGGCTTGTTGCCTTTTTGGACTTTGAATGGGTAACAGGACCAATTGTTTCCCTATAAAAAGACTTATGTAGTTTAGTCTTAGGGAATGTAGAAAAGTTACATGCTATGTAATGTGTTCATTTTAGGAGTATTATCCTGCAAAACGGATGTCAGTTTTGACAAGATAGCATGTCAGGTTTTGATATAAAAGGGAATGTATGTACACATATTCCTTCATATTTTCCATTACATTGAGATTAACATGGAAATGAAATTACAAGTAATTTGAGATTACCAGTAATTGAAATGGGAAAGTATGAAGAGACTTCCCTCCGTGTTTGGTTTATCAGAGGCTGACATGTCTTAGGTTACTTTTACGGCTTTTTGGCATGAAGGTTCCCAGATCATCGCAATTTACTTGACGGGAAGTTAATCCGGTCTTTCAACTGGAGCGAATTTGGGTGGTGCCTTTCCTGGACCTCGTTGGAATTAGTCTCCCTACGAGTCTAGCCTCCTGGTGGAGAGACCACACAACATACTTTCACATACAACGCGTCTCACCGTATGGAAATGATGACATGTGCAAAGCACTAATATTACAGGCAGATATAGTGCGAAGCACTAAGTGCAGTAAGTAAATGCATTAATACACATTCATTCAAATGTAAATGCAACATCCACACATAAGCAGATAGAATGTTTTGAAAAGTTTGTAATAGTGACTTAAGCCCTCTTACTGGATGTCCCCAGCAGAGTCGCCACCTGTCGACGTCAGGATTTTATTTGTCCCTTTTTGTTCTTGTCTTTTGGTGTTCTCATGTTAGGTGAGATTTGTTTGAAAAAACAAGTTTGAAAAGGTTCGGCATGTATATGTCGATGATTGGACTGTAAGAGTCGCTATTTGGTATTTTTAAATGGTTACACCAACTCAACCAAGAAAAGGTTTGCACATTGACCTAGTGATGTAACATTGTTTAACTGGTCAGTGAAACCGAGATTCGTTAGGGTCCGAGGGCTTGATTATGCAGAGGGAAAGTGTTAGGCACCCCCCGACATCCGTGGTAGCACGATGACCGCCACTTTTCAATTTAAACTTCTTTTTGAATGTGTGTGTATGTGTGTGTCAATGTGCAATTATCTGGAAGTAGTGTTATGCCTCGTTTGCACCTATATACAAAGGGTTTGAATTTGTATAAAAGTTCAATTTTAACAAGATATAGCAGTGATGTTTTGTAAAAGAGGTTTTTGCAAACCCTTATGCTCAATAGTAATTGAGGCCTTTGATACTTCCATTTTATTATATGTTCGGCTTGATTGCTTTTATTTTTGAGATGCGAAGCATCTTCGAGAAAATAAGATATATAGCAGTGCCGAACTCCTTGTGGGCATGTAAGTCATCTAAGGAAATTCAAACACCATGAATAATTTACAAGCTGGTTACAGCTAAAAATGTCCATCACGGGAATCAAATCTAGATTCATAGACCTAATCTGTGATCGCATGATTCCTAGGCTCACATGATGATGCAAGATGTATGAAAGTTGTAAATAATTATATATATATATATATATATATATATATATATATATATATATATATATATATATATATAAGTCAGAAATATATATATATGAGCGATCAACCGTCACGTAAGTAAACTCAGACGGGATGAAAATGTAAATATATATATATATATATATATATATGTATATGTATGTGTGTGTGTGTGTGTATATGTGTGTGTGTGTGTGTGATCAACCGCCATGAAATAAACTCCAGGTGGGATGAAATGTAAATATATATATATAAAGACGATCAACTGCCATGAATTAAACTTCAGGCAGGACTGAAATGTAAATAGATATATATATATATATAGATATATAAAAGCAATAAAAACTACGGACCGACGGTCTGGACATACGCACACAACACGACTTTCAACGTGAATAACTGTGTGTGAATGAAAGTGGAGAAAGGCTTTAAGAAATGTGAGGTGTCTTATAGTGGGCTGCTAAGAAGACTTTAAATAGCTTTAAATGAATGAATACTCGATTTCCACTGGTAAAATATAGCAAAGCACAAGGTCACAAGTGTTTAAAAAGAGAAAGCACCCAGTTTATAGTGTGTACAAAGCAAAATGGACAGGGCTTCCTCGCCGTTTCTCTCTTGAAAATGGCCACCCAAGCCCTCTATTTATAGAGGTGGGAGCCGCAGGTCCACCTGCGGCTACCCGGGTTGCCCTGGGATCCGTGGTCCCCGCCGTCTCAAAGTACGTGCACGCATGTAATGCATTATCCGCTCGAACCTTCATAACTTTCAATCCGGGCATCCGATTGAGGCGTATAATACCTTTCTGGAATGCTATTGTCGAGAACTACACAATGACATAGGATAAGAGGTTGTACGAAGTCGGGAAGATGGGTCCATACCTAGATCTTTAGGTCTTCAAATTCTATCCAGTGTGCTGTCTTGTGTAGTAGCCACTCGAGATTTGAGCTATGGTTCTTGTAGGACACTTCTGTGTAGAATGTGGGATGAAATGTTGTTGAGATGGCGTGAATGTGGGATCGAGGTGGCAAAATGATGATTTTGCCCTCACCGGGGTTATCTCCAATTTTGGGCTGATTTAGCAGTCGTTGCTCAGGGTTATCTCTAAGATTGGGCTGTTGTAAGTGTTGGATGTCCTTAGGGTTATCTCTGAGGTGTGCCTGACCTCCCGGGGTTATCTTTGGGGCTAGAACTAAGTGCCTCGGGGTTATCTCCGAGGTTGAAGCTGATTGCTAGGAATTAAAACGAGCTTTTTCGGGGTTATCTCCCAAACTGCAACTGCATTCCTCGGGGTTGTCTCCGAGGTTGGAACTAAAACTCCTGGGGTTGTCTCCGGGATTGGAACTGAGTATCTCGGGGTTGTCTTCGAGATGGAAAAACTGAGTATCTCGAGATTGTCTCTAGGATTGAGCTGAGTTGACCTCCAGGGTTATCTCTAGAAGATGATTCTGCCCTCCTGCAATGTTAGTAATAGGAATACAAAATTTCAAGTGTCTACAGTTGGGATGTGGGTTTCTGTTGGTAGAGTTGGATGTTCTTCAGAGGTGTGTTTTCATTTTCTGATGAGTTGAGGGATGGGTTCGGCTGGTTCGTCGATTTCGACAGGTGTGTTTTGGGATTTGTTGGCTTCGATTAGAGGAACCCTCAACTCTTCGGTTGTAAAGGGGTGATCTTGGCGCGTTTCTTTTTGGTTCAGAGAATTTGGGTTTGTTCGGAGATAGGCATATCGAGAAGGCTTTTTGTGAGGGTAGGAGTTGAGATGTTTTTGAGTTTTTTGGTGGCTCTTTTCTTCAGTCGAGGTTGTGCAGAATTTTCGATTGTATTCTCTTAGGATTCTGTGTTTGGTGGTTAGGTGGATGTTTCAGTTGGGTTTTCAGAGAGGAATTCCTTAAGGTCTCTTTGGTCGGCTGAAGTGGGTTTGATGAGAAATACTGTAAAAGATAAAGAAGGATTTCTTAGAATAATTACTGAAAAGAATTTAAAGGTTATGTAAGTAGCGAGTTCAAAACTTACGTTTATGATCGTACAGCCATGCCTGTTTGCTAAAGAGGCCAAAGCTTCATTCCTTCAAGGGAAGTTTCTCATGTAGCTTCCCCATTTCCATCACTCGTTCAGGTGTGGTATCGTTGAAGTCTAGAGAGAGGCATTTGTGAGAGGTCCAATCTAGGATCTTGGGAATTTCTGGTCTTGTGACGAAGAACCAGTCCTTATGCCAACCTTTGTTACTCAAAGGGGTGTCCATCATGGGGAGTTTGACAAATTTGGAATTGGCTTTTGGGGGTTGTTTGCTTAACACTTTGAAGCCCCGCTCGCGGGAATTACCGATTTGGAACAGAGTGAAGAAGAAGTCGATTAGAGGTGAAACTCCAATCTCATGGCAGAATGCGATAAAGGCGAGGATGTTGATGTAGGAATTGGGCACCAGTTGGGCTAGTCTGATGCCCATAAACCCAATAAGGGTGACGATGAATGCATGGAGGGGTAGTCGGATCCCTTTCTCCAGTAGGGTGAGGGGCATGACGGTCCAGCCATTGAGTCGATGATACATACGGTCGGTGGGTGAAGGTGCTCTTAGATGATGGGTTGCTGGGATTTGGTAGTGTTCCTAGATTACGAGGAGATCAGCTTCTGTGATTTGAGAGAGGGTGTTGACGTGGGGGAATTGATCTTCATTAGGGTATTCGAGTGGTGTTTTTTGTGAATCAGACTCTGGTGGGTTTTTGATGGAGGATGGACCAGTGTTGGAGGTTGGTTTCGGCATGGTGGTTGTGGTAGGGAGGTTGGAAGTAGCAGGGATGCTGGATAGGGGAGTCACGGGGATGGGGATGGAGTTTTCCGACAAAGTGTTATCAGTATTTTGGGAGGAAGCCATTGTTGCAGTTTGAAGAGAGAAAATCGGGAGGTGGGAGAGAGGAAGAGTATCTTTGAATTTGAAATGAGTTGATGAAATTGTTTAAATCAAGGGAAATGGGTTTTTATAATGTTGTCCTTCCAGTTGTTCCCAGATCTCGAGGGCGACGCATTAATGAGGGTTATGATGGTGGATTTGAAGAGTTGGTTTGATATCCGGTGTTTGGGCTCTTTGGTAAGTGGACTTTGTTTGGCTTTGTTTGGGCATCACTGTTGTTGTTGGGCCTTATGTGGTTTGATTAAGGTGTTCTTGTTGCTAATGGGCCATATCCTGAATACTCTTCCATCAAATATTCTATTTGGTGGAAGACTGGGGGGCAATGCTAGGTCAAGGTTATTTGGGCCTCTGGAATATAATGGGTCATTAATCATGTGGTGTTATATGGGCTTGGACTAGGAGTGGCTTTGGTGGACGGGGGATTTGTGGATTAAGGATCCTAATTTTTTTTGGTCTCTAGATATGGAAGGAAGTATTGGATTATAAATCCCCGTCCACCAAAGCCACTCCTAGTCCAAGTTTTTTTTGGTCTCTAGATATGGAAGGAAGTATTGGATTATAAATCCACTTCCTTGATTCTAGGAGATTCGGTGCAATCCTATTAGGGAATGGTTGTTTGGAGAGAACCTTAATTTGATTCGGAGAAGGATTTTGTGAAGGTTTTGAGAACACTATAAATACATGATTTTTCTCTAATTTTAAGGTACGTGCAATTTATTACTTTTCAGACTATAACTTTAAGTCTTCATTGCTAACATTATATCAGCCTGTACTTATTCTCACACCAGAGCTATCCCCCGACGGCCCAAGCCGTCAAACTTTCGGTGTTTATCCGTTTCTGTGCAATATTGAATGCGCTCTGGTGATTTGAGCGTGTGGATGGATCTTGGCATTAACACTATATATAGCATATACCAATTTAAAATATATTTTTTTAATGTTTTACCTATAGTTTCACATATTTTAATTTTCTTACTTAATTTTGAATACTCAAACATCACATTTGCATTAAATTATTTGTAAAAAAAACAAATCAACTTATTAATTCAACTAAAATATTCTATAAACTTAATTTAATTGCATTTAGATTTAAAAAAAAATCACTAACTACATGCGGTTATACGAAGCTACTCTAGCATACCGTTTTAGCTTACATAACCGCATTTTGGATAACATTGAGCTAAATATAGCCTACTTTTAATGAGACTTAAATGTTGAGAATACTGATTAATTAGGAAAATAGTTACCGGGGTGACAGCGCAAATGGAATTGGATATGTGCTAAATGTTGGATGAGGGATACCAGGAATATTGCAACTAATACTGATGTAAACAGGCTTGCTTTCTCTCAGGGCAGTAGATATTGCCTTGTCAATTTGTTCATATGCATCTTCCAAGTTATTAAGAATGGCCTATAAAAGAACAAAATAAAATCAAACTTAATTTGTTAAATAAGTAAAAGAATTACTAGAACAGAGGATCAGTATATATCACAATATCAAGACAAATGTTATTTTCATAAGCGAAATTTAATATTTTTAAAAGCATTTTATTCAAATTAATGTGGGTCTCATTTAAAGAATATTGTGTAATTATCAAATTTTCTTGTGTATCAATTCTCAATTTAAACATGATAAACACATTTGTTAAATAAATAAAAATACAAATAAAATACTTTATTTGCATTGCAGTTAATAATAGGACATAGTCCCTCTGTTTGGAAATACCTTCTTCAGTGATACTAATATAAAGTTTTCTTGAATAATTTTATCCTAAACTAAAAAAAACTTTTAAAATTTGATATTGAAAGAAACACACACACACACACACACACACACACACGCACATATATATATATATATATATATATATATATATATATATATATATATATATATGCAAATGTATTCTAAACAAATCTTAAAATGGAAAATGAAATTTTAAACACAAATGAAATTCTTGTTTTCGAGGTAGTATATTCTTAATTCTTACATATATTAACTTTTAAGTCCTTCAAATTAAAGATGCTGAGATTTCGATTTGTTATATGTTTTTGTCATGAAGATAATACGACAAAAAAAAAACAATACTTTATAATATAGACTAACTGTCTTTTTGTTTTAAACTACTTGTCGTATTTTACTAAGCCCTTGCCTCATGATGAAATTTGCTTGGTAGGCCTTGATTGACAAAAAAACAAAAGAAAATAATAGAAAATGGAATTAATTTTAGTACATGATTGCCATATTAAATTTCATAAGTTACCTTCAGAATCATTAAAATAATTTTAAAAATTATGAATGATATTTAGACTTCAATGACTCGTTAATTTCAACTACTATCCCAAATAAAGTTTAAATTTTAAGCACAATTTTGATAAAACAGCCACACCAATAAATAAACTAATACAATAGAACAGTACTGAATTACATGAAAGCACAATCAAGAAATGTTGATTCCAGGTTATTTCAAATGGACAATCTATTCTAGTACTTCATTAAAAAAAATAATTATATTTTATATAGGAGAGTCGAAATTATATAAAACTTGTATAATAAAAAACATTTATATAAAACGAAACTCTCTTCATATAGAATATAACTTATTTATATAATAAAATAGTCATCGGTGACCTTAATTTGGCATCCCATATCACAATAATTTTATTATTTTTAGCCCATAACAAATTTAGTTATGTTACTATATCTCTTATGTAGTCCTCCAACTTTTATATTACTTCTTTTTTATCCCACGCTCATAGGGTGTTAATTTTTATAAACAATCAAATATATTATCCATTCTAAAGAAAAATAAGTTAATACTTCCTCCGTTCTTTAATATAGGTCGTTTTAGAGTTGTGCACAAGTAGTAAGGAAATGATTGTAAAACATTAAATATACTATCAATTGTCTATATTGCCTTTGTATTGGAAAAAGATAGTATTATTTATTGGTCAAAAAATAGTGAGAGAACCAAAGTTATATTTATTACTTGGGGTAATATTTGAAACTAAACAATTAATACTTACTTGAAATTCTCAAACGACTTATATTTAGGAACTAAAATATTTCTCTTAAACGACCTATATTAAGGAACGGAAGGAATAATCAATAACTAATCAATATTGACAATCTATTAGTAGTCAACCCCGATTAAACACATAAAAAAAACTTGTTAATTTTTATAAACGGCCAAATATATTATCCATTCTAAAGAAAAATAAGTTGCACATTAATACTTAATCGGTATTAGCAATCTACTAGTAGTCAACCCCAATTAAACACATAAAAAAACTTATTAAAAGGAAAATATATTAAAGTCAGCCCAATCAAATACATAAGAAACTTATTAAAAGGGCACTATCAAGACAATTATGTCAAACACATGTAACATAACAAACCACACTACTGAAGGAACATTTACCTGATAACACGTAACCGTCCTAAAACACTGCAACTCTTGGCTAAAATCTGGCAATCCAATTGTATGATGTAGAATCCTATTAGTCCCAAAATCATTGGTGTTGGGCCCACCCACAATACAAATAACCGGCAGATTCTCACTATAAGCACCCGCAATAGCATTCAGCACACTGAGCCCACCCACCGTAAACGTGACAACACATGCACCAACCCCACGCTCCCGTGCGTGCCCGTCTGCAGCATACCCCGCATTTAGCTCATTACAGCAGCCCACATTATTAAGCCCGGGCACCGCTATGAGGTGGTCGAGTAACGTGAGGTTGAAGTCACCGGGGACCGTGAAAATGTCACTTATGCCGATTTCCACGAGCCGCTGCGCGAGGTGGCGGCCAAGGGTGGCATCTGTGGCGGCAATGGTGGAGTCTTGTACGGTGGAGACGGTGGACGGTGGACAGGCGACATTGGATTGGTTGGATTCGGATGAGGAGTCTATAGTGCCAATACTAGTCTCCATTATTATTTTTTTATGAAGAAAAATTAATTAATTGAAATGGTTTTTTTGTGAGGAAATGTGACTAGAACGGAAGAATCGGATGGGGGAATAAATAGGTAAGGGTGAGATTCGATAAAGTGGGATATGACTAAGGCGGTTTAAGCGAGTATGATAACTCTTAATACTTGGTGGGGAGGTTTTCAATTGGCGGACTGCGGTTTAAGCGAGTATGCGAACTTATTACTTGGAGGGGAGGTTTTCAATTGGGTTACTTGGAGTAGCGTTAAGCTACGTTATTATTATTATTAGGAGCGAGCATTATGTTATAACCGAACCGAATAGCTTATTCAATTATAACCGAAAACCGAAAATAGCACACTTTTGATATCCGAACCAATAACCGAAATAGTAGATAACCGAATTATCAATTCTTCAATTACGAATTTATTATTCTTTTATTCGCTAATAACCGAAATGAAAATAATTGATTTGAACATATTATCAGCATAAAAATCTCATTACCAGAAAAAGAAAGAAAAAGCCACAGATTTAAACTGCATAAAACTTTAACTATTTGATTTATGAGCAAACGAAAGACACCACAACGAAAAGGAAAACATAGATGATAGAAACCCCCAATCTAAAGACAAATTTTCCATACACAGATGACAGATGATAGAAACCCCAACGAAAAGGAAAACATAGATGACTATTTGATTTTCCATACAAATCTAAAGAAAATATAGATGATAGAAACCCCCAACGAAAAGGAAAACATAGATGACTATTTGATTTTCCATACACAGATTCTTATAAACGAAAAGGACTATCAGATTAAGCCCCAAATCCAGATCGGATCTAAATATCTAATAGAGTTGGCCACAATCAAAATAGCGGTCACATGCTTGGAGGTCTTTCCATGGATCTGGATCGAGAGGCGGAGGCGGAGGCCGGAGACAGAGTGACGGAGAAAGCGGAGAAGAAAGAGTGAAAATATGAAATACTAAGTGGGATCTGACTTGTCCAACTCATAACATAGTAATAGTATATTAGTATGTTTTTTAATTGAAATGGAAATATGAAATACTAAATGGGATACTGGGATCTAACTTGTCTCCTCTAAGTCTCCTACCGGGTACCGGCTACAGGTATAAAATTAGTATGTTTTTTAATTAATAAGTTCGGTAATTCGGATACTCGAATTAGTTATTTTTTAAAACTGAATTCGAAACCGAATACCGAGTAATAAATTGGATATAACTGAAATTTGAAAAAAAACCGAAAAACCGAAATAATTCGGTTAAAAAAATTCGGTTGCGTTCGGTAATTCGGTTTTATCCGTTTTTTGCTCACTCCTAATTATTATGGGCTAGTTTTTGAGAATTTTCGGATATTTATTGTCTTAAAATTTATATAAAAAAAATTATCGAAAAGGAAATTTTAATATTCATTTGAATTTATTGTAGGCGTTCATTTACTTGTCCAATCTATTGTGTATATTATGATATGATGTGATAAAAATATATAACTGTAAGTTCATAGTGTCAATTAAAGAACTCATAAGTATAGGTCGAACTAATAGAGACTAGATTAATTTTAATATATTTTAATGTCTATTTTGGCTAATTAAAAATAAATATTGAAAATTAATTAACTAGAATATGAAAACTAATAATGAGGAAATAATCTAAGAATCTGAATTCATTAAATAATAAACATAATATATAATTCAATCTCTTCTATTTTTATAACTCAAATATGATTTTGATCTCTATTTTCTTTAATTTAGTAATTTACGATTAACGTGAGCAAGTTTAGACTATGTGTAAGACCCCAACTTTTATGAATAAAGATAAATTTTCTATAATTATCATTTTTGAATATTATGGAATGAATTTGATATAATGTTATAGTTGTGGGTAATAGTTATAAATTTTGCAAAGTATGCAAGTTGTTATATAATATTCGATTGGTCGGGGAATATTCGTTTTAACAGGGAATATTCGTACGACGGCACAATCATTGGTGGACCCCACAACGGAATTATTGTTGGATTGAGTAAACGACAAAAATATTTTATGAAAATAACGGCGGAAGTTTTATCGTTAACTGTTGAAACACCCGGTGTTAAAAGTACATGAATACGCGTGGTTGCATAGTAGCACACGATATTGATTATTGATGCTTACGTGAGAAGTCACTCAGTTTTATTCAATTATTGCTTTAGTAATTGTTGCATAGTATCTCACGTTAATTGATTCAATTATTATCGATATTTTATATATTATTAAATCAATAATTGAGACGACGAAGTTATTAATATTATTATTTTCAATATTAACGATGTCTAGAAGTTCTACCAAGGAGAGGTTTAGTCACCTAATTGCGCGCCAATAGGGAGAAATCCTTATTGGAAAGCCCCCTCTTTCCTGAGAACGACCTGGTCGATTAATAGTGTGAATTATAATAATGATGATGATGAAATCTTGTTTTATTAGTATTATTAATGTAATAAAACAGAAAAGCTTTTTATATAAAACAGAATACTTTTATAAAGTTATTCATTTTATTAGACTATAAATAAAATATATTATATTCTATTATGCATACTTGTTTTGCATAGTAAAATCTTTTTATATAAAATGTAATACTTTTATAAAGTTATTCGTTTTATTAGACTATAAATAGAATATATTATATTTTATTATGTATAGTATTTGTATAGTGTTTGCATTGTAAATTTTTTATATAAAATGTAATACTTTTATAAAGTTATTCGTTTTATTAGATTATAAATAGAATATATTATATTTTATTTAAAAATGTTGTTTTATAAGAATATTTTATAGTAAACCAACTGGACCGTCTGCTTTAAAAAAGTAAATCAATTTAGACCGCTTAGAATTAGTTACTATTCACCATTCTCCTATAAATAGAAGCTCATTCCTTCATTATTTCTTACTTAATTCAATTGAAACTCTAGATAGAGAAACGTGAGAGAAAAGAAAAAAAGTATTCGCTACTTCACTACTCCTATATCCAGCTTTGTTCTAAAGTAAGGGGTATTATTTCTTTCGTATTCATGAAGAGAACTTCATTATTCCATTCTTTATTATTACATTGGAATAACTCAGATACGCTGAGCTACCCTATACTTGGTGAAATTCTTCCATTATTCCATTCTTTATTAATATGTTGGAATAACTTTGTATATCTGAAAGTACCACATACATGGTGAAATTCTTTTGTTATTCCATTCTTTATTATTCATTGGAATATCCTATCGGTGCATAATTTCGTCGACACGGTTCCGTTTCTTTATTATTATTCGCTGAATATCATATCTCGTATGCGTTTACGCATGACTTCGTTCCATTCTTTATTATTACTCATGGGAATAACTCATGCATGCGATCTATCGCACGCATGGTGAATCCTTCATTATTCCATTCTTTATTATTCTCATTGGAATAACTTTGTCTATGTGGATTACCACATGCATGGTGAATGATCCTTTGTATTCATTCCTTATTAAATTGTGGAAATGATCTCAGATATCGTGGATTACTGCATGGCGCAAAAATCCATTTGCGCTTCATATATTCTATATACTCAGTTGGTTAAAGTTTTGACTTCTATACTCCATGAAATTAGTGAAATATCCTTTATATTTGCGCTTCATCCAATATCTTTTCATGGAAATATTCTTTTGAGCATTCTTAAATTTTACTCTACAAAGCAGTATCATGTTGACAATTTGGACGTTATTGAATTCTGGATAAATTAATTCTTGAACTTGTTTTATTGATTCTTATATCATTGTCATCATCCTCATGCTTATATTATGTTGAAAGTCATCTCGGCTGTTGTTGTGCATATATGGACTGGTATGATTATGACCGAGGATTATTCTTATAATCATGACCGTAATGTTACAAATGATGTGGTAAAAGTCCTCATTGGCCCGTAGTGCATTGATGGACAGTTGTTGGCATGATCATGACCATTGATGAATACACAAATATCTTTGGCCCATAGTGCATGGATAATTTGTGGTTGTGATACTAATGAATATCCTTGGCCGTAATGCAGGGATGATGTGGATTATTTATTAAGCTGAGTCCCAGCGATAAAAGTGATGAAAAACCTTTTAAATCATAAATGATATTAGATTTTATTCTCTACTTGACTCTTTTAATGGATTGCTTGTTCACTGCAGCTTAAACTTGATGTTTGTTATATTGTATCGCTTTAACATCTGTTGAAGGCTAACGATAATTTATTCTATATTATCTTAGTCATAATATTTCTTACTGGGCTGGTTAAGCTCACCCTTTTACTTTCATTGTTCTCTTCAGGAAATGAGAACGTAACAGGGACTAGTCTGGGAACGGAGTGACGGTTCAGATAATAGTATTAGTAGTCCTCACTATTCTATTAAATAGTGTGATAATAATTGTAATGAGGACTCAATTTAGTGTGGATATTGTCTAGATGACAATATTTGTATTAAAACTCACAACATATGTTTTGTCGTATTTTACACGACTGTTGTATAATTAAGTTGTATTTTGAATTTTGTACCATGTATTTGACGACTCAAGATGGGTGATATATACCTATTTTGGGGGCGTCACACTATGAAAATTTAAGGATTAACTATAACCCATCAAAATTTCTTTGAGTAAGCATGGATTATGAAAAACTCATATCTTAACAATAATATATCAAAACCTCTTAATTAATTTAAAATCACATAGAACTATAAAACGAAGTTATTTCAATAACGAAATAGGAACGCGAAATTAATTAAACGTAAACGCATAAATAATAGAAGAGATGAAAAATATTATCAAAAATAAATATTTAATTTCATCTTCAGATTAAAGAAATTAGCTAGACATGAAAAATAATTAAACCAACTAAAATAAAGAAAAGAAGAAGATTAAAAATAAATAAGAAAACTCCCTTTAATTAGCGATCGTTTAATGAATGTACAATTAAAAAATAATTTAATCTACTTCTACTCCTAACCTAAACTAATATAATACCTAATGCTCTATCTTCTCTAAAACAAGAGACCTATTTATAAGGAAAACAACTTTGAACCCTAATTTAGATTCATTGAACTTGACATTTTTGTTCCTTTTTCATGTAAGTTTTAACTTTCTAGTGACAATCAACTTCTCAAAGAGATCCTCTAGATAGACTTTCCTTTCTCTTATAAAATAAAAAGTATTCAATTTTTCTTATAATTATTATTCAGTAATTGGTTAAATTGATAAAAGGTTAAAGTTAAGGGTGATATGTGAAATTTTTTCAAAGTAAGCAAATTGTCATAAAATATTCGTTTGGTTGGGAAATATTCTTTTTGTTGGAGAATATCTGTACGATGACATAATCATTGGTGGACCCCACAACGGAATGACTGCTGGATATAGAAAGCGACAGAAATAACCTTTTTATAAAAATAATGGCAAAACTTTTAGCATTAACTGTTGAAATATCGATAATAAAAGAACAGTAATACGCATTGTTGCACAGTAGCACACGATATTGCACAATATCTCTGATTATTGATGCTTACGTAAGAAGTCACTCAGTTTCATTCAATAATTGCTACAGTAGTTTCTGCATAATATCTCATATTATTAATTCAATTATTGCCACAGTATCATCTACATAATATTTTATATTACTAAATCAATAATTGAGACAACACATTTATTCATATTATTATTTGTATTATTGACAATGTCTAGAAAGTTCTGTCGAGGAAAGGGGTTAGGTTATTTAATTGCGCGCTAATAAGAAGAAATTCTTATCGAAAAGCCCCATCTTTCCTTGGAATGATCTGGTTGTCAATATTGTGAGTTATAATATTAGTGATGAATAATTGTTAAAAGATTAAAATGTGTTTATTGAAGATAAGTGATTTGTGGTAAATATTTATTCATTTTTTGATATAAATAGAGGGGTTTGTCATGAGGCGGTTGTTGTAAGTTTGACTTATTATTCCATGAGGAGATGTACTAATTTTTTGGACCGTCGATTGTGGTTTTAATAGTAAATCAATCTGGACCGTCCGTGAATCAGTTACTATTGCAATATCCAATCTCCTACTAAGGTAAGAGATATTATTTTTCGTAATCATTCTTTAATCTGTGGGAATAACCTGTCTACGCGAATTACCGCATGCATGGTGAATAACCCTTCGTACTCATTCTTTATTTGTGGAAAAGATCCGTCTACGTGGATTACCGTATGACGGGTGAAAATCCATTTGCAGTTTCGTATATCACTTCTTTTCATATTCCTAAATCTAAACTTACTATGGTAAGTATTGCTTTTATAATCCCTGAAATTAGTAGAATATCCTTGAGTTTTGCGCTTCATCTAGTATCGTTTCATTGAAATATTGGTCTAAACTTTCTTATTAAATTTCAATATTTTCATTCGGGGTACTATTCATGGGGTACTATTCACTCGGGGTACCATTCACGGGGTACAATTCACTCGGGTACTATTCACGTGGGGTACTATTCATTTGGGTACTATTAACAGGGTACTATTGTTACGCCCCCAAATTCAGTTACTGAAAACCCGAACTTGGTGCTTCACGATACCATTTCTATGAGCGAAATAATACTAATACTAATAATAATAATAATAATATAAATTATCAAATTTAATTTAATATCAGAGTTTTCAAATCCCAAGTACGAAACCTTTAAATATTCGTTACATGATAATAATAATATTTATCATCCTTATCATAAAGTCAAATTATTACATAAGATAGCATCGAAATTCATTCAGCAACCTTTCCTTTCCCTTTGTTCTTAGCAGAGCCTTCAGGTTGTTCACACTTAGCTGAAAACATTTAAATTAAGCAAGGATGAGCATTTGAGTGCCCAACAAGTAATAGCAACAATAACAGTTAGCTGAATGAATTAAATGTTTTTTTTAAACGATACATCTACAACGAATCAACAGTTCTGAAGTAAGCTGAACCAATAATAAACAATATATCATTTCGATTTCAAATTTTTGAAACTATGTACTGACTATAAATGAGGATCAATTGACAGACTATGAACATTGTTTTTCTATTTTCGAAAAGGTTAAATATAACTTCATCTATAAACCGTCATAACTTACGGGCACGGGGGTGATCAGCCCGTTATGTCCTGTATTGATCAATACTACATTCAATGATGATATTTTCGTCCAGCATATCCGCTTTAGGCACATAAAAGTTTCCCATATTTGGGATGTTCATACCAGTCTAGAATCCGAACAAAAACAATTCGGTTGGACAATAATAAAGTTTTATCTTGTTCAACAACAATTTTAAGATTGTGTCTAGCCGGATTAAATAGCTTAGACATCTTTCAATTCAACGTATACATGTTGGGCACTGATAAGTATGTATTAACATGTGATAAAATATAATGATTATCCAAGTGAGGACACTTGTATAACCAAGTTTAGAAATTAACGAACAGAATATATTTCTTGATCTACAATAACAGAATAAAGGAACTTGTACAACAATTATAATTTAATAGCTTACTTATACAGACTCATTGCAGAAGTATATAAAAAGGTTGAAATATTTGAACAATTGAAAAGAATAGTTCAGATATTATCTTACGCATGTCCATTGCATAAAGTAAATGCAAAGGGTTAGATACTTGCCTTGTCTACTGCTTACATAACTTAGATTTATCTTTTATATCAAGCCCTATCATTAAATAAATCATTCGTTCGATTAGAATAACATATCATATCATATTGTACTGCTATTTGTAGTCAGCACATAACCTAATCACATTGTCATGTAAGTTTAACAATAATTAAATCACAAATAAACATTTATCAAGTCAACCTATCTAAGTCCAAATCAATTTCTAAAATATGTCGGTGTACTGACAACTTTATCGGGTATTTATCGAGTCTAAGACTCTATACAGTAGTTCAATATCCATTTAGATAACTTAAACACCAGTCTCATTATTTTTCATGGCCTTATAATAATTATTACAATTTATCATAATTTTTGAAATACCAAAATCATTATTAAATGATTTAAATATTAAATAATTACATTATCATTAATATTTAATTAATATTAAACTATTAATGAAACCATTGACAAAATATTAAGTTATTTAAAATAACTTAAAATATTTTTAAAACATTTATATTACCCTTAAATAATTTTTAAAACAATTAAAAATCATTTTAAATAATTACCACTAATATTAAAATATTAATGTATTATTTATTCAAATATTAAAAGTCATTAATTATAACTTAAAATATTTTTAATTCATTTATATCCCTTTTAAATGATTTTTAAATCAATAAAATCATTTTTAAACTATTTATTTAATAGAATTATTAAATAAATTAATATCATTAATATTAAATTATTAATAAAATCTACCTTTAAATATTAAAAGTTATATTTTATAGCTTAAAATATTTTTATAACACTTAAATAATTTTATACTATTTTTAAATTATTAATTCTATTTTTCCATAATTTATTTAATATATTTATTTTTATACTATTTTTAAATCATTAATTCTATTTTTCCATAATTTATTTAATATATTTATTAAATAAAATAATTATCATTAATATTAATTTATTAATGAAATTCATCACATAATATTAAAAGTTATTAAAAATAACTTAAAATATTTTCTTATATCATAATATATTTTTAAATAATTTTTCATGTGTATTAAAATTAGTTTTAAATAATTTATTTAATATTATAATTAAATAAATTAAATACCTTTAATATTTAAAAATATTAAATATTTATGAAATATATTAAAAACTATTAAAATATAATTTTGGAATTTAAACTAATTTTTAATAATTTATTTTGTTTTTTTAATAATTTAAAACTAATTTTCTATAATTATTTAATAAAAATAATAATTTTATAAATAAAGTGTCGCTGAAGACTGCCTATAGTGACAGAACCGTCGCTATAGGTTTTCTTCATGTTCTTGATGAAACCTAGATCTTCAAAGACAGTTTCGAGCTAGGTAGTTTGACCAAGTTTAATTTGTAAACTGTAATGTTTCTGGGTAAGTTCATGGTCAGATACTGTAGTACTTGTGCAATACTACACGATCCAACAACAAGAATGGCCAAACATCATAACATGAGTGAGATCTAGGGCCTTGAACAAGCTGTCAGAGCTGTTCTTTATTTTCTGGGTTACCCATAAATAAAGAACAGTTCGACAAGCCATATTTGGGCTTCCACAATTTGCAATCCGTGTAATCTTTGTGTGATGTAATGGATCCAGTGTGTAGCCAGCATGACAAGGAAGAGATCCATCACAAAACATAAACAAAACAACAACAGAATCACAAGATCTATGCTGGTCAAACCCTGTCAGAGATCACGTTCTTGAGTTTTCTGGGTTACCCAAAAACTCAGTTCGTGATCATCTGGTCTGCTTTGACCAACCACTAATTTCCATCCATTTGATATTTAGGAGATTTTAAGGCATAAACATGAAGTAAAAATATCAAACTATAGACTAGATACAACAACAAACATAAATCAACCAACACAAGAAAGATCCCGGAGATTGAATATGTTGTCAGGCCCTTTCTGGGCAGTTTCTAGGTTACCTAGAAATGCCCAGTCATAGCCGGTCAACGTGGTTTGACCACGATTATCTTACAACTTAGGTAAGATCTAAGCATGATTTCAACTCCAGATTAAAGACCATACTACATACTGTAGGGATTTCGGCACAAGAACGCAGCGAAAATAAAATAATTCAAAGCAATTTTCGAAACCCAAAAATAGGATCCATGCGAAAAACAATTAACTCAGTTGTTTAGAGATTATACCGAATATGAAAAACGAGAATCTGAAATTGATGCCTCGAATCCTTAACGCAATTCCTCACGAAACTACGTCTCTATGGTATCCACACGAACGCCGCATGAACCGTCGAACGATTCTGCAATAAGAGGGACTTGCGGTACTAGCCACCAAAGGAACTTTTATGAAACTGTATGTTTTCTCTCTAGTCTCTCTCTAAGAGCAGCTAGGGTTTTCAAGTTATGAATTAACCCTAAGTAGCTGCTATATATCCTATATATAGTAGTTAAAAGGAATTAATCAAAACCTAATTTTATAAAATCCGAATTTATATATATAACTTAATTAAGTCTTACTTAGTTAATATACATATATACAAACTTTCCTTTTAATTTAAATTCGTGATTTAAATACTATTAATCATATTAATATATTTAAATCCTTAAAATTTAAATTTATTCCCTTTTAAATTACGTTCTATATGTGTGACCCTATAGGTTATTATCACATTGGCAATAATTTTAAAATCATATTATAAAATTATAAACAGTGAGCGGCATCTAGTAATGCATCACTGCTACCCAAGTAATAATAAGATCGATGATTCGATGCAACCTTTTAGTGACCAATGTTTCAATGTAATTTAATCCTTTTAACCTTAATATCCTAGATTAAACTTGAGTCATGGAATGTGTCATACTCTTCATAATTTAATCTGAGTTTTTCTTGATCAATGAGTAGACTATATGAAACAAATCACTATTTGAGCATGACCATGCATTTCATAGTCCTACTCAATCAAGAGGCCTATGGATATCACCCCTAATAAATAGGAGGGTTAAATTCCATCTAGATCACTCATATTCCTCACACGATTCATGATGTACCCAATAATCACCTTTATAGTCCACCATATTAAAGGTGACATTTGAGGATATCAAAGTACATAAATTCCCGTGTAGTAATATAGTGATTTCAGTCGAGGACCATTACATCATTGTCACTATGAGAATTGCTAATGACACTTCGCATAATGCTCCACATAGAATTCTCATGGTGGGTCTATCCGATTATCGTTTTCTCTAACATGTACCTATGCATTGACTTAATATCTCATATTTATTTATGACCATGAGATTTGGTCATCAATCGATCCACATACTTAGTCTCAATGCATCATTGTTGTCCCATCAACAATGATACTCGATTAGGGACATTTAAGAATAATGATACTAATTATAATTATATAATCTCATGTTCAAGTCACATACTTGAAACTATATAATTTGTATCACTATTCTAAGGATTTTTATTATGTTAACATTTATATAACGCAGTAAATAAAACCATAATAAAATCATTCATTTATTCAATCAAATATAATATCAAAACGTTAAGTAATTATATCAAATAATTGGCCTCTAGGGCATAAACTCTATCACATACAATAAGTCCAAACTTTCAAAACACTAAAACATTACACAGAATGAAATCTATGGGGTCTGACATTCATTGTCAGACCACTTTTTAAAGATTTTCTTGATTATGAAAAACTTCAAATCTGAGCCTATAGATGTTATGGATCAAACATCTATCAACCCAGATCATCATTTTATACCATAAACAACATGTTTTAACACTAAAACACAAGATCTAACATATAGATCAAGATCAGATTTGCAATTAGGGTTTATAGCTTCTATGAACAAATCTTGATTCTAGGCTACTGAGTTGTTGTGAGTAGTAGTGGGGCTTTGTTTTGGGACTGAAATGCTTTAGGATTTCGTGGGTTTAGAGAGAGATGGTCTTAGTGAAGTGTATGAGCACAAATAAACAAATATGTGCACTTTTCTCTCTCCTAACCTATTTATAATTCTTATATGCAATGAATCTAACTTGCAATGTGTCAAAGAGGATAAGCTTGGATGAGTTTTAGGGTATGTGCTATAATCTAGGGTGGTGACTTTGCAAGCTATTTCATTAAAATAATTCCAAAAAGGCTATTCTAGTAAACTAACAAAGTATTTTAAGGGTATTCTTGTCCATGATGCTTGAATCTAGGTTAAAATCAATAGATCTTAAACCTTAAGGTTTCCCAAATAATTTCTAGTGTTTAAAAATTTAAGTTTAAAGTTTAATAAAATTTTAATTAGAACTTACTAATTAAAATTAGTGTTTTAATAGAAAATTAGGATTTTAAATAATTAGGGTTCCTTAATATCATTAGGGTTCCCAAATTAACAATTAGGGTTTTCTAATTAACATTATAATTTACTAAAATAATAATTAAGATTACCATTGAAGCAATTAGGGTTTTAAATTAAAAATTAGGGTTTCTAATTTACAATTACTGTTTCTAGACAATAATTAGGATTTACCTAATTAACATAATATAATAATTGTTATCACTTACATACCTCAATGTCTTACCAGTTGAAAACTAAGGTTTGAGTTTCAAGTTAGGGTTTAACGAATTAATACTAGGGTTTTGACAGTATACACCATAATTGACTAACCATTATCAATACGTACATACAGTACTTATTTATAGCACTGAAAAATCAAAATATAATTAATATTATATTATTATTCTCATTCCCTGATAAAAATCCAAAATTAGGGTTTGAATTCCATATCTGATTTATTTTTCATATTTAACC
Source organism: Panax ginseng (assembly GCA_020205605.1). Lineage (NCBI taxonomy): Eukaryota > Viridiplantae > Streptophyta > Magnoliopsida > Apiales > Araliaceae > Panax > Panax ginseng. Next base: position 99,194,867 of record CM035130.1, read on the forward strand.
TTATTAATTAACTTAAAATAATTAACTTAATTAATCTAGTATAATTTCATAAAATAAATTAATTATTATAATAATTCTAATAATCATTTCATATATTATTTAAATAATAAAAAATCATATTTTCATGGAAAATAAATAATAAAAGCATTTCTACTATAAAATTAATTAATATAATAATATACCTTATAATAATCAATAATTCTAAAATAAAATTATTTGAAATCATTCATGTAATAAATAAATTTTATTTATCACATATATACATACACATTACTTGGCACATACTTCCACCTTTATAAATAAAAAAAAATTATATACAAAATTTTTGATTTATTTATATAGAAAATATCGGGTTGTTACAACTATTCACGACAAAATTAGTTTCTTTTCTGTCCAAACACTACTACAAAACAGTAAATAGATAATGCGTAAAACGTTGTGGTTGCTATCCCAGAAACGTCGTGGTTAAGGTTGTCATCTATTTGACACCCTTTATACAACGTTTTAGTTTGACACATTATACAACATTTTTTTTTCTTAAAAAATGTTATAGATTTGTTTTCCATAAATTATTAGATGCTTGAAAACGTTGTAGATGGTATGATTCCACAACGTTTTCTGGCTTAAAATATTGTAGTTTAATATATCAGACAACGTTTAGACACATTTACACAACGTTGTAGTTTAATATGTTAGGTCACCTAATTGCGTGCCAATAGGGAGAAATCCTTATCGGAAAGCCCCTTCTTTCCTGGTAATGATCTGGTTGATAAATATTGTGAGTTATAATATTAATGATGAATAAGTTCGTGTTGATTAAAGATGAAATTATTGATAAAAAATATTTCCATTGTGTTGGGATTATTAGTGTTAGTGGAAATCAACATTTATTTCAATAATAATTGATTTTTGGATGTTAAATTTACCAAACGGGCAATTAATTAGATAAATGAGCAATTAATTACTATTGGTTCACATGAAAATTACTGTTGATTCATATGTATGGAACTATTGATTCACATGCATGTACTATTAGGGAAGGTGGTGCAAGATTGATAATATTTGAAGGACTAAATTAAAAATAGAGGTATAGATGAATGTACAATACTGTAATAATTCGAGCCCCTAATCATGCAATTATAGAAACTATGTTTTTCTATAAATAGAAGCTCATTCTTCTTCCATTCTCACCAATTCACTAGGATTCACAAGAGCAATTATAGAGAGAGAAGCTATAGAGGGAAAGAAGAAGAGTATTATGCTACTTCACTATTGTAGTATCCAGCCTTCTACTAAGGTAAGGGATATTATTTTTGTTCAATACTCGTATGAAATAATATTTTCTTCCACACTCTGTAGTATGTAAGTAATATTATTTCGTTTCGTATTACTACTTCTACACTCATTTTGTTAAAGTATTGCTTCTATACTTCGTGAAATTAGTAGAAAATCATTGAAATTTGTGCTTCATCTAGTATCGTTTCACAAGGATATTTTTCTGAATATTCTTGTTAAATTTTAAGCTTTTCATGCTGGAGTACTATCATGGGCAATATTCATAAATACGGTACTTGTAACGATCGAGAAATTTTATAATTTAAATATTTATTGAATTAAATAAATATTTTAAATAATATATTTATTGAGAAAAATAAATAATTTATGAAATTGTGGTATAATAATTTAGTTAAGTGTGTATGATAACTAAATTAAAGCAATAGTAATTTTATTATTTGAAGATTTAATTTAATGAAATAATTAAATTAAATAAAATAATATTCTAGTCTAATTTAATAATTAAATTAGATATATAATTATTTATTTATCATAAGTATAATTATAATAAAAATTATAATTATTATAACTATAATTATAAGTTATGTAAATTGGTTACATGTGTGACAAATAAAACTATATAATAAAAATATTATAAAAATAATCTAGAAGGGGGGAGTTGTGTTTAGCCAAATAAGGCCTTGTGGTCTTTGACTTAATTTAACTGACGTAAAGTTTTTGGTTCTTACCTGACGTACGTGGGAGAGGGAGGCCAATTATATTACGCGTATGTTTTTCCTAAGGTTAGAAAACAGAGAGAAAAAAAACACAAAGAGTTGGTGAGAAAGGGAGAACACAGAGAAAATTTGTTAAGAGATTGAGGGTTTTTGTTGTGGAAGGGGAAAGAATTGAAGCCACTCTATATCAATTGCTTCAAAAATCAAGGATTAAGGTATAACCTACTCTAATTTTAACTTTTAGTGTTAAAATTTATATTCTGTGAATTGTTAGTCACGTTGGATTGATATATACATGTTTGGTGATATAATATGTTAATCATCATATATGAGTGTTATTGTTGGTAATCTAATGCGTGAAAATTAGGTTTGAAGAAGAGAATTAGAATAACAGTGTATATTCATGTAAATGGCTCGTTTAAGTACAAAATTTGATGTCCAATACTTGATATAATTTGCAAATTGATGTTAGATTATGTTAGTACATAAAGAAATAAAAACAACATAATTTGAAATCAATTGGTTAAGAAACGAAGTTTTGGTAATCAAATTCGCTAAAAGTGTTAAAAGTGAAGAAATTGGAAAAAAGTGTGGTTTTGATCCTTAAAAGTTAAGTAGATATAGTTTTTATGTTGTTAGAATGATGAATTACATGCTTATTGGTGTTATTACAAAGTTTTAGTTATGAGGATTTGTGAATTTTTGTGGAAATTGGGAGAAATTGGGTGTCTTTGTAAAATAGAAATGCAAACTACTGGTTTACATGCGTATATGCAAGGCGAATTGCAATGTCTTTGCAAGGCCTTAGAAGTTACGCACCCGGTAAAGTAATTTACTGCGTTCTCCTTTCGCCTTCGAGGCGTTGAGTTATTATTTTTGCAGACCATAGTATGTGAACCTAATCTAGATTGGCATGCATGATAAAGATATTAAATCATAACATGGCATACAATAATAGATTATAATGTAAAGTAATACTAAATGTGAAGATTTTAAGTTATCATTGAATAAGTTATGTAATGAATGAAAATTGATGTTTACAAGAGTTAGAAGTGAATGATAAAGCTTATATTAAGCGATAGTGAGATTTCAGATCCGTAAGAATGGTTAACCAACATGATTAGACATTAAGTTAAAGGTTATGGCTTAAATGGTGGGTTAAACCTATAAAGCTAATGTTGATACAACTAATTGGTATTGTGATTTCAATGGTATATGAAGGGTAATTGGCGAACATTATTATACTTGTGTAGCTTACACATGAGGCAAGTTCCCTAACTTCATTCTCTTTATAATGAATGAAAGTTCTATAATTCCTTTATTTTGTTATTGTCAAGCAAGCTTTCTAGTCCTAAATTATCATTATGCAAATCCTGTATTACAGTTGAGCAAGCATATTGATTCTATTTTGTGTATGGTTGTATAAGCTCTTGTAACCTAATTCGTTACATCTAGCGAGTTTCACTTTCCTTATTCTTGTTATTGATATTCAAAGCATATACTGATTTAACACATTGTTTCAAATGGGGTTTTCCTACCTCTTTTGGATGTAGTACTTTGCATATATACCGTGTCTATTCAAATGTCTATTGTTGTTATTCAATCTTTGATTTAAGTAACCTGGTTCAATTCTATATTGTTGTGTTGAACCTTCCAATAGCAAGAAAACTCTTATTGATTGGACTAATCTATAATTGAACAATGTTCTAAAATTTTAGAACCACTGATAAGCTAGTTCCGAGCTAAACTTTCTTTAGTGCGGAAATCCTAAAGTCAAACTGAGATGAACAACCCTAACATAGGGGATTATGTACGTGTAATGTTTAGATGTTTGTGCATAATACATGGTACAAAGGGCTGATCCCCCTAAGTACGTAAAGAAGGGTCTGTATAGTCTAAACGACTGTTAAGATTGGGGTAATAATACCTAAATACTGGGGACATAGTTTGTTGTCTTAAGACCCTCAGATATTAAATTTGAACTTGTTTTCTATTTTTGATTCGTAGAACAAGTTCACCATTATTCAGCATTCGTTGTTCATTCTCATGTTGTTATTATAATTACTCTCTATATCAATGAGCAATTGTTTGCTCACTCTTGCAATTAACACTGCAGCTAAAGTCGAAAAGGTCAATGAGCCGTCTTCTAGCAAAGGAAAGGGCAAGATGTCCAAGTGTTGAAGATTTGTGTGAATTTATTAGGATGAAATATGTTAAAAGACATAATTTATTCTGTGATGTATTCTGCAGACTTATGTAATAATTTAAGGTTAGATTACCTGGGATTGTTTAAAGTTGATGTAACCCTTTAATGGGAAAGATTATTGTTTAAGTTATTTGAATTATGTCTTTATCCTTTATTATGGGTAGTTAGATGTAATAGTTTTGGATAGTGAGCACCAAATCCTATGGGAATGAAGTAATTGGATTTGGAGGTGTCATAGGTTGGTATCAAAGCTTTAGGTTATGAACCTTAAGTGGGGAAACCTTAGGAAGTAACCTTTAAGGAGATAGGAAACATAGTGGTGATAAAACTCTTATCAAGTTCTAAGGAATGGATTAAGGAATTCATTGAAGATAAAATAAAACAATAAAAGACTTTATGTGCTATATGTTAATAACTTATGTGCTCACGAGTATCGAAGAATGTAAAGTAGAACTTAAAGTATTTTGTTGTCAGGATGTCTAACGTTGGAGGATCCAGTCTAGCTAGGGATGTGATACCTCAGATACCTAGAGACGAGGAACCCCGAGATGTCCACGTTGTGCGGGAATAGTTAATTCAGAGGGAGCTTATGTCTGATCCTGAGGAGGAGAGCTATGAGGAGATAGAGGAGGAAGACGAGGAAGAGGATCCTGTGGAGTTTCCACCAAACTCCATATCAGCTGAGATGTATGAAGTGATGTATGATAGAAACATAGAATTACAAGATAAGGTTGAGGAGCTGAAGGAGTTCGCTGAGATACGTCAAGCTACTATAGAGCAGAAGGATGAAGAGATTCAGGAACTTGACTCACGCCTTGGAAACACAGTGAGATTTAGTTCATAAAAAGGGTCAGCATGAAGATCTGTTGATTGAGAACGAGAAGATGAAGACTGATGTGGAGAAGCTAAAAGATGACTTGAAAGAGCAGTCAGCTAAGCGTGCAAGGGCAGAGGACGCTTGAATGAAGGCGACTCAATGTACAGACCGTGCTGAGGCTAAGGTCCAAGCGAAGAAGGACAAGATGAATGAAATGGATTATGCCTTTCATTCAGCGATTAATAGGTCCCAGGATCGAGTCTTTTATTACCCACCTCAATTTGAAGACTCGCCGTGGTTCATGATGGATCGTATGACAGCGTATCGTATTATGGAGGAAGAGCGTAGAGAAGCCTCTCGACGTCTTAATATGCTCAGATAGAAAGAATAAGAATAATAATGATATGTGGTTAAGTATGTGATTAAATAAACTATAAATCCCTTATTATGAGATAAAGAAAGGGGTAATATGAGGATGTAATCCTGAAAACATGTCTAGTTCAGGAAAGTGGATGTTAATAGAAGATATGCTATCTTTATTATGTTTTAAAATGTTATGGATGAATAAATATCAAAGTTTATTGAGATATTATGTGTTATAGCTTTAATCTTAGAATGTTTAAGTTAAATCTCAAATATTCAAGAAGTAGAGTAATGAACTAATAAACGTATATTTTAACAGAAGATGCCTCCTAGAAGAAGACAACCATGCCAACAACCACCTCCTGAGGGGTCTACTAACAATAATAATGAGGCCAAAGCTAACCCGGTTCAGCAGTTGGTAACCTTGTTAATGGGAGCACTTGCGAATCAACCGCAAGCTCAAGTCACGACCTTCAAGGAATTCAAAGCGGTTGGACCACCAGAGTTGCAAGGGTCTATGAATCCAGTTGAAGCCCAAACCTGGATCATGGAAATGGAGAAGGTGTTCGACGTTGCCAGAGTCAACGAGGATTAGAAGACTGCGTTCCTAACGTTCACGCTGAAGTCTGAAGCTAGCTACTGGTGGCAGGCAAATAAGGTTTGTGGGGGACAGGGAATAATAGCATGGGATAGGTTTAAAGAGATGTTTTTTGAGATGTACTTTCTAGCGAGTTCTCAAAATCAGTTGGAGATTCAATTTTTGGAGCTGAAACAAGGAACCATGACGGTACCAGAATATGTTGCGAAGTTTAATGAGTTGGCAAGATTTTCCACTTATCAAGTTAATACCTATGAGCAAAAGACAAGAAGGTTTGAACAAGGGTTAAAACACTGGCTTTATAGCAAGGTTTCAATGTTCTAGTTAAACACATTTGTGGCTGTACTGGAAAATGCAATTATCGCGGAGGGTGGAAGCGATGCCTTAACCAAGTACAACCAAAAACAGAAGAAGATAAGGAATGAGAATGGAAGTAAGGCTGGTGGAAGTAATAATGGAAGTAACAATCAGAAGAGGAAGTGGAGTGAGAATTCAAATACGGGAGGACAACAAGGAATTTAGCAAAAGAAAAAGTTTGAAGCTTGTGCTACTTGCGGGAAGAACCATACTGGGGTATGTTTGAAGGGTAAGAGGGTGTGTTTCAATTATGGTCAGGAGGGTTACATTTCACCGAACTAATTTAGCCCAAAGAAAGGAGCATGTTTCACCTGTGGTTCAAAGGATCACATGGCTCATGATTTCCCTAAAAAGCCAGCGAGAAATGCAAGTGAAGGAAAGGGAAACAACGGTGGTGGTACATTAACTATCACTAGACCAGCACAATCAAGCCGACCTACTGCGAGGACTTTCAATATGACCGTGCAGGATGCTGTGAAGTCTAAGGATGTGGTGTTAGGTATCATTTCGATTAATGGTATTAATGCTTATGTGTTATTTGATTCGGGTGCTACTTGTTCATTTATATCCGATGAATTTGTTCAGAACTTAGATTTGCCTCAGGAAGAATTAGAATTTCCCTTAAGTATAGAGATTGCGAATAGGGAGGTGATTCTTGTTAGATTTATATATAAGAATTGTAAAGTGGTTATAAAGGGTCACAAGATGACGATAGATTTGATACCAATTAAACTTGGGGAATTTGATGTTATACTGGGAATGGATTGGTTGTTCAATTACGGGGCAGTAATTGATTGCAAAAGAAGTGTGTAAACCTTATGACTTCGTCAAAGGTTGTGTTCTATGGAAGCAAGTTACCTCGACAAGCAAGTTGTCTGATGGTGATGCAAGCTAAAAAGTTGGTGAGACAAGGATGTGTAGGATAGTTAGCCTACATAGTTGATACACAAAAGAAGAGTACGAAGTTAGAAGAGATACTGGTCATAAGAGATTTTATAGACATATTTCCAGACAATTTTCCGGGACTTCCGCTGGATCAAGAAATTGAGTTCGTAATTGACTTACTAACAGGAACAACCCCAATATCTAAAGAACCATACATAATGGCCCCAGTAGAGATAAAAGAGTTGATGGTGCAGTTGCAAGAATTGCTCCACAAGAAGTATATCCAGCAGAGTGTATCGCCATGGGGAGCACCAGTGTTGTTTGTTAAGAAGAAAGATGGATCGGTGCAGCTCTGCATTGATTACCGAGAATTGAATAAGGTCACGATTAAAAATAAGTATCCATTACCAAGAATCGATGACTTGTTCGATCAACTGAAGGGAACAAGATATTTCTCAAAGATAGACTTGAGAAGTGGTTATTATCAGTTGAAGGTGAGGTCGGTGGATGTACCGAAAATAGCGTTCAGAACTCGGTATGGTCATTACGAGTTTTTGGTTATGTCTTTTGGTTTAACCAATACTGTAACACCCCCTTCCCAAAAAGGAAAGGGAGGTCACGTGCAAAGCACAACAAACCTCAAAATAAGTAAACAGAGCACTAATGACTTCAAATATGTAATAATGATATCCATCAATAAAGTATTAAACAAAATTCTCCAAATAGAGTAAAAAATAATCCAAACTTAAAATCGAAACAACCTAGATGGTCAAAGGCAACACTCTCATCACACTATCCCTGAATCACCCCTACAAACCTGCCGGAAGAAAAACACAGCATGAGCCAAATGCCCAGTACGGATATAGATATACAAAAGATATACAACTGATATACGAAAACAACTGAGACAAAATACTGAACAAAGCCTCAAGTGTAAATACTGACAAAAATATAATCTCCAAAGATCTGAATGGAATATATCTGAATCAACAGAATTGACAAAACCAAAAGAAGAATAAAGAAATAACGAACTGAAGTAACTAACTCAATGAATTGAACTAAACAGAAACAAACAAAACTAATACAATGAAATAATAGGCTGAATCAAATGGTTGAGTGTTATTTCATACCGAATGAGCTCAGAAATATACATTGCCACACAGGCAAGTCAAAACGATGCCACACAGGCAAGTCAAAATAATGCCACACAGGCAAGTCAAAACGATGCCACACATGCAAATCACACATTGGACCGCAAATCCAAATGTATGCAAATCGGATAGGTTTTTTTGGCACAACATCACAAATTCGCAGAACAGAAAACTAGGGTTAACCCATACGCCTCCCACAACAAAACACCAATTGGCCAACTTCCTCCGGAGCCCAAACAGAGACGCTGTGGACTAATCACACCGCCACGGAAAGTGTCATGCCTCTCGTGCCAAGACGACATGCCTGTGGTACTCCCACAGGTGGTTATAGCTCAGGTATACCCTACGGTATATTCTAACAAAAATATCATGTCACAACACATGCGACATAATACCAACAAAAAGGGATCTATATGTACATGTTGAACCAAATTAAATTATAGTCACAAGGTTTCAAAAAGAAGGTAGCAACATGTACCGCTCTACAATTATCAAAAATAAATATTACTAAACATGATAACCTAATTCAAAGAGTACAAATACGAGTCATATGTATTAACTCTAAAATGAAGCTAATATATTTATTTCACAGGAAACAATTATGTGAAATCATAACAGAATTCGAAATAAGGAAACAAACGAACAAATCAAATTTAACAAGAGTATCGCTGAAAGAGTACGGAATCCGTACCTAAATAAAATAATAAGCAATTCATTGAAGCCAAAATATCACACCGCTAGACCTCCTCAATCTAATCTATATAAGCACCAAATTAATACCAGATCATTAATTAGGTTACTAATTTGTAAATTTTTGTATTTTTCTTTTTATAAATCTAACAACTTGAATATTAGTTCATATACCCTCTAGAGTTTAAAAATATGCTCAGTGCCTTTTGTAATACAAAAATATCATTTTAATTTAATATAGTTAATAATATAATAATATAAACGTAATTTTACTGATTCTTAAAACCCATGCACAATAATGCAAAGTCACTATTCAATTTTCTAGTTCCATATAAAATCAGTAGTATAAAAGAGGTTGATACCATTACTAATTGTAAGGTTAAATATTTGTTGATTTTGTTTTATTAAATCTAGATAACAGAATTCTTTTGCAAGGAAACAACACTTCTCACCCAAAACAAAATATGAAAACACTAGGATAATGGCCTTTTTACTTGGCAGAAGAGTTTAGCATCAAATATGACATGTGAATGATAGATATTATACTATTAAATTTCAAGTTTAATCACTGAATCAATAAAATGTACATATGCAGATTTTTTTATATTTATTTATTTATAATTTAAAATACATTAATACCAAGTCTCTATTAATTCAATCGTGAATCTACATAACATCATAGCTTGGATTAAAAACATATTAGATTATAATAATTAATTACTCGTTAAATTAATAAATTCTTAAAATTATTTTTTTTTTTAAAAAGATACTCTAATAATATTGGGTGTATGATAAGTGACCTGTTATGATGTACTCCATATAAAGAGGCAAATAAGTGATGTATCCAAAGTATAGTACAACAAAAGAAAATATATATATATATATCACATGTGTGCATATCCTTCTTCATACAAGAACTCAACATATTCATGCCTTTTTTCATAACAAAAGCCCATGTTTTCGACAAAGAGTCATTCACAATTACAGTGTCGTATTAACGACACTGGACTACATATATACATATATATTGTATTTAAAACAAAACCAATAATTACCTTCAGAAATAATATTGTTATGGCTTAATTTTAATAATCTTGTTCCCAGTCCTATAATTCGTCTCTGTTGATCTCTCTCCTTCGGCCTCCTCTTCGTTTCTCGCTACATTAGAAATCCTCATTAGTCGATTATGTCAGTATATCTATTAGGAAGGAATTAACCTAATATATCACTCCTATTCCAATTTGGTTTTTACTCTCATCACCTTAATTGGGGCTCAAATAGTTTAACAAGCCCAAACTTAAATACTTAAAAAAATTTTAGTTTGATCCAATTAATTTAAATACCCAAATTAATGTAACCACCTACTTATTAGCCCAAATAGTTTAAATAACAATTTTAACTTAAATAAAAGACAAAGTCCAAACAATATGTTTTAAGAATATAAAATTTTATTTATTTAATTTTTTTTGGGGTATTACAAATGCACCTGCATCGTTCATGGATTTGATGAACAGGGTGTTTAAACCATTCTTAGACAAATTCATGGTGGTGTTTATCGATGATATATTGGTGTATTCCAAAACCAAAGAGGAACATGTTGAACACTTAAGAGTGACGTTGGAGACATTGAGAAAATAGAAGTTGTACGTTAAGTTCTCAAAATGCGAGTTTTGGAACGTGTACAGTTTCTTGGGCACGTTATTGATAAGGACAAAATTTTGGTAGATTCATCAAAGGTTGAAGCTATAATAAACTGGGATCAACCGAAGACACTTTTTTTTTGCTAAGTTTGTTTTTATATAGAAAAGAAAAAAGATACTACAATCGCATAGGGGCATATCCCAGAAGCTTTAGAATGATCATCATGGGACAACTCATGAGGATAAGCCTAAAGACAAAGCTAGAACAAAGCGAAGGAACAAGGAACAAGCCTTTAGCCAACTATACTAGAAAGCAAATAATAAAATCAGTAAAACCATATAAAAGAGAAGCCTACAACATCCACGAAATAAGCGTGACCAAATCATTGAAAGAGAATGAGGCCAAGCGAATCGAAAGGATAATATCGACAACAGAATGGCCAAACCGAATCCTTAAGCCACTATAACTAAGAATTATAGATGGTGGAGGTATGCGCAGCCTTGTGGAACTTCGAAGAGGAAGAGAGATGGGCCTTGATCACAACAATAATATCACGGGCTAACACCAGAGGTGGCATCTTCAGGTTGTTATGAACTTTAGAATTCCTGTTAGTCCAAATTTTGTAGACTGTCGTAGCAAAGGATAGCTTTAAAATTTCAGTCAACATGAAATCACCCCTAAAATTCAAGATGTACCCTACCAAATTATCCCAGTCCAGAGGAAAGCCAATCCAATTCCCAAAGGAAAGGACCGAAGAGAGGACAATGGTGGAAAAGGGGTAAGCAAAGAAGAGATGGGTGAAGGACTCAGCAGAGAGCTCGCACAAGGGGTATATTAAAGGAAGAAAGCTAGAGTAGGCCAAGAACAGGTCATTGGTAGGGAGTCTTCTGCGAAGGGCCAGCCATAAGGTAAAGGAAAATAGAGGAACATGCAAGGAGTGCCATAGAAGACTAGCCCATGGGACAGAGGGAGCTCTGGAACGGATGGAGTCCCAAATAGATTTGGCCTTCAAGGAGGTAATAGCTTGGTTATCCCAAAGGATGAGGTCATCCCCAACATTAGGGAGAAGGATGCCAATGAAAAGAGTACAGAAGGTTTGGACCTCATGATGATTACTAGGGGGAAGGGAGCAGGAGCCCATATCAATGATGCTAGAGACACGAGCCGTAAAAGGGATCTGAGAGTTAGATAAGAGATCCTCAGAAGGATTTACCGGTTGGCCAAAGAGCCATGGATCATGCCAAAGACTGAAGGTGGTACCATTGCCAACCTTATAGGTAAGGAATTGGCGAGCGAGAGGTCTAAGGTTGAGAATCTTACGCCAGATCCAAGAGCAATCAGAGGGAATTCCAATATGCCAGAAATTCCTAAGCTTGAGAACGGACATTTGAACCTATCTGGCCCAAGCGGAGGAAGGGGCTGGGGAGATGACCTTAAGGAGGTGAAGGAGAATGAGAGCCAAGTTCCAGTCTGTAAGGTTCATGAGGCCTAGACCTCCTTCTGAGTCGGGGAGAGATAAGTCTTTCCAGGAAACTCTGGCTCCATGACATAGGAGGGAAGGTCCCTTTCAGAGAAATCTGCATAGGATTGATTGGATAGATCGAAGCACTGATTTTGGGAGAATGAAATGGTCAGCCTAGTAAGATTGAATGGCAAAGAGAACAGATTTAATCAGTTAGAGTCTTCCAGAATAGGAGAGGGGGCGAGCAGTCCAGGAGGAAACTCTAGTCGTGATCCTTTGGATTAGGGGCATGCAATCCGAATGAGTGAGTTTCGTAGAAATAAGGGGAACCCCAAGGAATTTGATAGGCAGGACACCTAGGGGAAACCCAGGCAATAAGCATATGTTATCCTTCACCACATCATCAACATTAGATAGAAAACAGTGACTCTTCAAGGCATTCGGGATAAGTCCAGAGAACATGGAGAAGGACTGGATACAATAATGAATGATAGACACCGAGTGCAAGTCACCATGGCAAAAAAGCAAAAGGTCATTAGTGAAGCAGAGGTGAGTAATATTGTAAGGCTCGGATCGCCAGTGGAATTTGAAGTTAGGCAATAGAGTTTCCTTGTTCAAAATCATAGAGAAGGCTTCTATGGCGAGCACGAAGAGATAAGGAGAAAGGGGGTCCCCTTGTCTTAGCCCCCTAGCACCCTTGAAGTATCCTGACAGCGCACCATTAACTTTGCTAGAAAATATAGGCGTAGTGATGCAAGAGTGAACCCAATTGATAAAAATAGGAGGAAATTTGAGGAGACGAAGCAGATCAAAAAGGAACCCCCAGTCAAGAGTGTCAAAGGCTTTCCGAATATCAATTTTAAGAGAACATTGGGTAGGACCTGAGGCCCTGTGGTAATTAAGGAAAAGCTCTTGGGCAAGCAAAATGTTGTCACTAATACTCCTACCCGAGATGAAAGCAGATTGGGCATGATCAATGAGAGAAGGAAGAATGCTTTTGAGCTTATTAGCCAGGATCTTTGAGATGCACTTGTAAATGGTGTTGCAGCAAGAAATGGGTCGCAAGTCAGACATTAGAGAGGGACTATCTGACTTGGGAATGAGAGTAATAGCTGTGGAGTTGATCCCACTGGGAAGATGGCCAGAATTGAAGAAATATTGGACAGTCGAGGTGAAATCTGGACCAATAATGTCCCAACAATGGAGGAAAAAGTTGATGTTAAAGCGATCTGGGCCCGTGCTTTTGTTCTTCTTTATGGACTGGAGAACCAAAAGGATCTCAGAGTCAAGGATAGGAGCAGTTAGAGAGGAGGATTGCATAGGAGAGAGTTGTTTGGTGATGAAAGGTTTAAACTCATCATAACCCGGGTAAGAGTCATGAGTGGAACCCAACAGCTCCTGAAAGTAGGAAACAACAACATTCTGAATGCCAACTTGGTCCACAATCAAGTCGCGTAAACTGTCGGTTATGGCCATAATCTTGTTGTGGTTCCATCTACTCTTGATGACATTAGTGAAATACTTAGAGTTTTTATCGCCTTGGGCAAGCCAAATGGCTCTAGATTTTTGCATCAGCAGGGAGTCTTCAAGAGCAAGAGCTTTCCAAAGGGACTTATTGTAAATAGATTCACTATTTAACAGAGAGGCATTCAAGGGGTCATTATGGAGAGAGGGTTGAATGGCAGCCAGCTCTCGTTGAAGGGTTCACACATTGTTAGAGAGGTTGCCAGTAGAGGAGTTCAGGGCAATTAGGGCCTTCTTGGTTCGCCTTAGCTTCTCCAAGAGGATGAACATTAGATTTCCACGAATATAAACATTCCAGCAAGAGGAGATAGTAGGAACAAACCCTTCCAGATCCAACATGAAATTAAAAAATTGGAAAGGCTTGTTGACTCTATGAAAATGGAGTCCAGTGTTAAGGATGATAGGGCTGTGATCCGAAAGCCCCCGAGGCCCAAACACAACATGAGAATCAGACATGGAGCACAACCAAGAGGAGTTACCCAGAGCTCTATCAAGTTTCCTGAAGATCGAGTTATTAGTCTGATTATTGTGTATGCATCACTTCAATTGAAAGATTACGAGAAAGGGTATCTGACTCATGACTTAGAGTTGGCTGTGGTGGTGTTTACTCTAAAGATTTGGAGACATTATCTTTATGGAGAGTGGTGTGAGATATATACTGACCATAAAAGTATAAAGTATATCTTTACACAGAAAGATTTGAATATGAGGCAGAGAAGATGGTTGGAGTTGATTAAAGACTATGACTGCGAGATTTTCTACCATCCTGAAAAAGCGAATGTTGTTGCTGATGCTTTAAGTAGGAAGGGAGGAGAAGTTAATGATGTTGACTTCTCAGGAGAAGCTAGTGTCAGAAATGGCTAAGATGGAGTTAGAAATTAAATATCCGACAAAATTAGATAAAAAATTGTTCCAGATAGGAAACGGTTTAACGTTGTTAGATAAGGTGAAGGATGCATAACTTTAGGATGAGAACTGTGAAGAGATAAGAAGAAAAGTATCTAAAGGTGAGGAAAACAAATTTAAAATCGATTAGGAAGAGTTACTTTGATTCGAAGGGAGAATTTGGGTTCCGCCAGTACCGGTAGTTAAAGAGGAAATTCTTAGTGAAGCCCATAACTCACGATATTCGATTCATCCTGGAAGTACAAAAATATACCAGAATCTTAGACATCATTTTTGGTGGCCGAATATGAAAAAGATGTGGCTGAGTGTGTGGCGAAATGCTTAACGTGTCAGAAAGTTAAACCTGAACATCAAAAGCCAAGTTGATTATTACAACCGTTGGAGATACCAGAGTGGAAATGGGAACATATCATAATGGATTTTGTGGTAGGTCTTCCAACGACTCAACAAGGTTACGACGCCATCAGGGTGATTATCGATCGGTTGATGAAGTCAGCACACTTTTTGCCAATCAAGATTAGATTTAACCTAGATCGGTTGGCAAAATTGTATGTGAAGGAAATTATTTCAAGACACGGTGTACCAGTGTCCATTGTGTCAGACAGAGATCCACGTTTCACATCAAATTTCTGGAAAAGACTACAAGAGTGCTTGGGAACACAGTTAAGAATGAGCACAGCATACCATCCTCAAAATGACGAACAAAGTGAGAGAACCATCCAGACACTAAAGGTTATGCTCAGAGCATATATTATGGATTTCAAAGGAAATTGGGATAATCATCTGCCATTGGTTGAATTTGCTTATAATAATAGTTATCACGCGAGTATTGGCATGTTGCCTTACGGAGGGTTATACGACATGAAATGCAGAACTCCGTTATGCTGGGATGAGGTAGGTGAACGTCAGCTATTGGGTCCAGAGTTGGTACAACAAACTGTCGAGATCATCAAGGTGATTCGGACAAGATTGATAGATGCACAAGATAGATAGAAGAAATATGCCGATCAACACCGACAAAATCGGGAATTCGATGTCAGCATTTTTATTTTCTTGAAAGTGTCTCCCTGGAAGGGGAAAATTCGGTTTGGCAAAAAGGGCAAATTAAGCCCTAGGTTTATACGACCTTTTGAAGTGCTTCGACGAGTTGGTGAAGTGGCGTACGAGGTAGCTTTACCTTCGGAATTAGAATATATTCATAACATTTTTCATGTTTCGATATTAAGGCCATATAAGTCTGATTATAAGCATGTTATAGAATATGAGCCGTTACAGTTTGAGAAAGATTTGTCCTATGAAAAAGTCCTTGCTCAAATTATCGACAGGAAAGAGCAAGTACTAAGGAATAAAGTGATACCTTCTGTTAAGGTAATCTGGAGAAACCACAATGCTGAAGAAGCTACGTGGGAACTTGAAGATGTTATGATGAGGAATTATCCTCAGTTATTTGCTTAATCTTATATAGCGATTCTGGGGACAGAATCCTGTTAAGGAGGGAAGAATGTAACTAATAAATTTATCGAGTTGTCATTTTGGGGACATAATCCTTTTAAGGAGGGAAAGATGTAACAATCGAGAAATTTTGTAATTTAAATATTTATTGAATTAAATAAATATTTTAAATAATTTATTTATTGAGAAAAATAAATAATTTATGAAATTATGGTATAATAATTTAGTTAAGTGTGTACAATAACTAAATTAAAGCAATGGTGATTTTATTATTTGAAGATTTAATTTAATGAAATAATTAAATTAAATGAATTGCTTAATATTTAAGGAAATAATTAAATTAAATAAAGTCTACTTTAATAATTAAATTAGATATATAATTATTTATTTATTATAAGTATAATTATAATAAAAACTATAATTATTATAACTATAATTGTAAGTTATGTAAATTGGTTACATGTGTGACAAATAAAACTATATAATAAAAATATTATAAAAATAATCTAGAAGAGGGGAGTTGTGTTTAGCCAAACAAGGCCTTATGACATTTGGCTTAATTTAACTGACTTAAACTTTTAGGTTCTTACCTGACGTACGTGGGAGAGGGAGGCCAGTTATATTACGTGTATATTTTCCCTAAGGTTAGAAAATAGAGAGAAAAAAAAACACAGAGAGTTGGTGAGAAAGGGAGAACATAGAGAAAATTTGTTAAGAGATTGAGGGTTTTTGTTGTGGAAGGGGAAAGAATTGAAGCCACTTTATATCAATTGCTTCAATAATCAAGGATTAAGGTATAACCTACTATAATTTCAACTTTTAGTGTTAAAATTTATATTCTATGAATTGTTAGTCACGTTGGATTGATATATTCATGTATGGTGTTATAATATGTTAATCATCATATATGAGTGTTATTGTTGGTAATCTAATGAGTGAAAATTAGGTTTAAAGAAGAGAATTAGAATAACAGTATATGTTCATGTAAATGGCTTGTTTAAGTACAAAATTTGATGTCCAATACTTGATATAATCTGGAAATTGATGTTAGATTGTGTTAGTACATCAAGAAATGAAAACATCGTAATTTAAATCATGTCAATTGGTTAAGAGACGAAGTTTTGGTAATCAAATTCGCTAAAAATGTTAAAAGTGAAGAAATTAGAAAAAGTGTGGTTTTGATTCTTAAAAGTTAAGTAGATATAGTGTTTATGTTGTTAGAATGATGAATTGCATGATTATTGGTGTTATTACAAAGTTTTAGATATTAGGATTTGTGAATTTCTGTGGAAATTAGGAGAAATTGGGTGTGATATTAAACAGAGATGCAAATCTAGCTTTTCATGCGTACGTACGTGAATGCATATGACCTTGCAGTACCACAAGAAAAAAGCAACGACAATTGCTACTGTAAGGCCTTCCGAAGTTTCTCGCACCAAATAAGAATTATCTGCATAAGGTTAAGGCTTGGGGCGTGAGTCTGCTACTGTGCTTTGTTCGAGGCGATGAGTTCTAATTATTTGCAGACCATAGTATGTGAACCTAATCTAGATTGGCATGCATGATAAATATGTTAAATCATAACATGGCATACAATAACAGATTGTAATGTAATGCAATACTAAATGTGAAGATTTTAGGTTATCATTGAATAAGTTATGTAATGAATGAAAATTGATGCTTACAAGAGTTAGAAGTGAATGATAAAGCTTATATTAAGCAATAGCGAGATTTCAGATCCGTAAGAATGGTTAACCAACATGATTAGACATTAAGTTAAAGGTTATGGCTTAAATGGTGGGTTAAACCTATAAAGCTATTGTTGATACAACTAATTGGTATTGCGATTTCAATGGTATATGTAGGGTAATTGGCGAACGTTATTATACTTGTATAGCTTAAACACGAGGCAAGTTCCCAAACTTCATTCTCTTTATAATGAAAGCAAGTTCCATAATTCCATTATTTTGTTATTGTCAAGCAAGCTTTCTAGTCCTAAATTATCATTATGCAAATCCTGTATTACAGTTGAGCAAGACTATTGATTCTATTTTGTTAATGGTTGTATAAGCTCTTGTAACATAATTCGTTACATCATGCGAGTTTCACTTTCCTTATTCTTGTTATTGATATTCAAAGCATATACTGACTTAACACATTATTTCAAATGGGATTTTCCTAACTCTTTTGGATGTAGTACTTTGCATATATACCATGTCTACTCAAATGTCTATTGTTGTTATTCAATCTTTTATTTAAGTAACTTTGTTCAATTCTATATTGTTGTGCTGAACCTTCCAATAGCAAGCAAACTCTTATTGATTGGACTAATCTATAATTGAACATTGTTCTAAAATTATAGAACCACTCATAAGTTAGTTCCGAGCTAAACTTCCTTTAGTACGGAAATCCTAAAGTCAAACTGAGATGAACAACCCTAACATAGGGGATTATGTACGTGTAACATTTAGATGTTTGTGCACAATACATGGTACAAAGGGCTAATCCCCCTAAGTACGTAAAGAAGGGTCTGTATAGTCTAAATGACTGTTAAGGTTGGGGTAATAATACCTAAATACCAGGGATATAGTTCGTGGTCTTAAGACCCTCAGATATTAAATTTGAACTTGTTTTTTATTTTTGATTTGTAGAACAAGTTAACCATTATTCAGCATTCGTTGTTCATTCTCATGTTGTTATTATTATTACTCTCTATATCAGTGAGCAATTGTTTGCTCACTCTTGCAATTAACACTGCAGCTAAAGTCGAAAAGGTTGATGAGCCGTCTTCCAATAAAGGAAAGGGCAAGATGTCCAAGTGTTGAAGATTTGTGTGAATTTATTTGGATGAAATATGTTATAAGACTTAATTTATTTTATGATGTATTCCGCAGACTTATTTAATAATTTAAGGTTAGATTACCTAGGATTGTTTAAAGTTGATGTAACACGTTAATGGGAAAGATTATTGTTTAAGTTATTTGAATTATGTCTTTATCCTTTATTATGGGTAGTTAGATGTAATAGTTTTGGATAGTGAGCACCAAATTCTGTGGGAATGAAGTACCTGGATTTGGGGGTGTCACAGTACTATTCATGGGATACTATTCACAAAGTACTATTCACTAGCTACTATTCACAAAGTACTATTCATGGGGTACTATTCATAAAGTACTATTCATAAAGTATTATTCACGGGGTACTATTCACTCGGGTACTATTCACCCGGGGTACTATTCATGACAAAAATTAATTTCTTTTCTGTCCAAATCATTTTTGATACAATATTATTCTTGAATTTTACTCCACAAAACAGTATCATGTTGACAATTTGGACATTATTGAATTCTGGATAAATTAAATTATAAATATTTAAAATTTATCCTTGCCCTCATTTAATTGAATTGTTATATTATTGTCATCATCCTCATGTTTATATTGTGATGAAAGTCATCTTTGGCCGTAGTGCATAGATGGACTCTTGATTGGTATGATTATGACCAGGGATTATTCGATATAATCATGACCTATAATATTACAAATGATGTGGTAAAAGTCATCTTTGTCCCGTAGTGCATAGATGGACTGTTGATTGGTATGATTATAACCAGAGATTATTCGGTATAATCATGACCATTGGTGAAAACACGAATATCCTTGGCTCGTAGTGCATGGATAATTCGTGGTTGTGATACTAATGAATATCCTTGGCCCGTAGTGCATGGATAATTCAGTGATGTGGATTATTTATTGAGCTGAGTCTCAGCGATAAAATTGATGGTAAACCTTTAAATCATAGAAGATAGTAGATATCATGCTCTGCTTGACTCTTCTAATGAATTGCTTATTCTGTTGCAGTTGTTGATCTAAAACGTGTTGTCTATCGTATTCTATCAGTTGTTATACTATTGAAGGCTAACGATATTTTATTCTACATTATCTTAGTCATAATATTTCTTACTGGGCTAGTTGAGCTCACCCTTTTCTTTCACTGTTCTCTTCAGGAAATGAGAATATAGCTGGGACTAGTCGGGGAATGGAATGACGGTCCAAGATGGTTGCCATAGTAGTCCTCATGCGTAGTAAGCAATATTACTCATGCCCAGCCAACTGGTCCAATATCTGATCGATAAAGGGTAGAGGAAAGTGGTCCTTTTAGGTTGCCTTATTTAGCTTTTTGTAGTCCATGCAAACCCTCCATCCGGTCACTGTCCTCGTCAGAATTAGTTCATTGTCGTCATTCTTGACTACTGTCATTCCACCCTTTTCGGCACGCATTGAACTGGACTAACCCATGTACTGTCTAAAATTGGGTATATTATTCCAGCATCCAACCACTTTAGTATTTCCTTCTTTACAACTTCTTTCATGATCGGATTTAGTCGTCTCTGCTGTTCCACTGCTGGCTTTGCTTCCTCTTCCATAAGAATCTTGTGCATGCAAAATGAGGGGCTGATCCCCTTAATGTCGGCAATTGTCCACCTTATTGTAGACTTGTATTCTCTCAAAATCCTTAGAAATTTACTTTCCTGCAATTCGTTAAGCGCAGATGCAATAATAATAGGAAAAATATTTGAATTTCCCGAATAAGCATAGCTGAGGTGTTTAGGCAGAGGTTTAAGCTCAGGAGTTGGTGGCTCCTCAAGTGAAGGTTTCACTCAAGCTAATGCTTTTTCTTCTATATGTAGTGACTCGAATGGAACCTTGAACCTACTAATTAGAAGCAAAGAATCCAGCATATGTAAATAATCCACAAACTCTGGATCATCCAAATCCTACTCAGCTGTCATTCACACTCTCTTTGGGCAAACTGGATGAAAGCCACTTTCTTAAAATCTAAGACCATATGGCAAGTAACATTATCCCCTGACTGCTCTTGGATATGGAAACAATTCCTCAAATTATGTCCTCTCGCCCTTCAACATCTTAAGTACAATGTGAGGGATGGCCAACACATAAGCTTATGGTATGATCCTTTGTTGAATGGGGCAGCTATCAGACCATCTCATACTCTTCTTTCCAATTTTAGTCTTCCATCACATCCACGATTAGTTATCTCCTCTCCAGAGATTCTTGGTCCCTCCCAGTTAGCAACCACCATGAAGTCATCCTCTTTCGACAGCAAGTCCGCTCCCTCCCCATTCTTCCTCCTGTGCCTGACCAAATCTTATGGGGTACATATGATCTTAAGATTGTCAAGGCTAAATATATTTGGGAATCCATTCGAACAAGATCTCCAATGGTTCGTTGGAGCTCTATACTTTGGAATAAGCTTCATGTTCCCCGCTATTCATTCATCCTCTGGCTTGGGCTCCTTCGGAAACTCTCCACTAATGACCCACCCAAACAAAGATACCTTTGCGTAACTTGAATTGTCCTCTTTGCAATCAACAGTTAGAAACTTTTAACCACTTGTTCTTTGAATGTGCTTACTCTTCAACCATTCTCCAATGTGCCATGCATTTAGGGAATTGGATCACTTTTCCATTCACATGGGATGCTATTATTGCTTACCTGATTACATACCAAGGCTCACAACTGTCCAAGAAAATCCTAAGCCTAACAGTGGCCACTTGCTTCTATAAAGTTTGGGAGGCTCGAAACAAAAAGATTCACGGGACTTCCCTCATTCCCCCAGCAAACCTCGCGAAGGATGTCATTCATCTCATTAAATCAATACTCTCTACTTGTAAGTCTTTTCTTAAGGCCATCAGCTGTCAAATACTATTGTAACTGACTATGAGGTGCAGGTAGCAGGTAGTGAGGTGGGCGAGCTGTTTGTGGGCGAGCATGAGCATGAAGTGGGCGAGCTGTTGTGGGAAAGCATGAACATGAGATGGGCGAGCATTGAACTTATTATTAATGAAATTGAATTTCCTCTATTTATTATTTTGAAATAGTAAGGGTTGATTTGATTAATGTGGTTAGTTATGGGTAAAAAGCAAAATATTTCAAATATGCAAGTGGTTATAAAATATTCATTTTTATCGGAGAATATTAGATTTGGTTAGTGGAATATTTTTATTTCAAATATGGGAATATTAAATATTCATTTGGTCGTGGAATATTTTTACCGTATTTGACCTTATGTGTGGGCCCCATAACGAAAGCGATTGGATGAAGAAAAGCGACAAGTATAAGTTGTTTATAAATAACAGGCGTAGTTGTTATCGTTAATCTTTGTTGGAATACCGGTGGTTTAAAAC
Organism: Panax ginseng; assembly: GCA_020205605.1. Taxonomy (NCBI): domain Eukaryota; kingdom Viridiplantae; phylum Streptophyta; class Magnoliopsida; order Apiales; family Araliaceae; genus Panax; species Panax ginseng. The sequence continues at coordinate 99,217,137 of CM035130.1, forward strand.
ACGATATGCACACGATTATTGCACGATTATTGATTCTTACGTGAAGGCCTTACTACTCGATAATTATTACGATGAATTCTTTGTTTAATATTTTATTTTATTGATTCAATAATTGCTACGTTGATATTTTATATTATTGTTGTTTCAATAATTGTCACTTTACTGTGATATTTTTTTCATTATCAAATCAATAATTCATATTATTTGAATAATATTATTAGATAACATTATTGGCAATGTCTAGAAAGTTACATCTAAGGAGAGGTTTGGTCACCTAATTGCGGCGCCGATGAGGAGAAATCCTTATTGGAAAGCCCCTCTTTCTCACAGGAGGCTGCACAGTTTGTCGATATTGTGATTACATAATATTATTTATGAATAATTAATTATTGATTTATATGATAAAGAAAATATTTATTTTATGTGGATATAGATGGAGAAAATTTTTAATGTGACAATTGTTGAAAATTGATATTTTATCTCTTACGATAAAATAATTCATTTAAATATATTATTATATTTTAATAATATAATAATGGTGATATTTTATAATGAATGTGGGATATATGAATAAATGAGGAGGAAGAGTATTTTTGTTTTAATAAATGTTTAAAACATGTTTTTCATGTTTGTGGACCCCATTTCTTGGTGAAATTTGATTATAACTTTAAATAAAATCGCTGGTTTGTGGATTTGGTCAATTTTGTTTTGGAATTTGGAAAAACTTTCTTACGCAAAGTTGTAGAGAATGGAATTTCCTATGGAAAGGACATGAGGTTTGAATTTTTTTGATAAAAGGGCTATTTATTATGAATTATTGAAGTTACGAAGTTAAAATAATTATTTTTCAAAAGTTTTAAATTTGTTTTAAAAGAAAAATGTTTTGATATGTTTGATGTGCCCCATTGGTTGTTGAAATGGTTTGAATTCAGATCTCTAAATGTGGGCGTAGGAATAAAAATAAATAATATTAATATTTTATTAAATTTTCTTCTTTTGGTGTTACAAGCATTTTCTATAAATAGGGTCTTAGGTTAGAATTGAAAATCACACCAAAATTAAAGTTTTCTCTCTCTTTCTCTCTATATTATCAGTGTGTATACTTGTGAGTATTTTGATACTTTGAGTGTTGCTATATCTGGTGCAAGTTCCTTGACACTATATCCAGGTATTCGGTTTAGAAGTCTGATCTTTTCAAGGTAAGGGATGTTATATTTTTTTTAAATGATATTATTTCTTCTAATATCATTATCTTGGGATTATTGGTAAGATTTTTCTTGTGAAATTCTTGTCTTTTAGTGTCGAGAGTTACTATTCACGTATCACGGCCTATTCACGTATCTGACACTTATTCACGAATCGACACTTATTCACGAAAAAAAATTAAATTTTAGTTTTTAAGTCCAAAATATCTATTATGGATACTAGCTTTGATTGTATCCATGTTTTGATCATTCTTGAATTTTACTTCACTATAGTTATTTATGAAGTATTTTTGAACTTCGGATTGTTTAAAATCTGAATCCTTAATATTTGTTCTTTTGTTTCCTTTGGATTCGTTTTCTTTAAAATATTTTTCATCATCCTCGATCCTAAAAGATATTCTTGATATTCTTGAATATCTTTGGCACATGTGTGCAAGATGGTTGATTTTCTTATGAATATCTTTGGCCCGTAGTGCAAAGATGTACAGGTGTTGAGATGAACATGACCAACTGATGAATATCTTTGGCCTGTAGTGCAAAGATGAATATTTGATTCAAGATGAATATTGATTGATGTTACAGGGATAAAATATTGATGATGGACTTTTAAATTCATAGTTTAATTTCATTCTCTACGTAACTCATCTATGAATTATTATTTCCGCTGCGAATATTGATCTGAAACTTGTTGTTTATTATATTCTATCAGATTTTTTCCTGTTGAAGACTAACGATAATTTGTTCTATATTATCTTAGTCATAATATTCTTTACTGGGCTAGTTGAGCTCACCCTTTTCCTTTTTGTTCCATTTTTCTTCTCAGGAGGCGAGAATGTAGCGAGTACTAGTCGGGGTGTGGAATGATGGTTCTAGAAGTTGTTTTAGTAGTCCTCACCATTTTTGTAAAATAATGTACCAATAATTGTAATGAGGACTTAGTTGGGTATGGATATTGTCTAGATGACAATATTTGTATTTAAACTTATAGTTTATATGTTGTATTAATAAAGTTGTAGTTGTTTCTGTACCATGTTATTGACAACTCAAAATGGGTGATGTATACCTATTTTGGGGGCGTCACGATTAATATCGAGCTTAGGGATATGATCTCTGGCGGAGATCGAGGAATAGAACTAGGAGGGAGAGGCAGAGTAAAACCTTAGCTAGTGTGTCTTACTAAAGCTTATTTGTTGGTTGAGTCGGTATATAGGGATATTATGTGATATGTTGATTTCTTTAATTAACCTTTGTTTTATGGCGGTGTTGAGAATGTCGTGAGAATGTTAACGATGGAGCAATTGAGGCCGTGGAACACCTTTACCCACCAACGAGGAGAGCGTCAACAGTAGGCAATGTTCCTCTGTAAAACAACACCACTTGATCGAGACGATGAGCAGCGGAATGTTTAGAAGCTTTTTGCGAGTTCATGCAAAATCGAGACGAGGAGACTTCGTTCACAAAATACTGGTGGAAATGATAACAACATTGCGGTTTGTCACGGCGAAGCGTTCGAAGAGTTGGGACCACGAGTGCAGGGAAAGCGGGATCCGATTAAAGGCGAAACGTGGGTCAAACAAATTACCAAGATATTCGATGTCTTGGGATGCGGAGGAAACGAAGGGTTCCATTCGCCACTTTTATGTTAAAGTAATGAGGCGATTCTTGGTGGGAGTCGTGAAGCGTACCCCCATCCGGCCCTTTTCGGCATGTCTTGGGAGGCGTTTGAAAGCTGTTCAATGACAAGTACTTTCACGAAAGTATTAAATCATATGAAGGAAGTGGAGTTTATTAGACTAGAACAAAACAACATGGCGGTGTCCCAATCTGAGGCGAAAGTTTGCGAGTTATCGGTTTTGCACCTCATTTGGTGGAGAATGAGGAGCGTATATGCGCGGATGTTTACGAGAGGTTTGAAACCCGGCGTACGTCGATATCTCATTTCTCATAAATTTTCTCTCTATTCGGATGTTGTCAACAAGGCTCGATTATTAGAACGAGATAGCGAGTACGTTCAATGAGGACCACAACCGAGGATCATCTGGGAGATAGCGATCAACGAATAACGATAACCGGTGGAGAAAGAAAAAGATGGGACAAAAATGGTAACCACTCTGGTGGTAGTCATAGCCATGAGAATAGAAGAAGCGAGTCGGGAGGAGATTTTAAAAGAGAGATTCAACAATGACCATGTGAAGGCGTCGACACCGGCAGACAAGCTGGTTCTAAGGGAGGAGAAACGACCACCGGTCGTATCTTATAAATCTGGGAAAAGAGGACATATCGGTCAAAGCATCCCTGACAGATTCAAGGTATGTTATAATTGTGGAAAGGAAGGACATATAAAAGATTATCGGTGGCGAAACCAAGTCCGGGGGGATGGTGACTCAAAAGGTTGTCCCAAAAAGTCAAAGTCAGCGGTTCTGGAAGAGCGTTTGTTGTGGTAGTCAAAATCTGAGGAACCCAAGCGAGGTGATCACGGGTAAGCTAATCATTAATTCTTGCGAAGTTTATACCTTACTTGATCTGGGTGCTACCCATTCATTTATCTCTCTACTTGTGCTCAGCGTTTAAACTTGACTCAGGAGAAATTAGACTTTGATTTATCTGTGGAGACTCCATTAGGAGAAACTTTCATTACATCCACTTTGTTTATAAATCTTGTTTGATCCAAGTTGGTACCATCACATTACACATTGACCTTATCTCTTTAAAGATACTTGCTTTTGATGTGATTTTAGGGATTGATTGGTTAACCACTCATCATGCCAAAATTGATTGTTTTAAATAAGGTTGTTAGTTTTCATATTCTAACCAACTTTTGTTGTATGCAATTCAAGCAACTAAACCATTAAAATCAATCATAGTCATATCAAATCATAAAAGCTATTCGTTTATTGAAAAAGCGGATGTCAAGCTTTCTTAGCCCATGTTATGGATTTGAATAAAGACACGTCGATTTGAATAATATTCTGTTTGTTAGTAAGTTTCTAGCGTATTTCTGAAGAACTTCCGGTCTACCCCGAGCGTGAAGTTGAATTCTTTATTGATCTTGAGCACAGTACAAAGCCCATTTCTAAAACCCCATATCGAATGGCTCTATTGAACTTGAGGAGTTAAAGGTCCAACTACAGAGTTGTTGGACATCGGTTTCATTAAATCTAGTACATCTCCTTGGGGTGCTCTGTTTTATTTGTAAAGAAGAAAGGCGGGGAGTATGCGACTTTGTATTGACTACTGGGAATTGAACCATGTCACCATCAAGAATAGGTATCCGCTACCTCGTATTGATGACTGTTTGACCCGATTGCAAGGAGCACAATTCTTTTCAAAGATCGATCTTAGATTACGGATATCATCGGTGAAGATTAGGCGAGGATATTCAAAGGCGCCTTGAACTTCGATGCGGGCATTATGAATTCTTAGTCATGTCTTTTGGATTGACTAATGCTCCTGCGACTTTCATGGATATGATGAGCCAGTATTCAAGGATTATTTGGATCGGTTCGTTGTTGTCTTTATTGATGACATCCTCATATATTCCAAAAGCCGTGAAGATCATGAGCACCATTTGAAATTTGGTACTCCAAAGGCTTCGTGAAAACAAGCTATATATGCCAAGTTGAAGAAATGCGAGTTACGGCTTGAGGAAGTAGCATTCCTTGGGCGCGTGGTGTCAAAACATGGAGTATCTGTCGACCGGCGAAGATTGAAGCAATACAAAGTTAGGAAGCAACCAAAGTCGGTGGCCAAAATCGTAACTTTACGGGCCTAAATTTGGTTATTATCGGAGATTCATGGAAGGGTTTTCTCGAATCGCTACTCCATTAACTTCGGCTAACTTCGGAAGGATACAAAATTAATTATGGAAGCGAGGAATGCGAGAAGAGTTTCCAAGAGCTTAAGAGGAGACTCATTTGGCTTTGTTACGACAATACCATCTGGTTTGGATGGATTTGTTATCTCTGATGATGCTTCAGGCAAAGGATTAGGATATGTTCTCATGCAACATGGGAAAGTCATAGCCTATGCCTCGCGACAACTTAAAGAATATGAGAGGAATTATCCTACTCATAATCTAGAGTTGGCAGCAATCATTTTCTCGCTAAAGATCTGGAGGCACTATCTATATGGGGAGAAAGTGGAGATATATTGGACCATAAAAGCCTCAAATATTTCTTCACCCAAAAGGAACTCAACATGCGGCAGCGACGTTGGCTCATTTGTTAAAGATTATGACCACACTATTGATACCATCTTGGAAAAAAGCGAGCGTGGTAGGCGGCGCGTTGAGTAGAAGATCATATCACGAGGAGCAGTGCGATGATGTCAAGTATCGCGCATAGAGCCAACTTTAATAGAAAAAGTTAAAGTTGCTCAAACCCGCAGGCCGGGTGATGCGTATGAAGAAGAAAGTACAAGAAGGTGCTATTATTAGGCGAGAATCGATGAAGAAGGAATACTTGAGTCCACTCGGACTTTGTGTTCTAACGACTCGATTTGAAGTACAAGATCATGGCGGAGGCACATAATACACCATTTGCAATCCATCACGGAAGTACCAAAATGTATCGTGATCTTGACATACATTTTGGTGGAACAACATGAAGAGAGAGATTGCAAAGTTTATCTCGAGGTGTTTAACTTGTCAGCGTGTAAAGCGCGGAGCATCAAGTACCTAAGGGTCCATTACAACCACTTGAGATTCCGAAATGGAAGTGGGAACACATTACCATGGATTTAGTGTTCTGGGTCTTCCCACGGTTTCTCAAGGCATAAATGCTATTTGGGTTATGTTGATAGATTAACCAAATCTGCTCATTTTCTTGCCGTCTGGAGACTTATTCCCTTGAGCGTCTTGCTCATATATGTATGTAAATGAGATTGTGAGATTGCATGGCATGCCGGTATCCATAGTTTTGGATCGTGACCCAAGATTCACTTCACGATTTTGGGTTAGCTTGCAAAAAGCTATGAGCGCAGTTTACGATTGATTCGGCATACCATCCTCAAGCGCAGACGGACAATCGAGAGGACTATTCAAACTCTTGAAGATCTATTAAGACTCTGTGTCCTAGACTTCAAAGGGAGTTGGGATAAGTATTTACCATTGGTGGAATTCTCCTACAACAACGAGTTATCGAGCAAGTATAGGGTAGCTCCATTGAAGCATTGTATGGAAGAAAGTGTATGCTCTCCGGTATGTTGGGATGAGGTGGGTGAAGCAACATTGTTGGGACGAGTTGAGTACGTATTACTACTGAAAAAGATCCAAATGATTCGACAACGTATACAAACGGCACAAGATCGACAAAAGAGTTATGCGGATCTTCATCGAAAGGGCGTGGAATTTAGTACTGGGGATCATGTATTGTTGCGTGTTGCCCCATGGAAAGGAGTTACAAGATTAGGGAAGAGAGAAAAGCTCGATCCACGATTTATTGGTCCATTTGATTCTTGGCCAGAGTAGGAAATGTAGCCTATAGACTCGCGTTACCTCAGTATGTCTCGTGTTCATAATGTTTTTCATATATATGTGCTTCGTAAATATGTGAAAGACCCGAACCACGTTATTGAGTTAGAGCCGGATGAGATAGCCAGAAGACTTAACGTCGAGGAGGTACTGTCAAATCTTGGATAGGAAGGAGCATCCTACGCACCAAGGTCATACCACAAGTCAAAGTTTTGTGGAGGAACCATGCTTTATTGAGGAAATGACACAGGAGTTGGAAGCGAAAATGAAAGCGAGGTATCCTCACCTTTTGAAACACACCGAGTGCGTCGTCGTCAATTTCGAGGACAAAATTTCATAAGGAGGGAGGTTGTAAGACCCCAACTTATTATTAATGAAATTGAATTTCCTCTATTTATTATTTTGAAATAGTAAGGGTTGATTTGATTAATGTGGTTAGTTATGGGTAAAAAGCGCAAATATTTCAAATATGCAAGTGGTTATAAAATATTCATTTTATCGGAGAATATTAGTTTGTCGTGGAATATTTTTTCTTTGTCGGGGAATATTAAATGCGGATGGTAGCGACCTTATGTGGGCCCCATAACGAAAAAGCGATTGGATGAAGAAAGCGACAAGTATAAGTTGTTTATAAATAACGGCGTAGTTGTTATCGTTATCTTGTTGGAATACCGGTGGTTAAAACACGATAGCACACGCGGTTATTGCACCGATTATTGATTCTTACGTGAAGAAGGCCTTACTCGATAATTATTCACGATGATTCTTGTTTAATATTTTATTTTATTGATTCAATAATTGCTACGTTGATATTTTATATTATTGTTGTTTCAATAATTGTCACTTTACACAATATTTTCATTATCAAATCAATAATTCATATTATTTGAATAATATTATTAGATAACATTATTGGCAATGTCTAGAAAGTTACATCTAAGGAGAGGTTTGGTCACCTAATTGCGGCGCCCGATGAGGAGAAATCCTTATTGAAAGCCCCCTCTTTCACAGGAGGCTGCACAGTTGTCGATATTGTGATTACGTAATATTATTTGTGAATAATTAATTATTGATTTATATGATAAGAAAATATTTATTTTATGTGGATATAGATGGAGAAAATTTTTAATGTGACAATTGTTGAAAATTGATATTTTATCTCTTCTGATAAAATAATTCATTTAAATATATTATTATATTTTAATAATATAATAATGGTGATATTTTACAATGAATGTGGGATATATGAATAAATGAGGAGGAAGAGTATTTTTGTTTCAATAAATGTTTAAAACATGTTTTTCATGTTTGTGGACCCCATTTCTTGACTGAAATTTGATTATAGCCTGTAAAATCGTCCGTTTGTGGATTTCGGTCAATTTCTGTTTGGAATTTGGAAAAACTTTCTTACGCAAAGTTGTAGAGAATGGAATTTCCTATGGAAAGGACATGAGGTTTGAATTTTTTACGATAAAAGGGCTATTTATTATGAATTATTGAAGTTACGAAGTTAAAATAAATATTTTTTTCAAAGTTTTAAATTTGTTTTAAAAGAAAAATGTTTTTGATATGTTTGATGTGCCCCATTGGTTGTTGAAATGGTTGAATTTAGATCTCTAAATGTGGGCGTAGGAATAAAAATAAATAATATTAATATTTTATTAAATTTTACTACTTTGGTGTTACAAGCATTTTCTATAAATAGGGTGCTTAGGTTAGAATTGAAAATCACACGAAAAATGAAGTTTTCTCTCTCTTCTCTCTATATTATCGAGTGTATACTTGTGAGTATTTTGATACTTTGAGTGTTGCTTATCTGATTGAAGTTCCTTGACACTATATATCCAGGTATTCGGTTAGAAGTCTGATCTTTTCAAGGTAAGGGATGTTATATTTTTTTTTAAATGATATTATTTCTTCTAATATCATTATGCGGATTATTGGTAAGATTTTTCTTGTGAAATTCTTGTCTTTTAGTTATCGGATTTACTATTCACGTATCGGACACTATTCACGTATCTGACCTTTATTCACGAATCGACACTATTCACGAAAAAAATTAAATTTTAGTTTTTTAATCCAAAATATCTATTATGGATACTAGCTTTGATTGTATCCATGTTTTGATCATTCTTGAATTTTACTTCACTATAGTTATTTATGAAGTATTTTTGAACTTCGGATTGTTTAAAAATACTGAATCCTTAATATTTGTTCTTTTGTTTCCTTTGGATTCGTTTTTTTAAAATATTTTTCATCATCCTCGGTCTAAAAGATGATATTCTTGAATATCTTTGGCTTTGTAGTGCAAAGATGGTTGATTTTTTTATGAATATCTTTGGCCGTAGTGCAAAGATGTACAGTGTTGAGATGAACATGACCAAGTGATGAATATCTTTGGCACATAGTGCAAAGATGAATATTTGATTCAAGATGAATATTGATTGATGTTCTGAGGATAAAATATTGATGATGGACTTTTAAATTCATAGTTTAATTTCATTCTCTCGTAACTCATCTATGAATTATTATTTTATTTGCGAATATTGATCACGAAACTTGTTGTTTATTATATTCTATCAGATTTTTCCTGTTGAAGACTAACGATAATTTGTTCTATATTATCTTAGTCATAATATTCTTCTTTGGGCTAGTTGAGCTCACCCTTTTCCTTTTTGTTTTTTTTTTTCTCTCGGGAGGCGAGAATGTAGCGAGTACTAGTCGGGGTGTGGAATGATGGTTCTAGAAGTTGTTTTAGTAGTCCTCACCATTTTTGTAAAATAATGTACCAATAATTGTAATGAGGACTTAGTTGGGTATGGATATTGTCTAGATGACAATATTTGTATTTAAACTTACAGTTTATATGTTGTATTAATAAAGTTATAGTTGTTTTACGTACCATGTTATTGACAACTCAAAATGGGTGATGTATACATCTATTTTCAAGAAAGTCAAAGCAATCTACCCAACATCAAGCCCAGTATGAGAATCAAGCGCCCCAAATGGCCTTGGGGGCAGCGCATCTGCGCCCTGGGAGGCAAAACAATTTCTCAGACTCTGTTCTTCGCGATTTTACAGACCCAAACTCCTTCCAATTATCATAACATGAGTTATACTCATCCAAATTGGTCCATTTTCGATTCTATGAGTTTGTAACTCATAAAACTACAACATACCAAATACCCAACAATTAACATAAACATTAACTAACCCAAATATGAATCTATAACTCACGTTCATGCAAATGTTCATGTTTTGACAATTTAGCAAATTCATTCACTACGAATTCGTTTCTCAACCAAATTTCTTTTTTTTATGCTATGTTTGTTTGTATATAAAAAGGACCAAATATAATGGCTAAGGGGCATACCCCAGAATATAGTTGCATCATCTAAGTTATATAGATGATGATACGATACATGGAAGAGAACCCAACATAACAAGTTAAACTAACAACCAAATACAGTATTGATTACAGATTATGGCCTTGATGAAAAGATAGTTGATAGCACACCTCATGCTCATAGCCCGAAGCCATGCTCGCCCAAAGGCCATGCTCGCCCGAAGGCCACCACCTCGCCCGAAGTCATGGTCGCCCACCTCATGGTCACTCACCCAAGGCCCATTACCTGGGCTCGCTCTCCTCATAGTCGCTCACCACATACTTGCCCGAAGCGTCTTGCTCGCCCACGGGCGCTCATAACATACCAACACCTCACCTGGCCCTCATTGGAGTTACCAACCAATTACAATAGTAATTACAATTTGTTGCTTTGATGAAAGATTTACTAGAAGAGAATCTTGATTTAATAAGATTGATAGTGTCCTTTGCAAGAGACCTTGGAGGAATTGTAATACCCTTGTGCATCTTTGTGTTCCTAGCTTCCCAAACTTTGTAGAAGCAAGTGGCAACTGTGAGACTCAAAATGTTCTTGGTTAGTTTAGAGCCTTGATAGTTGGTGAGATAGCCAATGAGAGCATCCCATGTTAGTGGGATGGAAACCCAATTTCCTACGGCAAGTGCACTTGTTATGATAACCGTAGAATAGACACATTTAAAGAACAAGTGCTCAAAGGTTTCAAGGTGTTGGTTGCATAGAAGACAGTTCCACATTTGCCCCGTGTAATGCTTTGTTTTGTCGTTCGTGGATAGTTTCCTTAGAAGGCCCAACCACAGCATAAATGAGTATCTTGGCACATGAAGTTTGTGCCAAAGGATTGAGCTCCATGGTACCAATGGGGTCTTAGTTCTAATAGAATCCCAAATCTGGTTGGACTTAACCGAATGTAGTGCGTGATCTTCCCATAAAATTTTGTCAGCCTGTCTAGGAGGAATTGGAACTTGAAGAACTTGCTGCCGAAAAAGAATAACATCATGATGATTGCTTGCCGGGAGATTCCACGAGGAGTCCAATATTATGTGGCTAACCTTAGCAGTTGATGGAATACCAGAGTTGGACAGTAAAACTGTAGATGGGTTTATGGAGGCACCATTCAGCCAAGGATCATACCTAAGAGATGATTGATGACCATTCCCAAGTAAGTACTTCAGATGTTGAAGAGCACATGGACGTAGCTTTAGGATTTGTTTCCAGGTCCACGAGCAATTGGGTCCTGCCTTAACCTGCCAAATAGATTTATCTTTCAAGAGAGTATGTTGAATCCATTGAGCCCAAAGTGACTTAGTATCATGGTAGATAATCTGAAGGAAGTGTTACATCAATAAGGAAGTATTCCAGTCAAGGATGCTTTTAATGCCTAATCCCCCTTCACTCATAGGTAGTGTGAGTTAAGACCAAGCCACTTTAGCCCCAGACGTACATAGATTCGGCCCCTTCCACAAAAACCTGCTAAGAAGGGAGTGAATCTCACGAAGAACAGCCTTGGGTAGCATGAAATGCTTGCACCAAAAGGTTTGGAAGGAACAAATAATGATCAGCTGAAGACGACCGGAGTAGGCAAGAACTTTTGAAGTCCATGTAGAAATTCGAGAGGTTATCCTTTGTACAAGTGGGACACAGTCGGCATAAGATAGCTTTCGAGATAGTAGTGGGAATCCAAGGAATTTAGAAGGTAGCGAACCTAGCTGAAATCCCAGTAATGAGAGTATACTATCCATGGTTGAAGGCTCAGTATTTGAGAGAAAGCATTGGCTTTTGTGTGCGTTAGGTATTAGACCTGAGAAAAGAGAGAACGATTGTATGCAGGAGTTAATTATATTGACCGAAGGTAAGATCGCGTGGTAGAAAACAAGAATGTCATATGCGAATAGAAGGTGTGTAAGTTGGCAAGCTTTGGCCTTCCAATGAAAAGAAAACTCATCAGCCGAAGTCCCTTCTTTGAGTTGTAGTAAAAATATTTCCATCACAAGAACAAACAGGAAAGGGGAGAGGGGGTCTCCTTGACGAAGCCCACGAGTACTACCAAAGAAGCCTGCAAGAGTTCCATTTAACTTAATGGAGAACATGGCAGAAGTGATACAGGCCTTGATCCAACCTATGAAAATTGGAGGGAAATGAAAAGTGTTAAGGACATCCAAAAGGAACTCCACCTAACCGTGTCAAAGGGTTTCCGTAAGTCAATCTTGAGGGCACAACGAGAGGGACCAAATTTCTTGGTGTAACCTTTGAAGAGATCTTGAGCCAAGAGTATATTATCACTTATACTACGACCTTTAACAAATGTCGATTGTGCTTGGTCGATTATCATTGGCAAAACCACCTTCATCCTATTCGCAAGGATTTTTGCAATACATTTATAAATGGTATTGCAGCAAGAGATTGGGCGAAAATCAACCATGGAAGTTGGGTTAGGACTTTTGGGAATCAAGGCCAAAGCGGTGGAGTTTATCCCTTTGGTTAGCCGGCTAGAGGTGAAGAAATACTGGACAGCCTTTGTAAAGGCCTCCCCAATAATGGACCAGCATCTAATAAAAAAGTAAACATTGAAACCATCTGACCCTGGGCTCTTGTTCCGGTTCATGGAGTTAAGCACGTTGAAAATCTCAGAATCGTTTAACTTTCGTTGTTTTCGCATTTGACTATACTAACAATATCTAACAACAATTCATGGATTATAACAATCCTTAGGCATAAATTTTGTGACTCAAAAGCTACTTTTTCTTGTTATTTACTAAGGATTTGTAAAACTTAGGAATCAAAGGCATGTAAGTTAGAATTTGTACCTCTTGATTGCTTGAAGTTGCTAATTATAGCTCTTCAATCCTCCAGTGTTTCTCAATTCTCCTAACTCACACTCTATAGGCATACTTATTAGACAACTTAAAACCACAGATAAATAAAGAAGATGGTTTCCATTTATAGAGAGAGGATTATCCAGTTCATGGTCTTGCACTATGGTTTAATTTAGTGGAGAATGTAAGGGAACAATGGTTACAAAGGAGTTGGCCAACCACCAATTCATAGCCATCATCACAGCACCTTTCTAGCTTCATTATCTTCCTCTTAGCCTTTTCATTTTGCTGAGTTTTATGCAATGAGCTTATAGACTAGGCCAATGGCCTATACACGTGAGTAAGGAAATGAGACTCACAAAATGGGACAACCCATTTGGTTTCTAAGCATTAGCAAAATGGGTATTTAAGATATCTATATTTACTTTCTTTTGGACTTACAAGCTTACATTTAATAACTTAATGTTTTTACTATATGATAAATTAGGGGTACATATACCCATAATCATACAATCCATGTATAGTGTCCACAAAATATTTTAATTGGGCTAAATATAATTTAGTCGGATATTCTCAATCCATCATTTTCCATAAAATTTATCATCTTAAATATACTCAATTATCATAATGATAATTAATATCAATTATTTATTAACTCACCATCTATTTTCTTTTAATACTTCCCATTAAATCTCCCTTTGATTTAACTTCCCCAGTTATGCCACACAAGACCTACTTATGTGAACTTAGTAATTAATAGTCCACAATCTTATAATAATACAATCTCACATAATAATATTATTCTTAACATTACATCTTATAATATGGTCATAATGTAATATTGTGACGCCCCCAAATCCGGGTATCTTCCAACCCGATAGATGGTGCTCCACGGTGCTACAGTTCACACAAACATTTAATTGAAATACCTCAAAAGAATGAATACGTCTTATATATATATATTGCAAATCATTATTACCATTCCCCAAGTTCTTTATAACCGTTACCTTTGTTCTTGTCATAATATCAAATATTATCATTACAAACCTATACTATTATATAAGTAAATCTCTAGGTTCGCCTTCGCCTTTCCTTTATCCTTGCCGGATCCTTCGGTCCGTTCGGTCTTAGCTGCATTCATATGGTTCAAGCAAGTGTGAGCATAACTAGCTCAGCAAGTACAACAATTTCATTTAATAATATGCTTGAATCATACAAATCTTATATCTTCAATAACTGAACAATAGTTATGAAGTACTATTGATAATTCAATATAGCACTTCTCTTTTCTTTAAAACATTTTACAATGACAATATTCAGTAAAACATCAATTATGGTCCTAGACCTTGAGCATTTCATACTTTCTTTGAAAAGGACATCCCGACACTAAGTCCGTAAGTCCGGCATTTCTTACGAGCTTGTCTAAGTGATCAGCCTATAGTACTCTATGTTGATCAACACTACATTCATTAAACATATGTACGTTTAAGTGGTGGCAACCTCACGTGCCTGTCGTTTGACGACAAAAATTTTTAGCATACTCAGCCTTCATTTGAAAACCATACCAACATAGTTTGGCAAAACATTGACAATACTTTGATAGATTATAAGAAATCCAACATATCGTAAGTCTAGACTTGTTACTATTGGTTCCGGCTTTCCGATATCATTCACATTGTCATTACGTTCATGTTCGATTACTTATCTTCAACCTTTATGTATCAAAATTAAGGTTTAACAATGCCTTAACAATGTTATAATTATGTTTTACTTCATTGTTAATTAGTTACCATTCTTTCTCTACTTACAAACCTTCTTTCACTGCCAAAACCCTAAGATCAAGGCTGCGGCACTGGTCATTACTATACAACTTCGCCTCATGCACATGGTTTCAGAGAGTCCTATCTAGCCTTGCGGCTGCTGCTTCCTCTTAATACTAGAACTCGTCTTTGTAGAGAGCACCACTTCCCATATGTCCCTTCATGCCTTGCATTTGCGGCAGCCACAGTAATAGTCAGATAGGTCGTATTTGCTGTATGCGGACCACTGAGCCTCGAGAGCAGTTACTTGATTCAATTATTCATGAATTTTCTGGGGCCATAACTTATTCATGTTAAGTCCGAATTGGCTCGTTCAAAAGCCATTAGTTCACAAATCACATCCTCTATGTGTTCATGCAAGAATTTTATATTTTTGACTTCGTTAACTAAAAATTCACCTATTGGTTCATTTTTAAAGAAAACGATAAATGTCCATGAACGTTCAACGCTCGTTTCTTCGTTCTAAGTCGGAATTCGGCTATTTTTGAGTCCGCAACTCTATAATGCCAAATAAGACTTGTTCCCATCGAAAACCAACATTTTCGAGTTTAAAATCAAAATTTAACTTCTAATCCGAGAATTTCACTAATTCGACGATTATCGTCCAATCGTTAGAATTTCGGCATAACTTCGTTACTTATGATTTGATTATCATTTTAAATGGATTCTATCTATCATAAACATCTTAACCTATATATTACATCAACTTATTTTCATGATAAGTTATGACTTATTCTTCATGAGTTTATAACTTGTCAAATTATACACTACATATAACTTTGTTTTACATAGCTTATGATAGTTTAAGTCTTCTAACCATCATTCTTACATACTTTTATCATACTAACTTTATTCATGTAAACATGTTACAAGTCTTATAAGTTCTTCCTTAATTCATAGCTTATCTATGAACAAAGTACTTATTCTCAGCTTATTATGACTTAAGTCCTTAGATTATTTATTCCTATCATTCTTAGCATATATGTCCATTAATCCACACTTCTCTTATCAACCTACAATGGTAGAGATGGAAGACTAATGGACAAGAGTCTTACCCTTGATGATCACTTGAATCTTTTTTGTTCTTACTTCTTGTTTCAAAGTCTAACTTTTCCTAACTTATTATCTCTAACCAATAAGCACTTTGCAAGTTAAAAGTTGTTGGATGAAATGAGCAACCAACAAATGAAATCCAAGCTCTCTATTTATAGGATTGCTAAGGTCCTATAAACTTGGGACTTAACTTTCCCTTCTTTCCAAAGCGTATCTTTCCTTTCCAAGGAGATACCTTTAGAAATACATACGAGCCTACTTCAAATTCTCTATTTACTCGATGCAAATCTATAAATTTCTTCTGTCTGTCTTGAGCTGCTACTAGACGCATTCGTATCAGCTTGACAATATTCGCTGTTTGTAGCACCAATTCAAGTCCTAGCATTCGGCGTTCTCCCACTTCATCCCAATATAATGGTGTTCTGCATTTTCTTTCGTACAAAGCTTCGTAAGGCGGCATACCTATGCTTGTATGATTACTATTGTTATATGCAAACTCTACTAATGGTAGATGATCATCCCAACTACCTTTGAAATCCATGACGCAAGATCTTAACATGTCTTCTAACGTCTGAATTGTCCTCTTGCTCTGTCCCATCAGTTTGTGGATGATATGTCGTACTCAGCTTCAACTGCGTTCCCAACTGCTCTTGCAGACTTCTCCAAAAGTTCGATATGAATC